>CAJNOP010000002.1:7218577-7289698 GCA_905250075.1 Rotaria sp. Silwood1
TACGAGAAATAATTAAACATTGAAGAAAATAATTAATCGAAAAAAAAAATTTAGGTATGCCGTTGTGTGATACACTTCAATGTCCACATGGTCAATGTAAACAACAATATAATGGTCAAGTAGAATGTGAATGTCAATTATGTTCAGCAATATATTCTTATCAAGATATAATATGTGGTAATAATGGTATTACTTATTCGTAAGTTTTTAAAAATAATTTATTTATTTGTTTTTTTTTGTAATAATAATTTTTATTTTATTAAGATCACAATGCCATCTTGAATATGATGCTTGCACAGGACGTAAAGATATAAAACCAATTCATATGGGACAATGTAATAATTGTCATAATGTTACATGTCCATTCAATGGACAATGTCGATCCGAACAGGGAAATTATACATGTGTTTGTCCATCAAGAGATACTTGTCCACCTGTTCAAGTAGGTTTCTTTTTCTCATCTTATACAACCCACGAATAATTAAATGAGAGAAAGAAAGTTCAAATTTCACTAGTTTTTGTTAGAAAAACAAATGTTTTTTTTTTCTGTTGAACCGATAAGACCTACACTATAAAATACATATAATATTTTCCATCGAACAAGTTTTATTTCTATTATCATACTAATGAGCTGGTTTAAAAATAAGCATAAGACAAGCATAAACTCAAAATGTTGGAATCGTTTTTACCTAAATGAAGAAAAATACCCTTATTTACTAAGCCATGTGACACAACGGGTTACCGTCGACAAAAAATTGAAGTAAAGGAATAAGGACTGGAGAATATCAAAAGAAGGATTGCGGCAATGTAGTTAGACAATGTGCTAGTATCAATCAAAAAACTCAAAGCCAATGAGTTTAGGTTGTTTTTCAGTCTCTTTTCAATTTCATATTAAACTAAATAGCTTATTGGGTCATTCTTCATCTCATTCTCAAAGATAGATATCTTTCTTTATGTATGGCGTGGCAATTTATTGTTATAGTTCATAATCAATGAGATAAGTTTGAAATATTGATATTCTGTTATTGGATTTGAAGAGATGCCTAAAGAAGACTATCATCTACAATCGTATTTATTCGTTCATCTTACAATAGATGCTATATTTAACTTCATTTTTTTGCATGTCCAAGTTTTTGGTGATGAAATTTTCTTGTGCTTATCGTTTCGGTTTCCAATGCTGATATTGATCTCATTAAGTCTTCTTATCAATAGCCTTTAGTCTACATAGCTCAATTTTCTTAATGTAGAATTCATTGTGAGATTTTTTTCTTATTGCATAATTGCAGTGATATAATACATTGTTGTAATTTCAACAATGAATAGCTAGAAGGTCTGAAGATCAAAAGATAAAATCACTCTATGATTTTTCGATGAGTTTACGCTTGTCTAACATTGACACTATAGAAAAAATAAAACAAATATTATTTTAAAGATCGTTGATAATAATCATCACCAACATGCATAATCAAATGATCAACACCCTACACCTATGTCAAGGAAGGATAATAAAAAACAATCACTTTTCTAAATTCTGACTTTTAGACACATCATCTCTGATTATGTGAGTTTGTTTATTGTTCTAACTCTCATCGAATTTCATTTCTGTGTGTCATTATTTCGATATCTATCGGTTATTATTAAACACATATTTCATTTAGAATGATGATTTCTATTCAATTTGTGCAAGTAATCAACAACTATTTTCTAGTCAATGTGAAATGGATATTCGTTCATGTGAATTACAAACTCTTCTTTATGCTATTGCACCTCATTATTGTAATAAAGATAAAGATAAACCTGGTAACAAAAATAAATATCTTTTAATTACAATTTACTGTTTATTTTATCAATAGAATATACTCGTGAATGTGGTTATGATGAACCATTATTTGATATAATAATGAATCGTAATACTGAATGTGACACTATTGGACGTTGTCCAATGAATAGTTATTGTAGTACACAAACAAATCGATGTTGTGTTAAAGGTAAATAACGATACAAAGCAAAAAATCAAAACTTTTCTGCATTAATGGTATATTTCCTAGTTATTACTGCTATATTACCTTATCGATCATGTTCAAGAGATGAACATTGTGGTAAAAATATGGTTTGTTTAAGTGGTCTTTGTGAATGTGCACGACAAGATTTTGTACCAGCAAGGAAAAAACGAGAATGCAGTAAGTTGAAATAATAAAAAACAAATGGAATCTATCATATGTACATTTTTCATCAAACGAATAATTTTAGTTGCTGTTCCTCATTTATCTATTGGTTCAACGTGCTTTGATTCTCCATATGGATGTTGTCATGATAATGTTACTATTTCACCTAGTTTAGATCGACGTGGATGTCCAGGTACGATAAATTAAGACTTGAAATGATTTCATATTTTCAATATGTTACTTTTTTTTTAGAATACTGTAAATGTCATTTAACTGGTTCATTACAATCTGCATGTGATCCATTAACAGATGCTTGTTACTGTCGACCAGCTGTTGGTGGATCTAGTTGTTCACATTGTGAAAATGAATATTGGGGATATTCTCGTATATTAACACATAATAATACTGGATGTACTCGTAAGTTATTAAAGAAAGAGTATTAATGGGTTTTTAATTACATATATTCTTTTAGCTTGTGGTTGTCATCCATATGGTTCAACACGAAAAGATTGCCTTCAAGATACCGGTGAATGTACTTGTCATTCATTTGCAATAGGTCGTCAATGTGATAAATGTAAAGATTCATCTTTAACATTAACTGATCGTGGATGTGTTAATTGTATGTCATTTAGAAAGATGAATTTGTTTTTGTTTTTATCTATTAAAGCATTTTTTTTTAGTACGTACAGGCCGTCGGCGTCCACGAACATGTCGAGACTTAATTTGCCTTTTTGAAGGTATATGTCAAATAATAAATGGCTATCCTCGTTGTACATGTCATCATGTAACATGTACAACTGATGAAGAGCGTTCAATGGATATATGTGCATCAGATGGACGAACTTATAAATCAAAATGTGCTATTAAACGACAACAATGCTTAAAACAATATGAAATCAGTTTTATTTATCCAGGTGTTTGTACAGGTAAATAAAATAAAAAATTTATTTTTAGATTTATTTATGTTCCAAATAATTATTAAACAGATGGATCAGCAATAGAATATTCTCAATTGGAAGAAGAGGTTGTTTTACAAGACGAAGAAACAATATTTGATTATCCATCACCATTAGTATCGGTTGATTCAAGTAGAAAGATTTTTTTTATTTGTTCTCTTTATAGAATCAATCTTTTTTCATTATATTAATTAGAACGATGTGTTACAAATGCGGATTGTGGTGAAAATATGGTTTGTTTATCGGAATTTTGTGAATGTGCCAAACAAAAATATAAACGTATACCAGGACCACGATGTGTGGCGCGTAAGCTGATCTTATTGTTGTTTAGTGTATGTCTGTGGAAATAGAATATTTTTTTTAAATAATGATTATTTAATTATATATTCATTTTAGCTCATTCGAATCTTTTAGCATCAAATTATACATGTAAGAGATTTATATTGAATGCAAGAAAAATAAAAGAAAATTTTTTTTTTACTAGTGAATCCTGTTCGTCGTACAACAATGGGTGCTTGTATGCGACGAACACCATGCGAAAATCAAGCTACATGTGTCGATCGACTGGATGGGAATTATAAATGTTTATGTGCTTTTGGTTGGCAAGGACGTCATTGTAATGAAAGTAAGAGTTTCAATAATACACTAATTTTTGTATAGAATCATTCGAATTAGAAAAAGTTTAATTCAGTAAGATCTATCGATTAAATTCAAATAAGTTTATCATTGAAAATATAAAGATAGAAATGAATGTTATTTTGTTAAGCATTATGTTTCGAAGTGATTTACTAAAGTTTATAGCATTAAATTGGAAAAAGTTACTCTTGAGTCTAGAATTTTTCAAAAGTCATTGAGCTACTTACTACGAAGTTGATAAAATTGAGTAGATTCACATAAAGTATTACTTTTTAGCCATACAGTGAAAATTTTTTTTCTTAAATTCTTCTGTAATTGTTTTGAAGAAACAATTAGAATGACAAAATAAACTCAAAATTTTGTAATGCATTGATCTAACTATTGAATAAACTAATATTTCAAATGTTGTGCATGTATGATTTTTCAAATATTTCAATGCGAGACTAGAAATCAGTTTGTACATAGTACAAAATGGCACATTGATGTGATCACTTTTCTCTTTTGCAAACTTCTTGCGATTTTTGTCCGGTGATATGGTTTAAGAACAAGCTGATGCTAGCTTGAATGGAGTTAAAAAACAATATTTTCGTCTATCGTTACCTTCCTCCGTTGGAGTGCTCGAATCTTATCAACATCTTAACGAGTGTGCCGAAAGTTTTAAGATAAAATATTTATTTGGTTTTGACTTCCTTGGAAGTGTTTCTAAGCAGTCAAAAGCTTTAAGTTAGGATCAGGATATTGTGTACTATTTGAATATGGTCTTAGAAATTTTATTTCAATTTTTGTTCAAGACTAGTGAAGGAATTTTTTAAAGTCTCAAAAAAAGATATTGTCTAGTGAAGCAAAAAGCTGTTGTTAACCCCTATGAGTTTCTTTTCGAAAGTGCCAATAATTATTGGAATCGATAATTTTGTCGAGCAAACACTTCTATATAACATGTTATATTCAACTAAGCTATGGTTTTTACCTAAATGAAATGATAAACACTTTATGAAGAGCTCATATTCGTATAAAACGCCTTGTAGTCAAACAATCGATTTTTCAAAAAAAATGAAGATTTAAGAGAAACAAAAATTGAAATGATCTTTAGCAAAAATTTCAATAGTATATTGTGTAGAATAGCTTATCATCTACACGCCGACATATTAATAAAGATTTCAATTTTTATCTGATCATCTTATTGATGGCAAGAAAATTTATAAGTCTACATTCAGAAAGAGTGAAAAATACACAAACATTTTATCTCCAAACTTTCGGCTCATCCATTAGATCTGGTTTTTCCAGTATACGATAGTCGGAGAAGTCTGTTAAGTATTCTTTTTATTAAGGAGAACATTTCATTTTTATTTTTCCATTTATTTAAGAATTTAACGTAACAATTCCTCATTTTAACCGTCAATCCTATTTTGAACTTAAAACTCAATTATCAACAAAACATAGTGATAATCAATTATTACGTATTGATCTTATATTTGCATCTGAACATCATAATGGTTTACTTCTTTATGCTGATGATAAATTAACAGAATTCTATTTTATTATTTCGATACGAAATAAAATTCTTGATATAACGTAAGATATTTATAATAAAGTATTTTTTCAAGTACAAAAAATGTTTGTTTTTTGCTTTTCTGAAGTGTTCGTCTCGATCATTTTATTTCAACAATTCAACTACCCGAAGTGATTGAACTTGATACATATGCTCGCTTACAAGTACATATCTTACATAATGAATTACGTGCAAGATTAAATGATGGAAATATCTCATCAAGTATACCACATAACTGAATTAAAATTTTTATTTTATTTTTCTTTTTCTGTAAAAGGATTATTACCATTTGGTAGTTCGTTTAAAAGTACATTATATTTAGGAGGTTTACCAGATTCTTTAAATTCGTAAGAAATTCTTATTGATATTTTTAAAATTTAAATTAATTTGTTTATTTAATTTAGTCTTTATCAACAATTTCATCTTGATGAAGGTTTTCAAGGATGTATACATGAATTATCAATAAATGAACGACGATTAACATTTAATAATTCTGAACATCATATTATTCTTAGTGCACAAAATATTGGTTGGACTATATTTTTTCTTTTGTTCTTTTTTTAATAATTAATTAGAAATATTTGTTTTTTTTTGTCTTTATCTATTAGATGAATGTATTGCAAATCCATGTCGATCAGGTATAGCATCATGTCGAAATGGAACTCGTTGTATACCAATAAGAAATAATGATGCAAATAGTTATAAATGTATATGTGATGATCATATGTCATCATTAAATACTGATTGTTTAACATCATCAATTGATCGATGTTCACTAAAACCCTGTGATTATGATCAACAATGTATAAATGTATATCCAAATAATTATACATGTATTTGTAAAAATTGTGCATCAGGTACAGAGAAAATTTATTTCGTATAGATAAAAATAAAATATTTTATCTCAATAGATAATCAATATATAGCTGCATTTGATCCAAATAGTTATATAAAAAGACCTCCTCTTGAACTATTAGAACATACAGGAAAATTTTCAATTGAAATATGGTTTCTTAGTGAAAGTTCATCAGGTAGAAAATTTTTATTTCGAATATATATATAATAAGAATTTGTATTTATCGTTTATTTAGGTTTAATAATTTATAGTGATCATGTGAATTCTAAAAAAGGATATTTTACTGTTTTTATACAAAGACGAATGGTTATATGTAATATTATACTTGGAAGCAAGACTATTTCACTTAGGTAATTTGGAAATGAAAAATTATTATTTGCAAAGAACTTTTAATAAACATATACATTTTTTCTATGTTTTCAAATCGAATTTTCTAATTAGATATGTATGGAAAGCATCAAATCTAATAAAATCTTTTGATATCTTTGAGTGCATTCTAAATAAGATAAAATATCCATTTCCTAGATGAAATAACGTATTCCAACTTGGGACTAATCATTTATTTTCTTAAATCTCTAAACGAAACTGATAGATGAGGATGTTTCTTGGTCAAAGTTTGCTTGCGGAATATTTTTAGTCTCTTTTGAAATTCTCGAAATTTATGTCAAGAAAGACAACAACACTATTATGTTTCTTTTATTAATAGCTGAAGTTCCCATGAAACAAGACATTTTCAATACTATTAAAAAGCGGGTCTAATATAATTAGAACTGCAGTTTTTTTTACTCAAGCTTCTGAGTCTAGATAAATGACCTGCTGATATGTCTGAAAATTCCATTCTCTAGTGTCACTCTTGAAGATATTTTTTTCATACAACCAAAAAGAAAAACTATCAAAACTAGAAAATATAGATTAGATATACATAAGATAGAATACTTATCAGTTTGAACTACAATTAGTCCGTAATTATTTGGATTTTATTTTAGTTCTCGATATCCAATCGAATTAAATATATGGCATCGATGTTCAATCGAAATTTATGGTCAAAAATTCACTTTAATAGTTGATCAAGAATCACCTGTAGTTACATATGAATTATTTTCTACAAATATTCTGTGGCCTCGTTCATTTACATTTATTGGTAATTTGCCAATTCAATATCGTTCATTTGATACATTATCAAATTTTATCATATTCGAAGGATTTCGTGGTGCCATACAAAAAGTAAACGAAAAAAAAAAAAGTTTTTTTTTCTTCTTTACATCACTTTATTTAGATTATTCTTAATAATCATCCATTAAATGACATACGCCAAGATGCTATAGAATTATTTAACATAAGTGAATATCGTGGTTATCCATGTCATCCAAATCCATGTACATTGAATAAAATTTGTCAACAAACAGAATTAAATAATTATACATGTCATACACGATATAAACAATCTAATATGAAAGATATATCGATTGAATTAGATGGAAGACAAAATCTTATGTATTCATATGTACCATTGAATTTAAATCGAAATTATTTTAAATTATTATTTCGAACAAAAACTTCTTATGGTTTAATTTTTTATATTGGTGATACAACAATAAATGTTTTTTCTCAATATATATCATTAACAATTGTTAATGGTTTTATACAATTTACAGTTAAAACAGAGGAAAATTCAACGGAAGTATTTTTAAGATCAAAAATACGTATTGATGATGGTCAATGGCATCGAATTGAAATCGAAAGGTTTAGTTGAATTTTATTAAAATTAATAGGAAAATAAAATTTATTTTCTTCTAGATTTCGTCGTCGTATAACAATGAAACTTGATGATAGTTATCCTCGTCGTACTGTATCATTAAGTAAACTAACAACATTTCGTCCAAATCCAACATATATTTATATTGGTGGCTATCATCGTTTATGTGGTCATGATGAACAACATTGTCGAGCATATCGTGGGTGTTTAAAAAACTTTTTTATGGACAAATATTTTATTGATTTATTTAATGATGAAATAAATCAATATTATCCATTAAAACAATGTTAAACTTTGACTAGATAAAAAGAAACATTTGACAATATTTTTTTCCTTTTTTTTTGTTCATCTGTTTGTTTGTTTTCTTTTTTTATTATAAAAATTTCAATTTTAACTGGTAGAAAGAAAAAAAAACGAAAGAAAATGAATTATTATTGATATATATTAACGATTAACTGAAAGAACAAGAATATCTGTAAGTGTTCGACAACGACCACTACCAAGCATTACAATATGAGGCAATTTTTCAGTCAAAGATAAGAGAAAAGGAGAGTCATTCAAATCACATCGTTCGATATTAAGTTCAAGATTAAAAGATGATGCTGAACTAATCGATTGAATATCTATAACAGTATCTGTTCTTGGTTTTATTGTTGCGTTATGTACAACAATTTTTGCTACAGCTGATGATAAAACAGTTATTTGATAAGACGATACATGTCGAAATGTAAATCTATAATTATTAAAATTATCCATTGATGTTAATTCAACTTCTTTAAATGCTATTGTACGATTAAATGTATCATCAAATGAACAATTGGTTGGTGTTGAACATGATAGATTATTTAATAAATAACCAGTTTTACTTGAAATTTCATCAAGAGTTGGTGACAAAACAATACTATCAAATGATTCAACTCTAATCGATGCTGCTTGTGAATAAATTGGAATAATCATTGGAAAATCTTTTGGGTTACTTAATTTATAAATTGATTGTGAAATATGTCGAACTCGAATTAGTTTTGGATGAGTATTTGTATATGGTTGTCTTGTACAAGCTATAATAAATACAATAAGAAAACTAATTATCAAAATAATTAATGTTCGACTATAATTCATTATTCGTTGAATATTTGGAATAAAAACAAGAAAAAATATAGTAGCTGGTAATACAATTATTATACATATAATGATATCTTGTGGTATTGGAATTTTTTCAACACTGCGAGCGAATATTGGAATAGCTAGACGAGCGATTCGACTTGTCATTTCAAGTGTGTGTATAAGTGGTATTAATGAAACAATATAAGGTGCAAACAACCAATACCATCCTTGTTCATTAAAAATAATGAAACATTTGTTCTTTGTCCAACGAAAAATAAATTCAAAGAGAATTAAACATAAATAAATTGGACAAATAAATATAGACCATAGAAGTATAAGATAAAGTGATCGAAAACCAATAGAAATAGAAATACTCATAAATAAGACAAAAATAAGAAGCAAAGTCCAATGACGTTCAAAATTAAAACATAAACGATTTATATGATTAATTGTACTAATTTCCATTGGATTTTTTTTCGGATATTTTGATAAAAAAAGTCGACGTAAATATGTCCATAAAATTTCACAAAGAATAATACCAATTAAATAAGATAATCCATAAAGAAAAAAAGCTATTGTTGAATTACCAAACCATGATAATGGTCGAATTTTTGACACAATAAATGCAATAAATATAGCAAATAATATTCCAAATAGAATTGATAATAGATAACATATAAAAAATATAATTATTGAAAGAATTCGAATAAGTAATGGATATTTAAAATAAAAATAAACTGAAGAAAAATCATCTATAGATGAATTTGCTCTATACCATAATTGATCAATAAGAATCACTATAATTCCTATTAGAATAATAAATCCAATAAGAATTGATTGTATTATTACTGATGTTGATTTTTTGTATGTAATTAAATGTCGACCAAGTATATCAAAATAAATTAAATGATCATCATCAATAATACTTTCTGGTTGTTGAAGATTAATATGACCAAGAAGAATATGACGAGATAATACAAGTGTATTTTCACCTAAATGTTGTAAGGCACCATGTTCCACAATTGATGGTTTGTCAAGTAATGTATGATAATTATAACCATCAAGATAAAAAGCAAAATCATATCCTAACAATGATCCTTTTTGTGTAAAGATACCATAATCAGTATCTGATCCAATTGATTCAATAAGTTCCTCACCCATTACATTAGCATGAGGTCTCGGTACTCGACCATAATCTTTAACAAGCTTAAGAAAAACAATAGACAATGAATGTAGTTAAAAAGAAGAAATGCTAAAATATACTTGTGATGGTTTAACTCGAAATAAAATTGCTTTTTCATTTCCACCGGTTGAATCGATATTAATAAATCGACGTATATCATTTTTCCATTCATGATTGGCAATAAATGCTTCAGCACCAGCAAAACTCATTTCTTCGGCTGTTGTGAATAGAACGATCAAATGAACCTGAGTAAATGTTATTGTTGGATCACTGACTAGATTTGAAAGAAGTTCAAGTAAAATAACAACACCTGCACCATCATCACTACCTCCAGGACTAAATTCAACTATGAACACAGAAAAAAAAATAAATATATTTTATTGCATATTCTCGATCCGTTACCAGAATCATAATGTGCAGTTAACATTAAAGAAGGCGTTGTGGGTGATGAATTTGGATCCGATAGACGAACAGCAATATTTTGTAATTGGTCAATATCATCAACAGTAAAATTTTGTAAACTTATCTCGAATTGAACAGACTTTTTAGCGACCGAACGAATTCGATAGATTTGTGAAATAAGAAAATCACGTGTAAGATAATCAGCACGTGTGTTTACAACTCTTGGACCATATTGAGTTAAATTAGGATAGTAATCACGAGCACGTTCTTCACTAAATTCATGTAAAGGTATTGTACGTGGCTTGACAACTGGTAGAGCATAAGAAGAATGAAGAGCAAGTGGACCGGCCAAAAGAAAAAGACAACCGATAAGAATAACCCATAGTAGAAGATTTTTGTAGAAATCGTTTGGATTAGTTGGTTTAATTAGTCTAAAAGAAAGAGTTAATTTAAGTTAAAAGTTATAGTGAATTTAAATCCTATGATAAATATAAGAAAAAGTTTACCTTTGAAAAGTTTTCCCAATATTTTAAAGATATGTTGATCATCTCGTCACCTTTTTCAAAAGATTTGTTTAAAGACATTTTTTTTCTACTAAAATACTTATTTCTATTTACGTCAATAGTTGAAATAAAATTTTGTCAAACAAGATAAAAGAATGGCCTAAGAGTCACAACTTTCAAACAAATAAATTTTTTCCTTTTTGCTTTGTCTTTTCTTCAGCTCATGACATACATCAAATTATTTGATTTACCGACTTTTAATGAATCCAAAATATGGACGAATGAGATTTCAATAAAGTTTAAGAATAAATGATGAGCATTAGTTTTTCCATTATGTCTATGTTAAGTTGCTTTATTCATTATTCATCTATAGAGATTATCGGTCTGTTAATAACTTGATTTTTAACTCTATACTCTACGGTTTATGAAATGAACTCGTAGGTTTTATAAATTGATCGATATATACGTAAAATAAAGAACCGAAGTGAATTCTTTGAATATTATGGAATCAAGTTCTCGGCTGTTTTGAGTTTTTTCTCATCCTAATGATCAAAATTCTTAAGAATATTACTGAGTCTATTGTTGGAAAGTAATTTTTTAGGGAAATGTCGTCATTTTCTTGTCTGTTGATGGGATTTTCAAACAACTCTTAATATATGAGTCAAATATTTGATACAAATAAATGAGAAAGAAAGTTGTTCTTGAAACTTGTGATTTCAAGGGCAATCATTCTTTTTTCATTCGACAGAAGAAAAATTCTATTCAATATTTAACTAAATAGAAAGAAGTATTTTTGTAAAGAATTGAAAGAAAAAATGTGTAAAAGAAAGTTATTGATATAGGTAAAAAGATGGTCGAAATATTTTAGAATGACTAAAAGGATCATTCTTTATTGTCCATCTGTTATTATTCATTATTTTTTTTTTTTGTTGAACAATATTACATAATGATTGTTAATTAAGAACTTAATATATGATCAAAATTTTACGACTAATTGAAAGACAAATATATTTTCTTTATCTTATCTGTTGTTTATTTGTTTGAATATTTTCTTTTTCATAAAACAACAAAGGAAAGATACGATTATTTATTTCTTCGATCTCAAGTATCCACTCATAGATATATTTATAAATAGAGATACCTTTTTATTATATGTTGATGTTTTTCATCTGGCGTATGATCATCAGAACTGTTTTGTAATCTAAGAAATATTTGGTTTTCATTTCGACGTTGTTTTCCATCTTCTGTTGAAAGTAACACAATTTCTTCGATTTGATTCTGCATTGACTGAATTTATAAATTAAAAAAAAATTTCTTGTCTAAATACAACGAATATAAATCCCAAGTATAAATAATTACATATTTGTGACGATGATAATTGTATGTATTATAAAAATGCAAAACTAGTAGAAGAAATAGACAAAAGCAAGCATGCGATAAAAATCACCCCTTCATTGATTCACATAGTTACTACGAGTCTTTTTTGTCGTTCTGTCACATATGTATATGACTAACAAAGAAGAAAAATGACACGTAGTTCGACCGTGCAATGATATTGTGTTATAGACGATATCAGCGCTATTATTTGACATATAATTCGAACTCTAACACAGCAGGTCACCTACGAGCGACAAATGACATAATGATTTTATATGAAATTTACAGAAAATTAATATTTTCAAAACTTTTTTCTTGAAGTTCAGTAATTAAAGATTTTTTTACTCTCTAAGGATGAAACGTTTGATTGTAGTAAAATAGGTATATTGTGTCTTTTTTTTGTTGTTTTCTGCTATCATAAAATAAAATAAATACAATTGTTTTGATTTCAATAAAACAAGTCTATCTTTTTCTCGTATAAGAAATAAGTTCAACATCAAAGGGTTTTTTTCAACTAATGAATCATTTTTCAGATCAAAAGGATATTTCTACCTTTTTATTTATTCACTTGAATAATTTGATATAAAACGCCTTTCGTTTAAATAACGAATTTATGCCCAACATCTGAAAAATGATATTCAAGCATAACATCGATTATAGTATTAACATTTGAAGAGAAAGCATAATCTTCTGATTTGAATAAAATGAAGATGTCGAAATCTTTTGAAGCGATTAAGCATACCAGAAAAACTTTAAAATATTTTATTTAAAGACAATCTATGTCAATGCTAGAATTAATTCTGATCTCAATTTATAACGTTTAAAGAATTTTGTCATGAAATCTAATCTATAAAGATTGTTGGTAATTTCCTTGTAATCCCATTTCTAGATAAATATATATGTATATGTTGTATGGAAATTACGATGATTGTCGAATTTGGTTTTGTTCAGTAAAATGAACTAGAATTGTATATTTTGATAGTATCATTAAAATGATACTCTATAAGTAAACATTCACCTGACCAACATACAGACATATTCTTACGAAAACAATCAATGATACACAAGATATTAGTTGTATGAATCAAATTATGAAAAGTAGAATAAGACGACAGGATTTAATGGTCCGTCTCTTCTCCTTTTCCACCAAATACAAGCTTCATATTCGTGCTTCCATCATTCGATAATTTTTGTGGAATTTCTACTTGAAACCAATCTTGAAAATTAGTCGAGGAATGACATTATAAAATTTGTATACTTCAAAATATTAATTTTCTGTAAACATTTTCTTACATTCTTGCAATTAATATTTTGTTTATTATTGATTTTTTTTAATAGAAAAATGTATGTTGTTCAGATAAATATATACCTGCAGTGTGATGTTGCCTATATCATCTAAATATACCATTCTTGGTTCTTTAATTTCATTAAAACAATTTCGATAACCTACCTTAGACAAGTTATAACTTCTATAACGTTTTTATTGAAATTTTAACATCGATACGACAAATATATATATATATATATGTCACAGTTGACATGAAAATTCAGTGGAATGGAAATTTGCAAAATAATTAAAAACTTCTGTTAGAAAAATAAGATATAATAGTAGATTAAAGTTTCATAGACAATGTGAAATAATTCCGTTGGAGAAAAGTTTAGAAAACAGGCTCACGTTGAACACAGCAATAAAAACTGTTTTTTTTTTAATTTTTTCTATTTTACTGATAAAAAACAACGATTTTTATTATGTGTGTGTCAGTCTTTTGAATGCTCTATTGCTTTGATTGCATGACTCATTCAGTAATTGATGCTTATTATTGTATTCAAGTTTTGTTATCATTAGGATATAAGATAATTACTTGATTTAGAATTATTGATTGCATCATTTTGAAAATCTTGATGTATTTCAGTTTTTGAATTTAAGCGATAAATGCCATTCACTAAACACGAAATTTTCCTATAAGAACGATTATGTGTCCTATTCATCATGTGCATTATTTAGAGAAAAAAAATTAACTTTCAATTTCATTAGTAATTATAATCATTTATTATGTTCTCATAGCATAATGATACGATATACACGTGATATAAGCTACCATGGCTTTTGAAAATCTCTGTCACTCCGCTCCTATTCACCATATGTTCGATTCAATTGTCTTGAAAAATATAAAATATCAATATGAAACTGTAGTTTTTAATATTTAATTATTGATCTAAGAGCCATGAGTGGAAATTTTTTTCATTAATAGTTTGAAAAAATTCTGTTCACTAATTGTTGAGAACTCACCAACCTTTCGATATCTTTATGTTCTCATTATCAAAAAAAGTACTCACTCACGATATAAGCAATCTGTCTATTTTTATATCTTAAAAATATTAGTTACTAGAAAATTGCAAAAATGCTATTTCGATCTCAACAAATCTCCAAACTCGCCTACCATATATACTTAACTGCTACATTTTTTCTACTTCCTTTAAATTTAGTTTTAATGTTTCTTTTTCAAGAACTACTTGTAGTATATAATATTGCTATTATTGATGATAAACGAAAGAGATTCTATTTGCTTTAATTTTCATTAAATTAACCCTTTAAGTACTATGACTTTGCCTGTGAGAGAAATTTCTATAAGTTGTCATACTTAAGACACTCCTGGTGCAGTATTTATATTTTCATCAAAATTTTCAAAAAATTTTTAAAGTCAGTTTTAGGTCATCCCTGTACTCTGCCACGGGGATGGCGAAGAACTATTTTGGCCATTTCTGTGAGGAAATACCGATCTGGCTCAAAATTCAATTGAAAGCTGTCGTAAATAAACTTTTGGAATACTACTATGAGTCACTTCGAACTCGATTTCAACACAGAAAACCAAAATATTTTGGAAACTACAAAAGAGCATTACCTGCCCTCCTCCTTTTTAGAATACAGTTGTTGTTCCAAAAATTCAGCAGAGTTAATACCTAAGCGAGCTCATTAGGGTTATAATTCTTATACAGATGTATGCATCGAAGTCGATGTTATATCATAGAGAAAATTGCATCTTGATATGCTTTTGTGTTTCCGAGTTATTCAAAAATTAAGATACTTAAAAAAGTACTCTTTATTTAGGATGCTGGTACTTAAAGGGTTAAGACAGAGTAAACCAATTCAAAAACAGCTTCATTCAAAAGAAAAATATGGTTTGATACATGCACAGTGAGCTACAACACTATGTGCCACAGAATTATACTAAATGAAACTGTTCTCGAATACTTTATCACATCACAGACTATAATTGAATCAAATGAAAATATTGATACATTATTGCAAAATAAATTGAATTCCTTGATTCTGATGACGTTCTTAGTAGGAAAACAAACTTCAAAGGTTAATGAATCATATTATGAAATGGAAGACGGCTAAAAATTTGTACAAGGAGATATTTGTTAACTGCTTAGGTTTTGAAAAATTTTGATGAGTAGCATTCAGTAAATTCTTTATATGTTTCGAAGGGAAATAGATACCGATTTTGGGTTTGATCTGATTCATAGGGGCGAACCTAGACTATCTGCTCATTATATTATAATTTAGACAGTATATTGTTTTCAAAGCGAATTAAAGTCATCGTTAAAACTGATTTGTATCTCCGAAAACAAGCAACTGGATTTTTTCGTGGACTTAATAAAAAGATGCAGTAATGTCGACTCTAGATAGTGTTGAAAACCTGAGTCATTTCTCTCTTTTTGTTTTAAAGTTATTCAAAAAATGTTCACGTGCATTTAACTCTGAAACAGACAGTAGTTTCATTACAATAGATTGATATTTTGTTTCTAGATAACAACGAATAGCTTTTGTCATATTTTTGATTTAGCTTTTATTTTACCTATTACTGATTCCTGCTCACATTCACAAGATCATCCAGGTTTTTCTCATACAATTATAGGTCAGAGATCCACAAGTCAAATATTAGGTATTTTTTCATATTTTGGAGGATATCACTGCGGGAGAAATAAAAAACAGTTTTTCCAGATTTCCGATCAACCATTTTTTAGACTGAAATTACTACTCCATATGCTGAAGTAATCATTCAAGTTCTTCTCATAACTTTAGGTATCATAAATATAGAAGATTTGCTATATAGTACTTCTTGCATATTTTGAATGATATGTCTAAGGTGAAAAGTAGAAGAAAGTTTTTATTCAGCCTCAAATTCTGCGAAAAGAGAGATTCATCGAGCTTCTACATCATATCGATGCAACTTATATATTGTAGAGTAATGAAGTATGTTATACGTTCGATCATCCTATTCTTGACTTTAAATGAAAATTATTCATAATGTTTTGTTCAAAATTTAATACTCTATTAAATGGTGTGTAAAATAGCTATCGAATTCTATATAGATGATTTCGAAAGTTACTGCTTCTAATCTTACAGGATAGCTTTGACTTCTGGAATAGCTGAAAGTTTCATGTCAAAAAGTATTTGTTCTGTAATAAAGCCAGATGACCTGTAATCATCTTCTATGACATATATTATATGGAAAAGACTTATTTTGTAACGATGTTTGTTAGGTTAAACTTGAAAATCTCAAACCTTTGAGATCATATTCAAGTAGCAGCAAGTGAGTCATTTTAATGGAAAGAGCTTGACTGAATTATGTCGTAAGTATAGACTACTTTTGAGTCGAACACATAATGAGAGAAGAATTGAAATGAAATCTTTATTAAGACATGGTCAACCTATGGGTCTTATTCGATAAATAGTTGAACTGTCTATCTGAGAATACATATCTGACAAAATTTTCAGAGCTTTAATTCACATTCATAAGAAGAAATCATAGAAAGGGCAATAATAAATGATTGAAAAAAAATTCAAATTAAGAAAAAGCAAATTTGTGCATTTTCAATCAGATCGTCACATTTCAGTTACAAATCATTTATTAGATCTCAAAATTTTCCTATTTGCCTAAACAAGTTGACTCTGCACGATAGGATAAGTTTCATCAAAATTCTAAGTATTCGATTGAGTAGGATCGATTGTGGCTCTACTACAATGATTCGTTAATGAATATCATGAATATCAGTTCAATGATTAGGTTCAATCGAACAATCAATTATGGTCGCCTCTCTTTAGGGCCGTCTTAAAATGAAAACTGTAGCGATGAGTTAATAAAAGAAATTTTACCCTTGATATGAGACTAATCTCGATGTTAAATTCGGAAGGTGAAATAATTGAAACATAACACTAAATGGAGGCTTCTGAAAAGTTTCATAAGTGCCTTTTTTAATAGAACGGTTCCATCACATCAAAAATTCGTTTATCAGGCGAAAAGGGCAACAAAGAAGACATTTATCAATCATGAGAATGACATTAATCGATAGAGGTTGACATGATAAATCAATAGTGGAATGATGAAATTAGAATTAGAGAAGAAGACGATGACATCACAAGGACAGTTTCGTGTCACGACTAGTACTTATTAAAATCGAATATATTTAGACATCAGTAACTAGAGCAGATAGGAATATGCTTGCTTTACTGCAGAATCTAGACATCAGCTAAAAAAAAATGCAAGAAAATACAAATTAAAAGGGTTTTTCAAAAGGTTTAAAAATGACGTTGAGATCAGATTTAGTCACTTTCACACTTGTCTTGTTTTTTCATTATCATCGTGCCATACTGAATAAAGCCGACAGATATTCTATGAGTATTACATAGCACAGGTGAAATCTTTCTGACTATTTCTGATCTTCGATAATAAAAACTCTAATCTAGGTGAGTAGTCTTCTTACTGCATCATGAACTCTGTTAGCGAATCGATCACGAATACTAGTATCTTTCACTAGTTTTACACGGTCACAGCCAGGCAACGCACGTAGATTATTCATGAAGCCGTAATGCGCTAGCATAATGTGATTTTTTGACGGCTCTTGCTTAGGCAGTCCAACAACTTGATGATGAATCGATAAATATTGAACAAAACGAGGACGATATAGATACTTTTCACGTCCACTCTTAAAGCGTGTCGGTGCTCGAACAGTGAATCGTTCGATCGCCAGTCGACTAGTGTCATTCTCTATTCCTGTGTATGTTGCAGTGCTTTGAGTGCAATAAAATTGACTCCATAGATTAATTGAACCGATAGCACGTTGGCCAAAGTTTTCATTGACATAGTCGAGAACAGTTTTATACGGAGGCAATGGTACTATGTATTCGTCAAGATCTAGTGCACCCAACCACTCTGACTGATCACCGTAGCGAATAAGACAATCATGAAGAGATTCAAGCTGAAAATATCTTGTCGTTATAGGATCAGTGAGGGCTAGAGCCGAAAAATTCCATTGAACAACATCGACAAGGTTTGGATATTTTTGAGCATAACTACTGAGAACTGATGAGAGATATCCATTGGTATCAGTTGAATTATACACCACAAACTTCTGAAAGCCAACTAATCGATGAAATTCTATCCACTGAGCAAGTTGATGAGCTTTGTTGTGCAGGGGTGAAGTACATAAAGTCAATAGTTGTTGACTTGAGTGCCATTGAACTAAAGCAGATTGAGGAACAGTCACAAATGCTTTGAGAATAGGAATGTTTCGATCTATGTCTGTTGTCGAAACAAGATAAACACGCAATGTTCGATTATGCCTCCACAATTCATCACTAGCAAAAGAACTGAGAGGACAATCGACGAGAGACACTCGATCATTGAAATAGTTTAAGTCATAACTATAGGCAGATGTTACTGATCCATCATTGAAGATACACCATAGCTTAAGTTGTGTTGGTGATAATGGTTGGCCTAAGTTAGTTTTCGGTAACACTCTATTGACATCGGTTGGAAAGACCATGATAAATGTCACACTCATGCCATAGCGTACCCGACTGGCACTAGCACTCAACACGAGCAGATGTCTGTCGGCTGATAAAGAAGGTACGATCGGTATATTGTCTACAACGTTCTCTGACCATGCTGCAACGATACTTGATATTTTATGAAGACGTGCTTGTTCTTTCATATCAGCACCAATTAATCGCCATCCATATAGATTATCAAAGATTTGGTTTGACCAAGAGTGATTCCAGACAGACTTAGTAATATAATTCGAACTAATTTGTGCACATGTGGAGTTCATATGTGTTATTTGAACCCATAAATAAAGAAAACTCGTTATGATAGCTGATACAAATAGGATTAATAGCATATTCTTTTGAGCCATCGAGAGCAATCAGAATGTTTCAGATATCAGTGCTTTCACTTAAGTAAATCTTAAAATTTTCGAAGCGATTCATTCATTAGTACTGATAATTTATTGGTTGCACAAAGTTACCTTGAGTTTCAATATATTGATAGAGCGACTCACATATTTCATATCCTGAAATCGAATAAAAACCTCAGTACATCGCATAAATGTCAAATTTTTCTAACTTCCAATGGTTTTCTGCTCAATTCTGACAAAGAAAATCGTGATAAACGGCACGTTGATTGATTTATGCATTTAATCGTTAGTTTTCAATACATGAATGCATATGCGCTATAATATTTCAATTTTCGAAGTCTTGATTCAGGAATAAATGGGATGACCGTCGGGCAATAGTTTTCATAGGTTTACCGTTTAAAAAAACTATTTGTTAGCCGAAACCAAATATGGTTTTACGAGAAGATGCGAATATTTTTAAGGTTTCATTCGTTTACTAATCAGCTAGTAGGAGTTCTAAATAACTTAAAGAACCGTAAAGATCATCCCAGATCAAATCTCTTGGAATAAAATTGATGATTTTTGAAACACGACTTAATTAACGTAAATCTAGGATAGCTTTCCTCATTCAACAATAAGAATTGAAGAGAGGTGTCAGTAGGAGTTGGACAGTTCAGTAAAACGTTCGATCTAAGAAGCTGTTTGAAAAATTTTCTGATAGAAGCAAAACTTTTCGAACAAATGAGTTCCTATCAGACAACCGATCGTGCCGAGCTTAATGAGAAATCTATAAGTTCTGCAAAGCTATCGAGGAGTCGTTCCTAGAATTTTCAAAGGGATTAACTTCCTGTGGTCTTTATAATTCTTTTGGAAAGTACCTAAGAAGCTATTTTATAGTTGCTCTACCAAGTAACTGGTAACGGATCGTTATCATTTAAACAGATAAAAAATGAAAAATGTGCTAAAAAGCTATGGAAAAGTTGACCATATTCCGATGCTAATGTCGATTCTCGATGGTTATTCAAAAATACTGAAAAAAGACTGCAGCGTGAAAACACTCATTTCTTACGCAAGATTAAATTTCTCACAGTTTATGCATCATATATTCTTAGTCAGCCTGAGACGTACTTTATAGTATATGCGTTTCTGACTCACAATTGAGAATCACGATTAGCAACCTAAAACGCCCAGGTCTTTCATGTATTCACACACTTCTTTATTTTTTCACTATTCTTATGTCTTTTCTATGATGCTTTCCTATGAATTTCTTTGCCATGCAAGTGACTCATATAGTATTAATGAGTGGCACACCGATAGATGGATGTGTCTTTTTACTCATGAACTTATCTAAAAATTCATCTGGCAACTAACCTACCTAACTAATTACACATCTAACTATCTATTTATTTAATTTTCTATATAATTATCAACTTAACTAATTTCCTATCTATTAATCTGCCTATCTACCCAAGTATACATTTATCTAGCTACTTAGCTACTTATCTACCTAATTAATTATCTAATTAATTGACTGTCTATATAACTATCTACTTAACGATATACCTTTTGAGGAAACTACCTATCGATCTGACCAGCATATATCCGATAAAAAAAATACTTTGAACACCTTCACCCTTAAAGCTTGGATTTCATGGTATTTATATGAGTAAATTTTTCACAAGGGCTTAAACTATCAGAAAAGACTACTTCCGACCGTTTACACGCAATTTTGAAAACTCTTATCTCCTTAAGCAGTTACTCGGCAGCAGGGTAACGAGAAATCCCTGAATTTAATTCTTTATTCAGAAGTAACTATTGAAGAAGACTCATGATCATTTATAAAGTTTGATCAAAGACTTGCGAGCTTAAGAAATAAGAATCTGTAATCAGCTTCTCAAAATTGTGTACTTGATTTTTTTCATTCCAGCAAGGCTTGTTCCAGAAAACACAGATTTTTTTTTCTATAGTTGTATCAAATGTCTTTGGTTTCCAAGAAGCTTGACTTAGAAATCAAGTACACAATGTTAAGAAACCGGCTACAGATTCGAATTCCTCGACTGCAAAAGCCTTTGATCAAAATTTATGAAAAACCGGCATTGTCATAATATAATCTTTCCCTAATGAAAAAAAATCAAGCTCAAAAATTTCAACGAAACATTGAGACTTCTTGAGAGAAAAGTTATTTTTAATACTTGCCATAGAAAATTATAATTAAGTACTTCGTGAAAAGAGTCTTTTAAGCTGTAATTGTGCAATCTTAATCTCACTTAATTTATAAGGGAGTTTCATGCATGCATGTTTGTATACACGTTTGGTCATGTTGTTAATAAAACCTGTTCAGCTTGTTCTGTTTCCATGGCATTCAAATCAAGACAAACATCGTGTGTATATAGCCCCATGACATCTTCACTAACGAGGGAACATTCCCAAGTGATTCGCACCGTTTACCGTCATATCATGCCCATAGGTATGGCTCATAGTGTGGGTAGATAATCTAAAGGGGTTCGTGCCATTGTGCCTTTCTTCTAGAGTTATGACCATTTTACTGAATATTAAGCCTAGCACAACGTATTAAGAAAAAATCTCAAGAAGTAATATCCGCTTGAAAACTTTTCTAACAATAGATCTTACAGTCCTTATTATATCCTGAAAATTTCAGCTGAAATGAATGTGTTTCTAAAGATATGGAGTATCTCAAAAATAAACTATTTTCGGAGCTTTTGTGAGAAAGTAGTGGTTTTTTTGCAAAGCCACTCTTTCGGAAGGAAACTATTCGTTTGAGCTGAAACTTTCAGGATATAATAAGAACTATGAGATCTATTATTAGAAAAATTCTCAAGTGGAAATTCCCTGTTGAAATGTTTTTCATAATACTGGGATAGGCTGAATATTCCGTAAAATGGTCATAACTCGAGAAGAAAGGCACAACGGTACGACCCCCTTTATGGTATTTATCTACACTATGAGCCCTACCTATGGGTATAATATGAAGGCAAACGGTGCAAATCACTTGGGAATGTTTCCTCGTAAGAGAAGTTCTATGTGTATATGGTTGCGTGACTTTCATATCAAAAGAGATATGTGAGCATGCATTTTCGCTACATCTGAACTAAGGCAACTGCTTGTATGTGTGTTTCTATGACATAATCATCGAGCAAGGCATGTATGTATGTGGTTCCATGGTGTCTCGGTAGAGGAAGACATGTGTTCGTTTCCGTGGCATTTATATTTAGAAAGATGTCTGGTATCTTTATTTCCGTAGAATCCGCATCGAATGAGATGTGTGCATTTGTTTTCGTGACATCGACATCAATAGAGCTGTCTTGCCTATTGGTTTCCTTAAAACCCACAACAAAAGAGATATGTGTGTATGGTTCTGTAGCGCCTACTCCGAAAAAGATATTCGTCTATTTTTTTCATGGCATCGTCATCGTGGAAAACGCCGTGTGTATTTGCTTTCGTGATATCTACACCTCGAGGGATATGTCTGTATTTCTGTTGAACTGACAAATGGAATACTTAAACAGTAGAATAACTGAAAATTCGGATAGTAGACTGAATATTTGAATGGTTGAATACTGGAACACTTGGGCACTGCAATGATTGCATATGTGAATACTGGACGGAATAATCAAATATTTGATTAATTGAATACTAGAATACTTGAGTACTGCAATATTTAAATATATGAATAATTCAACACTTTAATGCTTGACTAATTCAATATTTGAATATTAGAATGCTAAACTAGAGCATCGAATATATGAATAGTTGAATACTAAACTGACTACTCGAATATTTGATACTGAACTGAATACTAGACTATTTGGACTAAATAATTGTATAAATGTATGGTTGAATACTTGAAATGCAACTTTTCAAACTTCAACTCTATTCAATGATTGCATTCAACTTTCAAGTTTGACTGATATCGATAAAAGTCTATCACAACATATTGTTTCAACTCTTACGATAATGATAAAATGTGCTTATGTACAACGCACCTGATAAACGATTACAACGCATTTTAACGCTAAAATGTGAATTAAACTCATGTAAATTATGATGTTTTTCATTGTAGATGCTGCAAAGAACTTAAATACGCGAAAAAACACAGCACTTTTTTTTGTGTAAGCGCTGTAATATAGGTAGGCAACAAAACTGACAGCACGTGTTAGTGATATTGTTGATAGCAGCTTCAGAGCTCTCGTGAAAGCATTTTTTAAGCTCTGCTTAGTAATTTAATTATGTGAGGCAGTTTTCGACAACTTGTGATGAGTAAATTGATGCACTTTACCGAAGTTTATTCAAGTATAAGCACTTCTAAGTAGTTTTCAGGTAGCATATACAAGCAAAAAATTTCGCACGGATTTTGACATTACAGATGGACTGCTTAGAAGAACTACGAGAACTTAGTCTTATTGCAAATATAATTGTTAATAGAGGTTTTAACATACTGATTGGGCTTCATACATGTTGCTATAGGAATATTGAGAAGCACCCGGTACCGTCTTTATCAAGTCCACAAAGTTTTCGCTAGTAGAATCATTGGTTTTCATCATCAACACTTTTCTTTTACTTTCCTGTCTGTCCTGATACTCTTTTTTTTTCTTTTCTTCTTTTGAAATCCAATCATTCGCTTCATATAGTCAATGAAGGATATCTGTCAAACAAATAATCAATTCAAATATTCAATATTTTTGCAATTGTATTATCATATATTAGACTAATAGCAAGAAAAACTTTCTTACAGATTTCAATAACGAAGAATCATAGGTAAGTGATCGGTTATGTGCCATTTTCGAATATTAGAATACAACAGTATAGTATTATGCGTAATCGATAGAGTAAAACTCATGAATAAAAAATATCACTGTTGTACTCTCTATTAAAACTTGTTTGCATCATAATTTTCTTGACATTGTCACATGTAACAATATATTGTTAAAATCAATCACAGAAATCACTTCCATTATTTACAGCATGGATGGCGTGGAGATAGGAAGCAAGGAAGCGATCGAAAGAATCCATTGCATTTGTAGTAAGAGAGGTTTGACGCTAATATTACTGCCATCATCCTCATTGAAATAATTGTCCATATAAAAACGTTTTTACTGTTTTCTTGATTAGTTTGTATATTTGATATGTATGTTAGCGTCCGAGTTTACGATTCACCTTTCAATATAGCTCTGCAAATTATTCTACAACGTCACAGGTCAATTCTTGCATAGCTTTGTAATGCAAAGCACGTAAGTTAAAGTCATATAGACCTGACTACTATACACCCAATTTTCCTTAACATCGCCCCATCTGGAAATCGTGTTTTTGAAGAGGATTTCGTGAGCCACAGTAACTAGTTAGAGAGTTGAATTTGTATCAAAGTGAGTAATGAATGAGATCCGTATGTAGCCAAGATTTCAGCTCTCAAATATGATCCGTTCATGAGATATCTACATGCAAAAATACCAAAATATGATAATTCTATCCAGTATTTTATCCACAGAGGTGCCCGAGGGGAGGGATGAGAGGTCGGCGCCCCCTCCCTTGAGACTCGCGATCATCGCGCGACGAACTATATGGCTTGCCCCTCCGAAAAAAATTTTTCGCTCTCCCGGAATTTCAAATCGCCCCTCCGGAGAAAAAAACCTGGATAAAACACTGATTTTATCATTTACTCGATAGTATTGATAAATTGATCAACGGTTCATCGATTTGAGCTCATTATTTCTGAAACGTACTGCAAACTCAGATATACTAATCGTAATAATATCAAGCACAACAGATCGACCCTTGAGGAGACATAGATACTACACAAAATGCAAAGAGACGGCAAAAATATTTTTTTTCCTAGGATAGTTTTCTCAGAAAAAATTTAAATATCTCAGGAGAGGAATAATATTTTTTAAATGACTTGGTGGAAATTTATTAAACACTTGTCTCTACAGCCCATATAAAATCCCGATAAATCGTCAATTATCGGTTGAGTAGAGTGGGTGGCGATTTACATGGATTGTTTCGTATATACTTAAGTTTTTCCTTTTTTTGAATGACGAGACTAGGGGGACTGACACAATCTTAAGAATTAAGATGTCAGTGTGGGTATAGGTGTATATGTATTGCTCTTCTCTTCATGCATATTTACACTTCAACGAATATTTTCACCCTCACTCATATTCTGCAAAGTGAAACATGAAGAAGTCACTTTCCGACAAACAAGTAATCTCAATGGATAAATAATGGTCCTTTTAGTATGTGAGATAGAGCAAAAATATGTTTCAATATTTATTTTCTATTTCCTAATAGAAATCGATATATGATGACAAGAAAATCAATTACGAATACGAATGATTGCTAGCAGAATAAATCATAATCAATGAAGTTTAAATTTATTATGCTCGATTTTTGATTGAAAAGCAGACATAATCAGTTATTCCGATCGTTTTTAATCAAATATAATCGATCATTTACAATTCCATTTCAAATAGTCAAGAATCATATAGCGATTAGTGATTATTTCATGGAATTATTTTTGCATCGATCGAGTATATCTGTTTTCTCTGTCGTCATCAAGTGTTTAGATGCTTGATTGAAACCTTATTTTAGTATCTACTGCTATCTCTTCTTTCGTCGTCCTATGAAAAACTTTTCTGCTCAAGCCATTTCTTTCCTCAATGACCAATATTAAATATTTGGTTGTTATTATAAAACAAGGTTAACCATGACAATATATTCGAGTGGCAAACAGTGACAAAGATAGAACATTCAAATAATGTCTTCTCATGTGAACGCAGACATGAGATAAGAGAGAATGGGAAATGGGTGCAGCAAGTAATCAGAAAATAGTCATCCATCACATATTATGAGTGCTTGTCATTGAAATATTTGTTGCGGAATTCTTATCTGTACTCACATCTGATAGAGCTTTTATAGCTTCTTATATTCAGTATTTAACGGATATCACGCGAGAGGAAGTGGATGTAAGTGCAGATCTCAATCTTGCCTTACTCACACGTCCAGTTGTACCCACACCCACATCCGCAGATATCCACAGCAGCATTCACGATCCAGGAATTGGCAATTCAAAAAATCCAAAGTAAATGTTGGAATTCAAGAGAAGTTGTAAGAAATCCTCATATCTTGAATCCCTTGAATTTCCTACATTTTCTTGAACTTCGAATTTCTAGATCATGGGGTTATCTTAGACGTTTGAGAAATGTGGCATTGGTTTTTGCTAATATCACTGTGTTTCAAACTTCTATTTCATCATCTTGATGAGCCATGACCACATCATTCAATAAATTCAATAATGCATCAATTGAAGGAATGGTTAATACATCTGAGTACATATAAATTTCAGCATAGTGAATGAGTGCTTCAAGTCGCATAATATCTCCAAAATGAGCATGATGATGAACAGATTTATTGAAAGATTCTTTTATTTATCGACTTTCAATCATGATGAGATTAATTTCAGGATCATGTTTAGTCTTATTCCATGAAAATGTATTTGGTTTATAATAATAATGAACGAAGAATTTCTTCGGACAAAGATGACGACTAGCAGCAAGAAATATGAGATGATAACAAAAGTGGAGTCAATGTTGCATATTTATGCGGGATATCATTTTTATTATTTTGTCTGATGATGAGATGCACCATCGATAGATTTCTATTGCCGTGAACATTTTGTGAACTTATTGCTCTGGATTACAAGATATTGATCGAGTATTTGACGTAGAATATCAATAGAAGTGCCAAAGTAATAATTGTGGAAATGGAAAAGCAACTCTTCATTATGGAGCTCTGTGTTAGAACGCTAAATCTAATTGCTGTTCTAATGGACTTTGAAATTGTCATGAATTCAATAGATCATCTAAAATGTCTCATTCAGTGCTGCATGTTCTTTCATAACTACAAAAAGGCTTTGGAAATCGAAAATTGATTCAATGTAACAGAGTATCAATGGAATTTTGACGGGGCTAAAGTTGAGTAGTCACGTAGAAATACAGTAACAATGAAGAAGCACAAGGAAAGAAATGAGAGAGATAGGACAGAGACGCTTGAAGATCACGAAAAGCCAATGTAATCAAACTATTCAATAGGAAACGCACTTCCTGATGAAGTTTTCTTTTTGTTAGCTCATGGCAGAAATGAGGTTATGTGTATTAGTTTTTTCTTCCTCGAAACGCATACCACAACCAAATATAGCAACAATATTGATAAAGAATCAATCGATGATAATTCATCTTAAATTGTAGACCAATTAGCTTAACTGTTTAAATTTAAATCAGACAGAAAAAAATTAATCAGAAGTAAAACATTAAGTTTTAAGTAGAAAGGAAGAAAATATTAAAATACTCATTAAGGTTCTTAATAAGCGTGTTTTATAATGGCGATATGAGTGTCATAATATGTTCTACGTTGTCTATGGGAGAGTGATGTGTTTTTTTTTAATTATTTCTTTCAAAGGTGAAAGAATAATGTTTTAAAATCGTAGTAGAATATAGCACTTTTCGTAACCTATCGTTTAAGAGATTAGACAATTCAAATAGGTAGACATAGAAAAAAATGCTTGCAAAATAACGTGTGCAATTTTTTTTTCAAACAGCTGTATTAATTAGAAGAAACTAGTAGAAGATCAAAATAATGCAGTATTATTGCACATTGTATGCAATAATTTAATTAGAAACCTATAAGTATGTGACGAGATAAGCGACTATTGAAGTGTTAGCTAGTATTTTCTAAAATGTTTTTCATGTTCTTCGAATAAAGCAAGATATAAAAGATGTTTCATGAGTTTCGACCTTATTTTTATTTCTTACTAGTTGTCCTATATTAAGATGAATAGGTATTGACGATTTATTTCTGAAGAGTGGTATCTAAATAATCCTTCAAGAGAAATAGCATTCAATTTGCATCAATTCTGAGAAAGTGCTGTATTAGTAAGAGTATTGGAACAATTTTATCAAGTGTTTTTTACTTTTAATATCAGTATTTTTAAATATGAAAGACTTTTGCATGAAAACCTGTGTCGAAAATATCTAAGTATTACAAGTGAATCAACCTGATAGTTATTCGTTAATTTTGAGATAAGAATAGAATTATAGTGAAATAAGAACAACCAATTGCTCTCTTATTACAAGTCACTTGTGTCGTTCTGGTATCGTGACATCCTAACAATGTAAGAGAATATTTGAATTTCTATTTTTCTCGTGTCAAAAAAAATCAATTAAAGATTGCCAAGCTGCAGTGACATTTAGTAAGTCATAATGAATCACTGTGATTTGCTTCGTGGGAATCGTCGACGCATGTAACTCCTTGTGACACATATTAATTAAACATTTGTTTCTCTAGTTCGAGCACGGCATTATGGACTTTTATTTCCAATATATACGCGAAAACAAATTTTCTCTCACTTGAATAGCATATAACAAGAGCAGAGCCATAAAACTGACTCATAGTGAGTGAATAGCTGCTATTTTTCTTAAGTTTAACAGGGAAAAATTGAAAAAAACTTGATACAACTTTTTCAATATTCTTACTAATGTAGTACTTTTTTAGAGTTGAGACAAATTGAGTGAAAAATAAAATAAAAATGAATTTGATACTTATGAAACACCCTCTATGTTATATATTTCTTCCATTTATTTTATATTTGGTATTATTGTGAAAGAAAGAAAATTTGTCTCTCATGATAATATCTGATTTATATAAATCTTTATTGATTTTCTTTTTACATTCTCGGTCTACTTATCAAAGTCATAAAAACTACAAGGAGATGATCGATAGAAAAAAACATATCAATGGAAGAATTTCACTTTTTGTCCATCATAGTATACTAAAAATGTATTTTAATTGCAATAAGTATTATTGTCAAAAACAATATCACGAAGAAAAATTTGAAGATATTTTCTGTTTTCAGAAATCAGAAACATATCTTTTATGCTGTCGCAAGAGAAAAGAAAGCAACGGATTTTTTTTCGTATAATAAAACTGTAAAACGTTTCAAAAAAGAAGTCGTCGCCATTTTTACTCGCTTTGTTGACGATGAAATTCAAACAATGACGAGCATTTTTTGCATCATTTATTCTACTTGATGTTCTAGATCTTGTATATTATTCTGATGATTAGCATCGATCTAAAAGTCCTTCGCATTATTAATCGTCGATTAATTTCCGTATTGTCAGTATCTTAATCAAAATGAAAAGCAAGGAACTTCATCTATCAGATTCCATGAGAATGTTTAAAATAACACCAGCTCATTTTTTGAAGATTTCATTCAACATTGTTCAAATATTGGTATATTTCAAACATGCTATAGCTGTTGTTATTTTATTTTCTATATTTGCTAAAATGCATAAAAAATTGCGACTAATTGATGAGTTCGATGAATGTGACTTGAAAAAAAAAGTCAGATGATTTCTTACTTATCAACTGAAAGATTCAAATCGTTTTATTTAGTCAAATAAAATTGAACAAATGTTTGTCAATGTGGTTGGAGTCGCAAAATGATCGATATGATTACTTATATATAGAAGATGAACTTGTTGAGTATGAACGGAGTATTGTGAAATGACACATATTGTTTGAATGATTTGTCACATTTTACGGGTTTAATATCGATACATAGTTTTGATGAAACCAAGAAAACACATTGTGACGGATGCCGTTGCCATAGTTCATGCGCCTTCAATTGAATAGCAAATAGTATAGTTTAAATGATGTCAAAAAACTCAAGTGTTATGAAAGTCAGTGCTCATTAATTGAATATATTTATTACTAAATCAAGATCTCAAGAAAAAACATTGTTTATCAACGATATCTCTCATAGAAGATTATACAAAACATCATTGTGTAGCTGTATTCTTTCATATATACTTATATAATGAAACAATTAACAATATTAGGAAAAATTTTTGCTAGAATTAAACAAAATATAACAGTTTACAATACTTTCGTTGAGAACAAACGTTTTTATTAGTCGTAGATTAACGTGTTGATTTGATGCAAATCAAATGTAAAAACGTCACATGTTAGTAAATGAATTTTCTCGAAAACTATCAAATCCTCTGTTCATCATTCAACTCTAATTTCGATAGAATAGGGTAAAGATGATTTCTGTATATGTAGCAATTAAGCTATTACGCATATGTGTCTACTAATTTCTCACTTCAATAAACTTTTCCATCAGATAGGTATCAAAATTTAGATTTACGAATAAATAGTGGGAAAGGTTAATATTATAACTAAAGAATTCGCATCCTATTTCAAGCCAACAGATTTGAAAAATATTTTGGGCTTCTAACTTATTTTAATGCTCACTTTCAATAACAAACGTAACATATTAGTTAGATATTTCAACCACGAATTCGTACGTATGCATAAAAAATGATGCAAAAGTACCGGACAACATATCGCCCAACTTTTCATCGGCTAAAACATGTTTCAAAAAAATCAAAAATACCTATTCAGGATTCATCTTGAGAACCCTTCTTAATTGAATGCTCACAAAAGTTCCATCATGTTTTTCTTTGATTAACGCGCACATCTGTAAACAACACTTAAATGTAGTCTGTAAAAGGTAGTTCACAATCGTTATACTAGAAGGGTCCGATCTTTTGCGAGGTTTTACAGTTTTTATATCAGATTCATAGAAAATTATACGGCAAAGCCTAATGAAGAAAAAGCAACAATAGATGGAGGAACGCATTAGAGAAATTCGAAAAATACTAGAATATCGGTTCATTCTACCACAACAATTGTAAGTTACTTTTTTTATAGGCTACATTATAGCAGAGCTAGGTAAGTACGGGTTTTCTCGCGTACGAGTACGGACTCTTCAAGTAGAGTACTTCGAGTTCTTTGCCCAGCTCTGCATTATAGTGATATTTATAGATATGCTCATTATTTGAAGGCAAAACATGATAAAACTTTTTTGAACATACTATTAAACAAGACTTTGAAAGTCGATTCTGAATTAGTATTCTTGATTTTTTTCGAAATATCTTTTAGTCTATGAAAGACGAAGCACCATTGTTCCAGGCACGTTTGCATCACTTGTTATGTTCTATTATATTATCGAATTTATTTCTTTCATTATCAAATATCTAATATAAAACTGATATATTATCATAAACATCAACAGAAAAACTTCTTCAATACTGTTCAATATATTACCAGTATTGAAATAGATAATAATAAAAAACTGATATTCTACTCAGCTATTCTTTTTAATCATTCGAAAAAACTTTTTTTTATCTTTCAATTGTTAATTTGCACAAACGACTGATAGTTGTAAAGCTAAACGTAATAAAAGACGAAGAAAACGCTAAATTAAGCGAGCAATAGGTTTTGAAAAACATCGAGAAAGTAAACAAAGCCGCATATTTTAAATGATTTAGAGATATAAATATCTTTACTGAATGCATGTGACTGACTAGAAAATAAAATATAAACGCACTGTGTGCATTCATATTACGAGTAAAAACTCAAAAAGAAATTAGACTTTGCTTGACTTTTGAAATATAATAATATCGGAGAAAAAAATGATTGGTATTACTCTTCGTAACCCGATGTTCTTGTTAAAAAAATCAAGATAACAAAGAATTTTATATTAAAACGTGTTACAGTTAAAATAAATAATAGAATATGTTTTTCTTTCGTTGAGTAATAAAAAATAATTTAAAAATCAATGAAAACATGTATATTTAGATATTAAACAATACACATCAAAACAATACAAAATAAAAAATAGATCCTAGTCGCCCTTTTGTATTTATTACGGTTTTCATGGACATCATTACCTTGTTTTTATTACAAACAAGTACCTTTCTTTTGCTCTATCATATAAATAATAGCTCATGGCCTTGACAATTCTTCCAAAGTATTTATCTAACTCAATTATAGTACATGATAATAAACTGTGATGAACAAAATTATTTTCATGTTTGTTCTCGATGACATTTTATAACTAATTTCTCTAAAAAAACGATACTTTTTTTATTGGCCATTTATTGAAATCAGTGCCTTTTCTATATAATTAAGAAAACAACATGTTATTATAACTCAATTGGTTATTTGTTTCATGCATGAAAAAACAATTTCTTTATGCTCGTCATTAATAAAAATAAACGATCAACCGTAACTGATTTTTTTGCCTGCTTGTTTATCTCAACGTTAAGGTGATGTAGAAAAAGAAAAAAAAATAAAGAGCGATTTTTGCCAATATTTTGTTATATAAAAAGGGTGGTCGATCGAACGATATTGTTGTGATCTACCTTCGTAAAAGCAAAGAAACTTGCAGTTTATAAATTATAATGACCTGATGTATGCTTCAGTTTATGATGTGTATGAGAAAAGTAATTAGTGTTGCATTTTCAAGGGTATGAAATCATTCACTTTTGATAGGTCGACTCTAGATAGGCCGACATAATAACGAGAATAAAGTATCGTAAAAACAATGTAGCTAGAGCGCATAGTACCATAAAGATTTATTTTTCTCTATTTGGTACATTGTTTTTTTCATTGCGTGATTTATGTATCAATGAGATGATGTTAGGTTGATTATCATTTATCTCAACTAACTATGGAGTGTGAATCATAATGTTAATGTGAAGGATTTTTCTAGATTTTTCTGTCTTTAACATTTAATCTATCGAACATGTCGGGTGAAAATGATTGGAATGGTAAATTAAAATGATTATTCAACATATATAATGTTTCTATATTGTTATAGAGGACTTATGTGGTTGCTTCAGTGATTGTGGTACATGCTGTTATGGTTATTGGTGTACACCGTGTTTATTTGGTTCAAATGCAACAAAAATCGATGGTAAAAATTGTTTTTTAATGTGTTGTCTCTATGGACTGCTAACTAGTGTTTATTTATGTTGGTTGCCACATTATTTTGAGCGTCAAAAATTACGTGAAAAATATAATTTAAAGCCTAATCCATCATGCGGTGATTGTCCAACAACATTATTTTGTAGTCCATGTGCATTATGTCAAGAAGCTCGTGAAATGAAATCGAGAAGTAAACTATGAATAACTATTTTTATGAAATTTTCTCTTTTACTTGGTTAGAAAATGAACAGAGTGTGGCATTCAAAGCTAACAGCGCTCCAACGGTTGTTTCACAACCAGTACCAGATTCAAAAGATATCAACCCTCTTAATACACGACTTTGAAACAAATTAATATTAACGGTTTCTATTGGACCAAACCTACAGAGACATTTTTCATTTTTACGTCATGCTATATTGTATTTATCAAAAAAAAATACATCTTTTAATTGGTTATAGCAAGAAAGGAAAGAGAGATGACAGACGTTATTTAATTACTTCGAATCGAATTTTTCAAAAACTGAAACATGCGAGTCTAAATAAGTGCAATATGTATGACTAACAGAAAATTTCATAATAATTACTCTATGAAAATTTCTGATTATATTTTCTTTTCTTGAAACAATGTCGGAATAGTCATTCATCAGAGGTAGGTTGGAATTGACTCACCGAATCTAGAACTTCATTGAACTCACTCTGAAAAGTTTTCAATATTAATATTTTTGAAAACAGTTTTTTTTTATTAGATAAATTGGATTATAGACGTAACGATATCTCTCAGAGCAATACTCTTATCACAAATTATTCGCAAAAATATTTGTGTTGTGAAGTTTGATGTACAAGCATATTTAAGAACCAATCAATGATATTCATTCACAGTAAACACAGAAATAGTCATATAATTTTACCTTGTTTCTCACAGTTGATTTGATATGAAACGAAATACAATAATAAATAATATACCCGATTGTGTAACAATCAACTATATCCAAAAACTTTTACAACTTTTAATTACACGTATGATAAGTAAATTCAAATCGAGCATCAATAATTTATTTCATTAAAAAAAAGTTATGCACTATATTTTTAATATTAAAAAAAAAAGATGTATTATTAAGAATGTTCCGAGACATGTAAGAGTAAAATAGAAATTCGATGTTTTCTTTCACTAAAGCTAAACCTTGATTTTTTTGATATGTCTCAATGCTTCAATATCTTCTAATTTTTGAAAAATTGCTTCGGTTTTATCTTCCCATTGTTTCGTCTATAAACTGTTTTCATGCCAAACCTAGGAACATTATGTAGTCATTTTGTCAACAAAGTTAATCATGCTTGCACAAATTATATTTCAATAGTGTGTTTTAGAAGGTAAATAACAACATCGACTGATAGAGCTAAGTGATAGAAACTGTTGAACGAACTGTGTTTGTATAACTATTGATTCTTGCTGAACATGAGTCAGACTTAGGAAAGAAAGTTGCTAGTACTTTTTAAAAAGTCACTGTATTTCATATTTTTTGTTGAATTAATTCTCTACTTACGAAGCAATAAAAATTGTACTTTAGACGACAGGAAAACAAATCATAGTTATTATTCAACATTCTCATTATAATGTTTCCTCATTGTTCCAGCTTGAAAATAAATCAAAAATTATATAAACTATTTTAGACATCAATGTCAATAATTTCTGACTGTTTACATTAAATCAATTATATATCGCTTAACTCTTATATTATAATTGAGATATTTTTGTTACAATAATTTACTGGCAAACACATTCTATAATTATCTAAATAATAAATGTCTCTTGATTTTTAACAGACATATGCCAGTTATCGTTGTTATTTTGATGCATGTCAGACTTTGATGCTTTACTCAACATATATGACAATTGAATAACAATACAATGTTAATGAGTGCATATCGGTTATACTATAAAATACGTCTTTATTATTGATGACTTATTCACGAAAGAAAAAACTCTCTATAACAAATTAAATCCTAAGCTCAGAAATTAAAAATATTAAATTCTACTTCTAATAACAATGAATGATGATGATGTCGTTGGACAATTGTATATATTAATTATACTATTCGTTAGTATACATAGGTATATTTGTCTAGTCAGACTTTTGTTCTTTTCTTCATCATCTCAATTCAAATTGATTCTTTATATGTATGAGACAAAGAAGGATAACACCAAAAATAAAAGTGTATGATGATAAGATCAAAGTTGCATCTCATTGCAATCTTTGAGCTTTATAGTCGCCATATAAACGCATAGAAAAAAAAACGAAGACAAGATCGTCTAAGCGCATCTCGGCTAATAACCCTAAAGCAAACACTCATTTGGAACAAAATGAAGAACAGGGCGTATATACAATATTGACTATCATATATACACACACATATATATATATATGTGCGATGTATACCTTTCGCCTTCTTCTCACATTTACTTGATGTAAATCCTTCACGTTTATTTGTGAGAAAATATCATTCATATTGTTTTTTAATAGTATGAACGGAAGGTCGACATGGTACAATGGTTAATTATTATTCTTGTTTATGATTTTGCTATGCTTAAAGTTTGTCAAATTCATTGATAATTTGTTTTTTCTTCTTTTCCTATAAGATTTTTATTTAAATTTATATAGTTATCCTTAAGTGAAGTGACACTTTCATTACGTTTAATTCATTATAAAAATCGAAATGGTTTAACATATGAAAATCGTCCATGTGATACAAGACTTGAACATGATATCAATCGAGATGGTCGATGTGATACAGGATTTTTATTTTGTCTCGTACATTTACCATTTCAAAATCCACATAATTGTACATTAGGTGATCATTTTACGGGTTTTGTTGGTGGTGATGATATACATTTTATTAATACTGATCAACAATTACAACGACGTTCTATTTTATCAATTAATAAAAAAAGACAAAGATCATCATTAATTTCTCTTTGGTTTCAACCAACAATTTATTTTCGTTTTAATTATCCAAAAGTAAACAATATTTTTTCATGTTTTTCTTCGATTAAATTTAACTTTCGTGTATTTTTTTTTTGTCGTGTATTAAGACTGGTATTGGTCTAATTGTTGAAGTATTTGATATAGATGATAATAATAATCAAAGTATCCATGATTCAATTGATTTTTATGGAAGAACATTAACTGATCTTAAACTTTATCGTTCAATTGAAGTAGCGAAACCACAAAAAATTTATCTTCAAAGTTTATTTGGTTCTTATACAAATTTAACTGTCGACTTTTCAGTTTGTCATTTTATTGAATAGTCAAATTTTGAATCAATAATCTATTTATTTTTAGCTTTATTGTTCACCAAATTATTACGGTGATGATTGTGAAACATTTTGTTCCGCAAATGAACAACGTTTTGAATGTGATTTAAATACTGGACGTAAAATTTGTAAACATGGATATTTTGGTCAAGATTGTCTTAGTGGTAAAACTTATAGAAGAATGCCAGATGAAAAAAAGTTCTTGTTTTTTTTTCTATTTGCAGATGTACGAGCATGTGAAGACCAACCTTGTGTAAATAATGGAACATGTGTTGTTTATCTTCGAAGTTATCTATGTCAATGTCAAAAAGGCTTTACCGGTCGATCTTGTGAGATTGGTAAATATTCTAAAGATGTTGTTGTTTTAGAGTATCAATGAATTGTTTTTCTTTACTTTGATTTGGTCCAGCTATAAAAACTATCTATCATATATGTAATCGAGCAACATGTATTCATGGTGATTGTTCACGAGACGGACACTGTATTTGTCATATTGGTTGGACATCGGAAAATTGTAATCGAAGTCTTATAAGTATGTTCATAAAATATATTCAATAGATTAATCTCGGAAATTCTAAGCTTATGAGTAAATTCTTGAGTTGGATATGATTAGGTACATTTCGTATAAACTCGTGTGAATATTGTTCACTTGTGCTTCCTGTCTAAACAAGGATGGCAGTTGAAAGTGTATTGCCAAAAACAAAAATGAGTCAAATCTTAGATTCTTAATTTGTTGTATGTCTATTAGAGATTATTTCGAATTGCAACAAATACTCATGTTGTCTGACTATTTTGATCAAATTATTTTCATATTCATGAGATAATCACGAAGTCTATTGCTAACTTAAATATTGTAAAAACTTCGTTCTGTAATATACATAGATCTTAATTATTTATTTTATTTTCTTTATTTAATTTATTTAATTTCTAATTAAATTTATACAGAAGAAAGTGCTTGTGTAAGTCGTCCATGTTTACATAATTCAACATGTGAAAACTTGATTGATACCAATTCATTATCAGCTTATCGATGCCAGTGTCGAATTGGTTATATAGGTCGAAATTGTGAAGTTGGTAAGAATATTGAACATGGGTAGTTTTTTTTTCTTGATTTATTCATATTATTCATTATAACAAGCTATTGTTACATCTTGTGAACGAACACCATGTATACATGGTCGATGTTTAAAAATTGATTTATATACAGAAATTTGTATTTGTGAAGATAACTGGACAGGAATTGATTGTTCACAACCTTTGTTCAGTAAGAATTTGAATTGAATGAACTATTTGTTTTTTTTTCAATTTAATTAGAGACACTTTTTTTTCTAGCTCCTGCAATAATTACTCCATTAGCTGATTCACATAAAGATTTGGATACTGTTACAAGTGTGTCATCTGTACCTATAACAGCAATAAAATCGATAAAAAATTTAACACTTACACCTTTAACTATCGACTTACGTGATTATCTTGATTGGTTAAAGGAAAATTATGCAATAAATAGACTAACAAATTCATATCCATCAATTACAACATCATCAATATCTCATAAAAATAGTAAAATTAAAATAAAAATCAATTCATTTTGCTTTTAATCTTTTTTTTTTGCTGTAGAGTATTCACCATGTTTAAGTGCACCATGCCATCATAATTCTACTTGTATTCTGCAATCTGAACATAGTTTTCAATGTCTTTGTTCACCTTCATTTATCGGAATCTATTGTGAAATCGGTAAGCTCTTACTTTGGATTTCTAACCTTAAATATAATCTTTATAATTCATTCAGAAATATTAAATATTGCACATTTTCGTAAGTTTAGTTTGAATGTAGAACGAAAAAAAAAAGCATGTTGGAAAAATAATTTGTTTACATGTAAAATATTAGTTGTGATAAAATTCTTTTAGAAACAAATCCATGTGAAAGTTCACCCTGTCAACATCAGAGTATATGTATAACAAAATCAAATCATGATGTACAATGTATATGTCGACCACATTACACAGGCAAATATTGTGAATACCCTCGTATGTATTTTTCTTTTCTTTTTTATTAATTAAATGTTAAGATAGAGACAATTTTTTTTTTTAGCACCAATTCAACCACCATCATCTAATTCCCAATGTACTCGTCTTTGTCGCAACGGCGGCATTTGTCTAGTAAAAATAGAATAATAATAAAAAAGATACCATAAAATTATTATTATTTCTATTTAGGTTGATGAATCCAATAAAGAACTATGCATATGTAAATCATCTTATACAGGTTTCTACTGTGAATTATCTAAAAATAACTGCAATGGTGAGTTAATTGATTTGGATTGGCTATTTTTTTGTATTTAGTAAGTCATGACTTTCAAAAACGAACATCATTTTTTTTTCTTTCGACCGTATAATAAAAATATAAAGGTTAATTGTATGCTCTTTCAATTTTTGTTTTGTCCTCGCTCAAGGGTAAACGGGTGAAGTGCAAATAATCACTGATTTATATATATATGATTCATACATTCGAAAAATATAATATTATAAATGTGTATATGAAGAAAGCTGACTAACGCTACAGACAGTGACAGATTATTTTTTGCTTTTCTTCAAGCGTTCGAAGAAAGAGAAATCATTCGTCTGTGATAGATATGATCAAACACTTCTGTTGTACATTGCGCTTCGATTAACTGAGGGGTTTGTTTTTATTTAGATTCATCATGCAATATTGATCCATGTATATCGAATCCATGTTTATCAAATGGTACATGTCAATCAATAATATTATCAAAAAATTACACTTGTTCATGTCTTGAACAATATACAGGTGATAGATGTGAATTTTATATAGAATCAGATTCGCCATATGTTTTATCACGTGATATTGCATTAAATTATGATGAAAATAATTCAAAAAGCTCAACAGATCTTTGGCCATTAGCTATTGTATTTGGTTATGTATTTTCTTTAATGTTAGTTTTTATTATTATTTGGTTTCTATGGTATTAAAAAAACAATCTAGTTTTTTGATAATATTATTTTTAAATTGATTTATTTATTTTTTTTTTGTTAAGGTATGGATTAACAATGCGTCCTCAATCATATTATCGTTCTGACATTCCATATGGTGAACGTACTACGGATCGTTATCAACCATATCGTTTAGGTGTTAGTAATCCACTTTTTTTTATAAACCAAGAATATAATTCAAATCCAATATCGAAAACTTTTTCAAATTAAAACCTTTAATTTTTAGTGTGTTCATTTTTTTCTTTGAATACTTTTAGACATATTTCATTTGTTTGCTATTGAAATAAACACTTTTTTGTTGTCATTTTTCATTAGTACTATGTACAAATAATATAGGAAAAAAAATAAACAACAACAGCACGAAAATAAAATAGATGAGCGATAATCATCACCAACAATCCTTTTTTTCCGTTTCCATTGTATTAATATCCGATATTGAGCTTGACTCAGAATATTCATGAAGACAATTCGTTGCTGTCGATGGTGATATTGAAGGAGGATCTTGATTCTAATAAAACAAAAAGATGAATATAAATTATTAGTAAGAAATAATTCTATAAATTTTACTTTTTCTTGTTCTAAAATATCAATAGTATCGACAAAAAGTGAATCGGGTGAATTAGATCGGCTTAAATCTTGCTGATCATCAACAAAAACATCGACATGGACATTAGGCGATGATGTTCGAGCTTCATTTGTAGAAATGTCAGCTGTAAGAGAAAGAATTTAATTTTTTTTAAATGGTTTGTCTACTTTAGATTTGTTTTGTTTTTTACCTGATTGTGTTCGATTAATTTGTTTATAATTATTTTGAATTAGTAAAGGTGATGATGAAAATGATGAAGACATTTGTTGTGGTTGCATGACAACAGGCGAACGCATATCCGGATGTTCAAGCATATTTGGTACACTTTTTCCACCTTCACTTTCAACGATATTTTCATTTGTATTCGAAGTTTTTATTGTTAATAAACGTCGTTGAATTTCATCATCAAGTGCTGATGATTTTATAGTTACTTCAGGATGTTCAAAGATACGTTCATCACTGTGAGATGAGTTTAATTGTCGACTACTGTTTGATGACAATAATCTTCTTGAATAAATTAAAAGAAAAAAGAAAACTATTAATATAGTCATAAAAACAATAAGTGAGAATTAATTTACTCGTAATAATTAACTAATTGTTGATCTTTATTATTATTATTGTTATTATTATTATTATTGTTATTATTATTATTATTATTATTATTATTCCAAGTAAATTTTCGTGTACGATGTGAATTGATATCTTGTAATGATGTTGAAGTAGACATCGTATTTTTTGTTGTTGTTTCTTGAGTTTGTTCACTCAATTTAACGTTTGGTATACGACGAACTGATGTATAATCAATTTCTATCGGAAAGACAAATTAAACTATTTATGTAAGATCAATGTCGTATTTCTTTTTACAATGATAAGAATAAAAACTATCTGCGCATAACTTATTGCTGTTCTTTCAAATGAAAAATGTGAGTGTATAGCTCACCTATGTAGATTTACATGCATCATAAACAATCAAAGAGGAAAATGGTTTTATCGCCAGGAACCTACAATGTATGAGCTTGAAGTGAAAAAAAGTGCCTTTTTTTCTCTTTTTTATAATTGAAATATTTATGCATTGAATCGTATTGCACAGTAGAAAATGAGAAAAATAGACGAAGAATTTATTGAGAAAAGAAAAATGGTGGTCTGTGTAAAAAAAAGAAAAAAGAAAGCTAATCCTATTGCGTTTCACAACTATTGAGAAAAAAATGCAAGTATATAATTGAGAAGGATTATAAAATCTATTTTTTATTGAAATTCTTAATGAAAAAAAACTAGGTTATTGTCAATCCACTTGTTTTACGTACGCTTATTCCTGATTACAATGCCTATTGAGAGAAAAGAAAAGTGAATGTCACATGAATAAATTATATTTTTTTAACCAGACAATTATGTTTACTCTCTCATATACTACTCAAGATGGCTTCTCTCAATGATTTTAACGAGACAAAAAGAAGAATAGTGACATTAATTGTATACGACCCCATGTCATATAAAGATGAAAAGACTTAGTGAAAAATAAATATGTGACATACGTTTATTGTTACTCGCTGAAGAAAGACATGAATAGAAATAAAAATCAAGCAACACATCCGGTTTTAGCTTGTTAGAGAAGAAAATCTCTTTGATGACTAGAAGAAAATAATTCAGTAAAATGACAATATGACGTTATGCACCTTTCTTTCCAGTTGTTTTAATATGTCAAGAAAAAAAAAAGATTACACCAGTACGTGCAAACATTTTCTTTTTATAGGAGAAAAAAAAAGACTACTTCAATTATTTCCAATAGAACAAAACATAAAAGTAAACAAATATTTTATGTAACAATATGCACTTACGATAGAACATTTAATATGATCGAAAATGATGACGATAAAATTGACAAATGAAGAATCATTAAGTATTACGATGTCCAACCGATAAAATACTCAGTTGTGTTCTCGTATTTTCCTTTCTTTTTTTGCTTTACCGAAAAAAAGAACAACGACTGGTTGCCAGACGATGGCCTAGTCTCACAATAGGACTACTTTGATAGATCAGTGGCATTTTTTTCTATTCCTTGACACCCAATCACTATATGTATGTATGATGAGGACGATTATTATTATTATTACTATTATTACTTGTTTCCATGTTGGATTTTTCGTTCGTCGTTCTTCTTCTTCTTTCTCTTTTTTTTTATCCTTTATTTTCTGCTTGACACGGCCACAAATAATCGAGCTGGCCGAAAGCAAAAAGACAAATGCGCGATCTCCTCCTCTATTCTCGTTAACTCGATCAGATGCCACATAGATAAGCACATATATAATGAAACAGAGGAAAAAAGAGATACTAAAAACAATAATATACTTTTCTTTGATTAATGCTTGGAAATCGCAAAATAAGAAATAAGAATTGATATAATAGAAAACATTTTTTCATTTAATGAAAGATGAAACGAATGACAAATAAAATACCACTTTTCTTCTTTGTTTATGTTTCTTTTTTATTTATTTTTCAATGAAAGAATAACTTGAAAGGAATCATGCTTTTCTAAAACATCCGAACATTTCCGTAATCAAGGAGGAAAAAAAAATTATCTCTATAAACAGACAGACAAGCAATCTACTCGTTCTTACTCAACCTTGTCCCATCAGTCATGTTTCTTTTTTAGCGCAATCAAAAACAAAAATAAAAAGAACGCAATGATGGCAATATTGCATGCATGATATGCTATCTTGAAACAAAAGATAAAAGAAAGACATACATCGTATATCGATCATCACACGCTTTGTTATGTTGACAATCAATCGTAGTTTTTTCTTCTCTACATTCTGCAATATCGTTGGCGTTTGTATATTTGATATCCAATAATAGCAACTACCGTAACTGATGGCAGTCAAGATACGTAAAAGAAAAAGAAACAATAAGCTCAACTAGGGTACACTTTTTTTGATTGAACCATTGGGGAATATATACTAACAATTCACAAATAATAAAATGATTACGAAGACGTTTCTGCCATTCTTCGTTACTTATTCAATCTATTTTTGAAACTTTTCCTAGGATTAGATAACGATTAACGTATCGTGCATCGATGTAGGAGGTCGCCCGGACGTCAACGGAAGTTCACTGAAAAATTTAATTGAATTACTCAAGCAGAGATATTCTTCATTTACATCAGCCTTATGCAGGAAGCCGAGCATTAAACGAAGTTACTTTTATGTAAAATTTAGGACAAAATGACTTTCTTTGAACTTACTTGGTTTCGAAAGAATCATTCAGTGTTAAAAATAGATTGTTGTACGAAACTCAGTCAGTCAATCACCCGCTAGATAGTTAAAAATGTATATGCAAAATGCACGATTCAGGAAAACGGTTGAGAGCTAGAGAGAATAATAGAGAGAGAGAGAGTAAGCAAAGTAAGAGAAGATTGGTAGATTTTTCTTTCTTCTTTTCTCTGTTACATTCTTTCGACACTCATCATTGAAAGACAGAAAAAAAGCCTAGAGAAAAGAAAGAAAAGAAAGTGATGCGTATGTATGGGTTGTTTTTAAAAATAATGTGTACAAGTCCAGAACGTCTACGCCAAAAGAAAAGGTCGTTAATAAATACATATTCCTTTTTTTCCTTTATTTTCAATTGCTGACTGTTTTTTTCTCTACTTACAAACTTGTCTGTCAATTACCTTGAAAGAAATAACATTTTTTTTTTCATCAAACCCCCCATACGTTGTGTGCATGCTGGAATGAATGGTATAAACAAACTTCCATCAAACTCATCCATTCCTTACATGTCTATATATGTATGTACCGAGCAGACAACGGCATGTTATCTTTTTTCAAGATGAAGTGACAAAAGAATCAAGAATGTAATTGAGATAGATAGGAATGGTGCATACATTATGACACATTTATTACCATATTAAACGAGCTATAAGTGCAAATTAAAACAAATGAAACAATAAAAAAAAAGACCTGAAAAACCTGAATGAACTAATATATTATTCGTCTTACTGTCACATACGGTTGTTACTTAATTATGTTTTTCTTACCATGTTTTACGTCAAACTTATATATATATAGATATATATAGATATATATATATCTATATTAATAGGTTTTCTGTACTGTATCTTCTTTCTCAACCAGAAAGAAGAAAAAACTAAATGACAGAGTAACACTTCTCGTTTTGAATTATTCTTAATAACTTAATAGTTACCTGTCAACAATTATGTCGTTTGTAAGCTACATATGTTTGATGTTGATGATCATGCAAGATTGTTAAGATTTTCCAAAAAAAAAAAATTCCACCTACACATCGGTTTAATTTAGTCTCCTTAATAAATGCATTCTCAGTTAATAATGTCTTTGATTTAATGCTATCAGCAAGGTTAATTACGAAACAACAAGACCAAAAAAAAAAGGAAATATTTATTTCAAACAACAATTCAACTATATTTTAATATTCAGACTTTGTTTTTGGCATTAGATAGCATAGATTTTTCTTCCAAAAGAATCTAATTTACATGAATTATTAATATAGGGTATGTTGATAATATTATTAAGTATATCATAATGAAATATATAAAGCTATTCAGTTCAATTATTCTAGAACGGATGTTTTACGGAAGTTTACCACATACTTTCATATCAATAACAATATAGTGTCGAGATCCTGTAAGAGATGTGATAATGCGTAGGTAGATAATAGTAATAGAGCGAAATAATCAGAGTCAATGAATTCCGTTCTTTGCTTAAATACTTTTATGATGTAAGAATAAAAAAGGTTATTAGGAGACGGACAAACTAAATAACTGTATTAAAGTAAATCATGTTTCTTATATGAACAACTAGTTGATTGTCACAAATTTCTGTCTTCCAATTAACTTCCTTGTCTTATTTCATTCATGATGTAATGAATTATTACCATCAAGATATTCTTGACTCTTTTGAGAATTGTAATTGTTGTAAATAATCACAAAAATTTCTTAATATAATTAATTATTTCATGAGACTTTTTTCCTATTGAAAATATATAATTATTTGATTATTTTCTCAATTATAAGGACATTTTATTGAGCTTTCGAATCGATAAATAGTTACCTAAAAATAAAATAATTAGAACTTGTATTGTTTTTTATCTATATACAGAAAATACAGAAAGAAAAATATAATCTCATAAAGCAATAAAAAAAAATCTGTTTTATTATACTTTTTCTTTTTATAATGATACGAAGTTATCTAATCGCTTAAGCACTTGAAGAAGAATTTCTACTTTATTATCTGATAGATAATATAATTTAGCCTGGTGAAATATCATCTTCATGGCGTTTCAATAGATTAGTATTGACTTAATGCCAAGAGCTAAAAGACGTTAATGCGAGGTATCAATGAGTAATTATGTCATATTGACTCTTTAAATTTGCTCACTATTCTCGTTGGCCTTTTTTCAACCTACAATCTTTGATCTAGTGTATTAGCTTTTTTTATTTGAAGATATCTGGAATATACTATTTCTTGCAATTTCATATATATATATATATATATATATTCTTTATAAAATGTTGATTTCTATAATTCTGCTCCTATATTTCATATAAAGTAATTAGCAAAGAGATTATTTTACATGTCATTATAATGTTTTTCAAACTCAACTTTAAAGTTTCTTTCAATATATATTCCATTTCTTTCGATTGATAAAGTTTTTTAATCTATATATTGATGGCAATATATAAATGCTATCTATATTTGACATTTTTTACTGCTCATTATCTTGAATGTCGTTTATTTTATCATTGCAAAGCTGACTCATATACATAAATATGTACTCTTTTTTCTTTACGTATAAAAAATCAATTTATTCATTGTTTAAGATCGTGTTTTATGAACAAAATAATAGTTTTTAATAATAATTTTTCTCTTGTCGAAATGTTTTTACATTGACATTACATCTCGACTATTTGTGATATTCGATTAGTGTATGTTAAAAACAAAGCATGTAACATATGATATAATATATATATATATGTTAATATGGACATTTTTTGTGTGATTAGATTTCTAAATGAAAAGGTTGGCAAAAGAATTGATTAAACAGCAATGCTTTATTGTAATATTACGACTTTTTTTGATAAGTCATGCTCGTTTGCATGAGTTTAAAGTTAATGATATATGCTCTATTACTATCCATCAAGAAATACAATGTTCTCCATTATTTTTCGATGAATTCTAGAATACAAGTAGTTAGGAACATGAGATTTTTTTTCCTCCGGAAGAACGAAAAGGAAAACGTGAAACCATGTAAAAACTAATCTACTAAAAACAAAGTATATATTAGTCACTTAACAATAAACTTATTCAAAACCATGACAATAAGTTTTAAAACATCAAAAACCAGTAATTTCATCGTCATCATACAGAATTCTTCTATTCTAAATACAGCAACGTCAATATATAATGTTATTGAGTACAGTTGATGTAGAGACACCATCTACTATATATATATATATATCTGACGTTCGAATCCATTATCTTGCAAGTTTAAAAATCTAGAATATTTATATTTTACTACAATATTCAGTGAAATTCGAAAATACAAATAGCAACTACTTTTATGAACTGATCTATCAAGTGTTTATATAGGTTCACGTCGTCCAATTCGCTCTTTCAAATGGTAACAACAGAAGTTCTCTAATTACTTCTGCTCTGGAGTTATCAAAAAGCAATGGAGTATATCATGTTACTATAAATGAACAGCAGTTATAACACCATTTGTCATATATAATTTTTTTTTCCATTGTAAAAAATAAAAAATGATTCTATTTAGTGTAATAACAAGAGTAGATAATGTCTTAATCCATCCGACCGTGAAACTAATGAAGTAAATGACTAGATCAATGAGTCTAAGAATAATGAATTATTTTCAATTGAAAAAGTGCATTTTTTATTTTTTGATATGATGAATAATCGCTTCGGAATTTTGTATTACTAAATAACTTAATATAAAGATCTTGTGAAAAACAAAACTGTTTAAATTAATAGTAATTATTGTTATCAGAAGATTTTGTTTAATATCAATGACACTAATAATGTTCATGTGACAATTTCTATCTGTGATTGCCTATCACAATACCTCCATTAAAAAAAATCTATGACTATTTGTTTTTCATTATTGGTTATTCTTAAACCAATGATACAATGTTATTGTGATAATCATCAAAGCATGTAATTTACATAATTTCGTAGTAAAGTAACTCAGATGATTTGATCATTTTGAGTCTTAGATAATATATATTACACTAAACTATCAAGTGACTAAATTTTTCGTTCGTATCCAAAAAACATGCCGATAGAAGAGAAAATAATAGGAAATAGAATCCGTATATTTTGTGTTAGCGTCATCAGATATCACTTTATGACGCTAACTTACTTATATTGTACTGAATTTTTTCCCTTTCCTGTTTAATATACACTGTCCTGTTAATGACCTTGAGAACATATGATGACCGTCTTCTTTCTTTTGCGTCTTTCTTTTTTTCTATGGCGCTTTTTGATTTTCCTTTCTCATGACCTATTTATGATCTTGTTTTTCTGTTTTTTCGTTATTTATATTTAGGCGTGTGTTTTTCTTCGTTAACTACACATCTTTCTCCTCATTATTATTATCATCTTTATTATTGTATTGTTGGTTGTTGATTATTGCGATATTTTATTATTTTCAAAATAAAATTCATTAAACACAATAAATATTTTCAATTGATGCATATGTTACAACAATAGAGTAAGGGAGTCAATCTATGCAAGCTGTCTAATCTCTGAGTAGACTAAATAATTAGCTCTGCTACTATACATTCCCCAAACGAGAGTCTTACATTTTGGCTATTGTTTTCAAATTTTTTTTCTCTTAGAACATTTATAAATTTAATGCATCAACATACGTATATATACATCTTATCTTGTCATTTTTTCTTTATCATGATATATTTGTATCGAAGAATTGTCTTCTGTCTTTTTTAAGTGTTGTCGCTGCTGCAAAGTGATAAAAAATGACTTCATCTAGAATACCATTGTATCGTGTCAAAGGCACACATTATGAATGTGCATATACCATCGGTACTTTAACACGGGAAAAAATCCAGCATCGTATTGCTGATGATTTGGCTGAGTTATCAGTGTTATTTAAATTTATTCAAACAGAATATGGACTTCGATTACATCGAAATTTTATTGAAACTATTCGTTCATTATATCCCTGGTATTGGGATGAGATTTGTGGTATAGCCGATGGTTCAGGAATTCCATTAGAACAATTACTGGTTTTGAATTTTTTAAATGAAACTCGAACAGCTTATAAGTTATTAGAAGAAGCACAACAATTAGATTTAAGAAGTGAAAAATTTCTCAATGAAAATGGTGAAAAAGGTTGTACGACAGTTTTACTTAATCGAAAAGATACAAACACATTTTCACTATTACATAATGAAGATCATGCAGCAGCGTTATACTTCACTGGGTATGTTGTTGAAGCAGATATTCAATCAAGCGAATATGATGATGGAAAACGTCAAAGTCCAAATGAAAAATTTATTGCTTATTGCTATGCTGGTGTTATACCAGGTAAATAATTATTTATGTACGACTTTCATATATGTTATTTCGTATGAATCATTATTGTCTTTTAATCAAGAATGATCCATAGATTGCAATAGATTTAGTACTTATGATTTATAACGACAAGGGCTGGAAATGATTTCTTTTTTCCAAAAAATAAAATAGGGGTAGCTGGATTCCTTGAGTTCTGTACTCCTGAAAGTCTCAAAACTCCAGTTTCACTCACGTAACTTTCGGAAGAGTGTAGATTTCAGTTCTCTCTAAATCTACAACTAGATTTGTAGTTGAATATCTGAGGAAACCATTGTACTTTATATTTGTCATCTCTCGTGGCATTTGGAATTTCTAAACGTAATACACCATGCAGAACTTTTTAAATATTTGTTTTATTAAAAAAGAAATCGTTTCACGTAGTCAATATAGGACATATTTCTAAAGTTTTAAATGTTTAATAGTCATAAAGCATTATTTGATTATTTATTTATTCTAAACTATTATATAATTTGTACAATACAAGTAATCAACTGTTCGACATTCACATAAACACATCGTTTAGCATCAATTCTTCTACTAACTTCTTCTTTTATTGATGAAAGTAATATTTCAGAATAACATCAAGGAAGTTGTTGACGTTATTCTATAAATAAATTTATCTTTTTATTGATATTCATTCTAATGAATGCATATAGAACTTTGAAAGTGTTATTTACTACATAAATTCGAGTTCAATATTTTATTACTTTTTATTTTTAGGAAATGCTTTTGGCGCTAACAGACATGGTTTTGCATTCTCCCTAAATGGTCTATATCCTGATTGTGTTGGACATTGTCGTTTACCACGACAAGTAGTTAATCGAGCTCTACTATCAGTACAAGATGAAGAAGATTTAGACAAACTACTTCGTATGTCTCCTGTAGCATTTGGTTTTTGTATAAATGGAGCTTTTTATCGTCAGCAAAATCATTTACTTAATTATGAAATTGGACCTAATTTAAAGATTGATAATGAAAATTATATAAGTAAATGTTTGATAATAAATGATGATCACAAAATAAATCAAAGAGATGGTAAAAAGAATTTATTAAATAACTAAATGCATTTACTTATTTTCGTTTAGATGAATGTGAAATTGTATTAAATTATCTAGTACATTACAATCATTATGAGCGTTTGAATAAAGTAATTATTGAACAAAAACCTCTTAAATCAACATATAGTCGTGGGAAACGTGGTCAAGAACTCGGTGAATTATTTACAAGTAATGATGCAATCAATTTACTTGGTGATAATGAAAATGAAGCATTTCCAATATTTCTTGTTTTAAATAAAACTGAAGCTGATTCAGTAACACTTTGCACAGCACATTTTGATTTCTATACATTACAATTATCCATTTATCAGCATAATCCAAAAGACAATAATCAGCCTTCATTTATTTATAATCTAACCGATCTATTTAATTGAAAAGACTAACCAATAAAAATAAAATATCTCTTGGAGTAATCTATAAATGATTGTATTTTTTTGGATGGAATATATACATAAACGTTCACCAAAAAAAAGAAAATATTATGATAGCTTGAAAAAATTTGATCACTAAATTTCCCATAGAATAGAAGACTAACTACAAAGAACTTCTCTCAAGGCATACTAGAAGACCATGCATTGTCAAAAATTCGTTTGTTTTTTTGAGTAAAAATATTTTTTTTGTTATTAAAATTACTTTTTTTTAGTAAGAACATGTTTTTCCAGTACTTGTTTGCTAATATCGTGTATTTGAATATGACAAGTCTTTTCAAAAACCTTGATTTTCTAGGTAAATATTAGCAAAAAACCGATCTTGCAATGAAACGTCACCTTTTGAAAAGCAATGTGAATTTCCATAATTCAATGCCATAGTTTTTTCTTATTTTGGAAGGAGATAGGGGCGGATCTATACAGTTTTTGATGATGGTATGAAATATCAGATTGCAATATTGAATGATAAATTGCTGAAGGAAATAATATTTTTTCTAGAAAAGCGATGGATGTATACGTAGTGGAAAAATCATTTTTATTTCATAATTTTCTAGGCTGAATATACGAAATTTTTTAAAATAAAATTAGAAAAAAAGATGTTTTCTATAATCATCATAATTTTATGTTTAAAAATGATAATCACGAAGTCAATTGTTCATTTCATATTACTTTATAAAATTTTCTTTATTTCTAACATAAATTAACTATGCTTCCATTTCAATCTATATCCTTGTCAAAAACTTGAATATATATAATAACGAAGGTAGCCATTAAAATAATTATATTTTGATGAGATATTACTTGTTCATAAGCTTTCTTTGACATAGAACTTATGACTATATTCATCATTCTAAATGAATTTAATTAAATTATTAGTTGGCTATTTTAACTGGACTTTTATGAAAACATTTAAAAAAATTAAAAAGTTTGCATTCAAAAAATTCTAGAAAGAAAATTTTCATTGAACTTTGTTACTGCTTGTTTTCATAAATTTCTACACGTCAGATTCTAAACCGTGTAGCATATTTTCTAAAGTAATGCAAATTATGAAACGAACACATTGTACAAGACCAAAACAACAATTGAGACTTTTCTAAGACTTAATGCTGATAAAAAAGTAAACTGATAGTCTTAGTCTATTAAACCATATAGCTTCAATATATCTTTTATAATCATTGGACTAACAATTTAATTTTTAGAAAAAATATTTAAAATCTAAGAGGTAGAATAAGATTTGAACATTCGAATTACTATGTTGTTCAAATTAAAAGCAAATTTAATCAACGAAATAGAAAGTGTCAATGCTTTGTTGGATAGAAAAAAAAATGACTGTAGAAAGATAGAAGAATTTTTCTGTGACACTTTACTATCTCCAAGTAACGTTCAAGGCTTATATGTAGACATGTTCAAAGGGCAAAATATGTGCTCTATAGTCATAGAAATCTAAAACTTTGCTATAGTCGTGACATACGGATATGAGTTTATTTGAATGCAACACTTGTCATTTTCAATCACGTAGTAAGAAGATCATTTTATTTTAACATCAAAATCAAAATGGAAATAATCAAAAAATTTCTTTGCGCACACAGTTAGATGCAGAAATAACAGCTATATAGAAATAGTCTTTTTTTTCTTTCAACACCGCATTATATTTTTTCTTTTTTAAAACAATCAGTATTATTAATATTTGAACTATATATATATACTAGAAGAAATGCAGAAAAAACACTAAGGAATAAAACTTTTGCAATTCGATTGCATTATATAGACTTTCATGTTGAGAAACTAATAAATTAGATTTGAAATATCTATCTTTTGTATTGATGTCCTTAACGGAAATTCATAATAGCATGTAAAAAAATATATTCAGACATTGTTATTTTTCTATTTTGATTATTATTTTAAATATTGATCAACGATATGTTGCATAATGTTTTTCGTCTTGGTCTTATTCGAATTTTTTATCCATGTTTAATGATATTTGGTACAATTGGAAATATATTATGTTTAAAAATTCTTCTTCGTAAACGTTTTCGTCGTCAATCAACATGCCAATATTTATGTATACTTGCTGTTATTGATATTATTTTTATTTATATGAGATCAACACGTTTTTTATATCGACATATATACAATTTTGATTTACGTAATACATCATTATGGATATGTCGAACATTTATATATTTTTCATCAACACTATCACATTTAGCATCATGGATACTTGTTATTGTTAGTTTTGATCGATATTTTATTATAAAAAATTTTCTTCGATGTCGTCATGTAGGTTGGCGTGTAATTAATTCAACATGTGTACTTATTTTAATTGTATCTATTGTAAATATTCATTATTTTCAAATCCTAGGTAAAAAGAATTTTAAAGAAAAGAAAAACATTTTTTTAATTTTATTTCTATTTAAAAAAAAAGGATTCTTCTTTTTATATTTTATAGGAACTGAAATTCCAATAAAAATTCCGATTGTTCAAATGACTGATAATATTTCAAATGAAACTTATGTTCAAACTTACCGTTTTGTATGTATTGCACGCTCACCATTCAAAGAATTTTTTCGTTTATATGTTCCTATATTTGATTTACTTTTTGTTGCTATCATACCATTTTGTCTTATGACATTTACAAATATTGGTATAATTCGTACAACTATGCGATCAAATATGTTATACATATCAATAAGAAAACAAAAAAGAAATAACCGTTTAACTATTATGTTATTATCTGTTATATTAGCTTTTATGCTGTTAACATGTCCATCAGTTATTTATATATGCTTAAATCGTTTAACATCATCAAGAGCAATTTCTGATACGCAATTAGTTATTCTTGACTTACTTGAATCATTATGGTATACAAAACATGCACTAAATTTTATATTATATACATTAAGTGGACAAGATTTTCGAAAAGAATTTATTAAATTACTTCCATGTTATCGACGACAACCATCAAATTCATTAAGTAATCAACAAAAAAGTCGTAGTAATGATTTAACTAAAGGTATAAGTATGTTTTCGAATAAATCTCCTTCAGCAAGTAGACGATTATTTGAACATCGGAATGAACGGAAAACAATGAAATAAATGATTTATCATTGAGTATCATTTTAAAATTATTACACGACGAAAAAAAATCCTTAATGATGTAGATGGTAAAATTGATAGTAATTTTTTTTTATAAGTTTGGCATGTTCAAATGCATAAATGGCAACATTAATCACAAGTGATTCATGACGACCTTCATTAACGGCTCAGACATTAGTACATAAAATGCAATAAAAATATTTTATTTTATTTCGAATAAAATTATATAACTGCATAATATAGATTCTTCATATGCAAGAAGAATAAATACGAAACAGAAAAATGGATGTTTAAAAAAACAAAACTAGAAATACTGGACAAACCGTCCATTATTGTTATAGTTGAAATATTGTCTCATGAGGGAACGTTTTCAACTGATTAATCGTTTTTTCATTGAAAGTTAGTGGATTGTAGGCTATCGACTACACTGACATTGAATATGATAATCAGAAATCCCTTTAGGTCTTTCTATGCTGATTTTGTAGACTAATACGTTTTTGCCGTGATCCGTCCAGATTATAAAGGATATCGAATTGCCTAGGAAACATTAACTTCTGTTTTAAATCATTATTTTTCTTACAGAGAATACAGCCGTTTTAATTTACACAACAAATATATGCTAACAGTTCAATGTGAAAATCTTCAAAATAATTTTATTTCAGTTAAAACTAATTTTTCTAAAAAGTAAAAATTATCATCTTATAGCTAACTCGAAATGTTCCATATTTTTGGATTGATCTAAAGCGATTTGACAAAATTTTAGTTTGTCTAGAAAACCAACAAATAAATCTCTAAAGAGGATCTTGTATAGTCATATTTAGAATAAGCATAGTCAATAGTTTATAATCCTCTGGCTTTTGGTAAGAAAGTGATTGATCGATTGAAAACGCTTCCTCGTCAGTAGCGGTTAAATAACGCTACAGTTATACTTTTCTTAAACAATTAGTTGAGCAGATTGATTCTCTATATGCCTGTTTGTATCATTAGGAGTAAGTTAAGAAAAAAGTGTTCTGCTTTTAATATCTTGTTAATTATAGAGAATGAAATGCAAGATTAATTGTTTATTTATTTGAAATAAATTATTCGTTATTTTTGTTATGACTATTTGACAAAAAATAATGATTGAAACTAGTTTCTGATCGTACATTAACTTAACTATTATTATTCTTTTTTTAATATAAAATTATTTTGCTTTCACTATAAAATTTTTTATTTTCAACTTTTTATTTTATATATTTATCACTGAAAAATTAGCAGAGACCATAATAATAAAAAGAAAAACATTTTTGCGTCAAATAGTATCTTGAAATTCTTCAAAAACAGGATAATGTGATTGTGAACCCGGTCCATGATTATTATACCAAGTATCAAGATCAGCTTGAGTATTATGTGTCTGTAAAACTCGTACATAATCATCAAACATCTTATTAAAAACAGCTTGTTGTTGCAATGTTTTAATATATTCAATAAATATTTCTTTAAAAAAATCTAAACGTTTTTTTTCAAATGCTTGCGTACGTTGAAATATTTCAATCATATTGGCTTCATAACGTTGTCTTGGTTCAGCACCTGGTGCAACATCATGTAATAATTGTTGATATTTTGTTCGTGCTGTATCCACATTAAGTTTCAATTGTATATAATTATCAACAATTTGTTTTTGTGTTTCAGTTGGTGTTTCAGCTGGCATTGATAATTTTTGTTCGTCAGCTTGTTTTAATAATTTAGCTACCTTATAATAATTTTGTTTTGCTTCATGAATTGATTCAAGTAATTTATTCCATGGTTTTTGTATATGTTCGAATTCTTTTTCAAATTCTTTTGATTTTTTATAATTTATTATTGATTTTTCATAATTATCTTTTCTCCATTGTTTTAATTTTGGTTGTATATTATCATTTAAATTTGATGCTATTGTTTGATGTATATCAGCCATTTGTTCACCTGTCGATACAATTTGATCCCAAACTTTTTTATTTGATGGATATTCAGATAATTTTGTTAATTCACCATGCCACTTTCTTGACCAAGAACGTAATGCATTAACATATGTATGTTCTAGATTCGATCGTTCTTCAAACATATTTGAAAGATGGGCAATTAATTCACTACCAAATTCATATCGATTAATACAACGCTCATATTGTAATGGTTCGAAAAAGCCATGACTTGGCGTGCCAGTCATTGATGCAGAAGTTGTATTCGATGCCATTTAGACACTAAACATTAATAGAGTAATTGAAAAAAAAGTATAGGCACGTGTATATATGCGCGAAAAAATGAAAAAGAGAAGACAGAAAAAATCACTACTTATAAAGGGTGTCGATGAAAAAGAACGAGCGAAAAAAACCGACGAAAAAAAAAGAAACCCATTCGTTGCTACTATTGACATATTCAAAATGAAATGATTGCATCAAAGTAGGGGGCGCAATTGTGTGCTCTAACAGTCATAATGTTATCTTTGCAGTTACTGTTTGCTATCAGTAGAAGTTAACTGTGAACTATTTTAAGCTTCTATTTGAAGTGACAATAATGTACTAGTAATAGAAATTAGCTAAATTTTCAAACAAGTTTTTATTCAATATTTTTTCAGTAATCATGTTTCATTAATGATTAATAAAACGTGTTTTTTTTAATACAAAAAAACAACATTTTATTTTATTAGAAATGAACTTGAAACGTATGTATTCTTATCAGATAAAAAGTTGTTGACGAATATAACTAACAAATCCAATCTATGTATCATTTGATGATGCAGAGACGTTGTTTTTTTTGTATTTAGACAAAAAAATTTTATGTTAAAGAAAAATAAAAACATGTCGACGTATCGATGATTAAGTATCTGAAGGATCAATCCTAAGTAAAAAAAACTAAAAATAACAGTTATGTACAGAAATTTAAATCAACTCATTTAAATTCATGAATTAAATAAATTGAATTGAAATTAAAGAGCATCATAGAACGTGCATCCTGCAGGACACCGAATTCAGTAATTGATTGTGACTCAAGGAAGTGTTGATCTAGTAATGAAACTCATCGTGATTTTCCATTATTATCGGTAGTAGCTAGAAGAGTCGATGCCATACTAACGACTAGTGCTTCTATAGAAAGATAATTTAGTTTAATTGAATTGATATTTACTGGAAGACGAACACGCTTATCCACAAATTAAATTGTTAGTATATTAATTATTCGCTCATACGAAAGATTCAAGAAAATGTAATAAAAAAGAAACTTATCCCTTTCCAGTATCCATTTGTTAATTTTGATTACATTTTAAACTCATTGTATTTATACTTGTTTTAGTATTGTTCCTTTTACCATATGGATGCCAAATATTTGTTTGTTATTTATTTCATTTCTTCTAGAAAATGTGTGATAAGATTTATTAATATGATTATGTTGTAAATGATTTTTGTATAAATAGTGCATCTATGATATTCAACATCGTATTTCGTATACATGCAGGTTTTTTTCCTTGTGAACAAGGCAATGAAAAGATCGGTCAATGGGACAGTCGCACGAGGATTCATTGTCCCACAAGATGTGTCCTACCAAGAAGACCTTTTATATATCCTGTCTTTCGTCCTGCGAAACAGGATTACTAAGTGATAATATCCTACATATTACAGGACAGAACAAAGAAAACTGTCCTGTGACGCTCTCGGATTGAAATATTTACTAAAGATCTATGAATTCAATGTAACATCGAATTTTCTACTCGTTTTATCAAAAAGAAGTATTTTACAAAAAAATCTAAGAAAATATTATATTCTAATTTATTGTGTAATATTTTTGTTAAATTAGTTATCTAGATCTATTCGAATTCTATTCGTATCTCTATAGTCTTTAATTCTGTTTGCATAATATTATCACTAATTGTGTTCATTACCTACATAGTATGCTAATGTTGGTAATGTACCTAAGTCCTTAATTAACTGATGTATATATTTTTTAATTTGGCTCATGAATACATGGTTTTCCTCTTTACATATTGATTGAAATTCGTTCGACATCATGTGCTGGGTTTCTTTACAATATAGCTCAGTGTTTAAAATAAAAACAGTAACAAAGTCAACTGAATTGGAAAAGGTTGTTTCTTCGTTTTTGAAAACAAGAGCTGACCAGCTCTGAACAATGAATACCTCTGAAGTTTGTGAATAGTAGTTTTGGGCTTCTTGTTAACTAATCAGGAGTTTTTGAAAAAGAATATATAGTACTATTTCGAAAAAAGATACAACAATCCAAGTACATCTTTTGATAGTCATAGCTATAGTTGTATTGTGAATATGTTTAAAAGAAAATATGAAATGCTCGGTTGAATTAGTAAAAAGTTTCATTATATTGACAACCTCCTACATTCTATATGTCTGAGTTAATATATTTTGTCACCTAACGATATTTCAATAGAGTTTCAAAGGGTTTACTGAATACAAAATGAAAAACAAATTTTTGTTGCCCTATAATGAAGCATCTGTACTAATACAATTTTTCGTTAATTTTTATGAAAATAAATACATATTTTTAGTATGAAAGGATGAGTTTAGTTGTTTCATACAGAGAAATGTAATGAATAAATAATTAAATTAGTAAATCCATATGATATGATAGCTTTACGTATCAAGTGTTGAATTACGTTTTCATTCAAGTATCACTACTGCACCAATAGTTCTTTATTGATGATGTCGACACAACTTGAATTCAAACTTTTCATCAAACGACATCTGTTCATGAAAACCATCTACTTCTATTTCTGACACTGGTGAGGAATGTATCCAACTATCGGATATTGCTCGATTTCATTTTATGGCTATGAATACGTCTCTATAACACTAAGAAAAACTTGAAATAATTTGGATCCACAACCTATCAATGACTAAAAGTTATGACTGTTTCAATGAAATTAGTACTGAGAGTAAAGTATTTTCGACAAATCCAAAATCAAGACTTTTCACCTGAAATTTTTTCTATACATAGATTTAATAGTCATTAAATAGCTAATAGAGGGTTAGCGAAAAAAATATCATGCCTTTCTCAAAATATTCAACTTTCAACTAGACTAGATGATTGTGTCTTTCTTTAGTAAACTGTTGTTTGTTTCAAAATTAAATATTTCGAGAAAAACATATTTGTTTTCATTAACACTTCTTGAACTACCGAATGACTGTTAAATCTTTCTATAGAAAAATTTTCAGGTCACTATTTCTGTTTTGGTTATTTCATAAATATATTGTTCGTAGTAAAACTTTCATAGAACACTCACAATTCTTCATTAGTAGACTATTATTCCTAGTCCTTTCTAGTGTTCCTTAGTCTGACAGGAATCTACTTGTAACTACAATATGAAATTGAACAGTATCCGACAGTGAAATATGAGCCCCCGAGAAAATTCATCTCAGATATCCAGGTCATTATTGTCATTTGTCTTAAATGAAGGTAATCAAGAAAAATCGACGTTATCGTCACTTGGGAAATCAATTTTGTTCTCTCTTGTAATATCATATCCGTACATGATTGAGCTACTCTACAGAGCATATAAAACAATTATTAACAAGATATACGCATATGTTTTCTTTTATTTTCCATAGACTTGTTAGAAAATGAGTATTTCATTCTATTTTAATAAGTCACTTTTATTATCATTACTTCTACATTTTGTCATTGAGTGCAATTTGTTGTTTCTTTTTTTTCCCATTATCAAAAGTTGACGTTGTATGGTATCAAATATATTATTGTTCATTAGACATCTACATAGAAGTTATGGTACCTGACAATTATATATTTTCTTTTCTTTTTGGTTCTTCTCTTTTTCAAATTACTCATTTTTAAAAAATATTGCTTAATAGTCTTTTTGTTCTAGCTGATGCTTAAAACATGTAGGTGTTTAGTAGCAAAAGCAAAAAGAAAGGAAACGAAAAAAGTCGTCCCTACTTTGCTAATAAAAAGAAAGAAAGAGAAAAAATTCTTGCCCATTTTGAAGTGATGATTTCTACTAAGAAAAGTTATTCTTAGTACTAAAAATTAGAAATAATAATAATAAGTATATTTGTCGTTTGTTTTATTATTTTTTTCTTTTGTAAAAAAGTCGACATGTTAATTTATAAAAAAAAGGAATAATTCATGTTCTTTTAGGATAAACATGGACGATGACACACAAGCAATTGCCATAGGTCTTGGTGCTGGACTAGGTGGATTTGCTGGCCTTGTACGTTTTTTAGTTCTATTAAAAATAAATCAATAATCAAGGATACATTCTGATTTAGTTACTCATTGGTTGCATTTGTTGGCAAATACTTTGTGGCTCGTAAGTTAAAATGAATATTACTTGATATTTTATTATTATTATTATTATAAATATTTAATACATAGTTGGTGTGAGAAGAAAAAAGTTCAAGCAAGAATAAAACCAATTCCAGCTAAAAATCAACGACATATAACAACAGTAACTAAAGCACATAATAATGTATCAACTATGACAGCTATGAAAAATACTAATGTTGATCCTGATTTAAAACCGAATCCTGCGAATGATTTAGCAAGTAAAGTCAAATCAGCATGTTGATGATATTCTAATGCATATATATAGGAAACAATTCGTTTTTTCTTTTGTAAATTTTGAGAGATCTTAAAAATAAACATTTATATTTATTAGCTATTTATAGACAAGTTTTGTTAGATCTCTTACGAAGCTTTACTTTTGAAATAAATGACTCAATTTTGTCTATCAATTTTAGTCTTTTGCTTAGCGATTAGGTTAAATTTTGTTGATGATTTATTTAATTATCAAAAGATTTGATTTGTGCACATGAACAAGTTTATAGACATGCTGAAACACAAGCAAAAAGAAGAAATATGTATTTTTATCATATTGAATGTTTGAGTGAAACTTATGATCATCCATGTGTGAAGTTTCGAGAAGACGCCTGAATTTTAATCAAGTGAGCTTTTCTATGTACAATAAATATATGCGTCTAAGACGAAGTTTTTATTTAAATATATATGGCATTAAGTTGATCTGGTATAGCTCTATAAACTGTATTCAAACGCTTCGTTTTATCGTCTATTTAAAATTCGTAACATATTCTCGAAAGAATAGAAAGTTTAAAAATCAGCTATGGATATTTTTTGAAAGAACTATCGAAATCATCAAAAAACATAATTTAGATGACTGTGATATTGATGCATCCAGACGTTTAAGATAATTTTTTAGAAATTGGGAGAAAAATAATATTCATTTTGAATCCTCTTTATTATTGTAAAATCCTTTTTGTTGTGAAATATATACTGAAAGAATTACAAAATTTATGAAAAAAAAGTTTAGATTCTCTTTGTTTCATGAACTAACCTAGTAGAAATCAAAAACGTTTTACTTTTACTCAATTTATTTTAATTGAGACATATGAAAAATATGACTAGGATTTCATTTGATGGCGCATAAGATTTAATAGAAAATAATATATTTACTGTTGGTTTTTGAACAATGAAGTGCCAGAAGTGTCTTCGTCTTTTGTTAAAAGAGAGTCTCTTGCGATTTGTAAAATATCTTCAACAGAGAATAAGATGATTTGATAAGGCATAACTACGAACGAATAACCCTCAACTAAGTTGGACGCAAGTTGCTTCTAATAGAAATTATGAATTTTCCAATTTATAAGCGAAATTTTCAATATTGCTCTTAAATAATAGTTTGCACCTAAGAAGCAAAATCATATAGGACTGAATACTTTTACGGTGCTTATTCGAAACAGAGATCTAAACAACCTGAAATTTCCATCTCGAAAAGGTGACAATGGAGTTCATGCATACATACAAGTAGCAAAATGATTAACATCTTATTGTAAATGAATTTTACTAGGTTGAGGAAAAGAGAAAGGAACGCATTAAAATTTTTATAATCAATAGTCTGGCTTGACTCGAGACCATTATAAAAAAAAAAGTTGGTCAAATGAGCTTTTTCCCTTTGGTTTCTTGCTGTTTTTGAGATGGAACTTTTAGACGATTAGGACCACTGCTTCGAATAAACACAGTAAAAGATTCTGCTCTATTCACTTCGACTGAAGAACAACATTCAAGAATTTCTCTTATAACTTGAAAAACTAATTGTAGCCAAAAAAAACCATCAATAAAATATTTCAGATATTTAATTAAAGTAAGCAAAAACTTGAATACACATATTTCTATTATCAGACATTACGTATGTGATATAGCTTAATCGATCGTCTGAAAGCATTTTCAATGGTATTCGACATAAAAGAAAAGATCGCGATCTCACTTCTTGTAGGTCAAGATACTTTCTTCATCTTTCAACGTACCTTATATCCACTTTACGTACACTTGGAATAATTGATAAAGGTACTTAAGTCAATCTTTTCCTTATTCATAAACAGAAGATTGTGATTTATTTCATAACGTTAAATTCATAACAATTTTCTCTTGCATTCAATGTATGAATTGTTCATATTTTAGCGATATTTCTTTGACAGCATAATGGTGAACAGTTTGATGTTGTGCCTTTCTAAGCTCCGAAAAAGAGATTTAAAGTCTTACTTTGAACTATTTTGTGGAACTGTCGCCTTTGTTTTTTTTGTTAATAAATTTTCTTACTTTCACGAAATTGCTATGTATATAACGCTTGACACATAATAGAATGCGTTTTGCATTGTAGTATGTGAAATTATTCTTGGAATACATGTTTCTATTTTTTTCATGCTAAAAAGCGTTTTGAAAAACTTAACAATATCTATTGAAATCTGTTTTGAAAAGGCTTGCTAGTTACATGCTTTCGATGTCAAAAACGTTGTCTTAGAGATTTAAAAAGAGTAAACGTGATATATATGTAATATATTTACTACTGATTTCTTTTAATTTTGAATATTTTTACTGAAATGCTTACTTCAATAGCTGTTATAATAATTATCGTCGTATATTCCATCCAATGGTATTACCAGTGATGACTTGAAACATTGAGCATTGTAGGGAAGGAGACGGAGGGCTCGCAATTTTTTGCGAAGAGTGAACATTGTTCTTCTCACAGTATATTAAAAAAATTTCAAGTCTATTGGGGAAAACCGAAATGTGTTACGATTGCAAGAGACGTCGCATCCCAGTATTCTTCGAATGGATCACCATTGGGTGTAAAACTAGAATTCGATGAAAAAAGAGAGGTGATCACGAGCAATAAATCAAACATCATTCAACAGTTTCGGTCCATGAGTCGAGGTAAATTCTTCAAAAGACCTACAGGTTCTTATTGAGATATCTTTCGTTAACTTGCAATGAACATTTATACAAATCTCAGGAGATTCTTAATGACTTTTTGACCATCAATTAGCTTTCATTGAAACATGATTGTCGTTCCAGTATGCATTGATTTCTCTCCGTGATATTACAATAGTCGTCAAGATTATCGAGATAGTTTGAATCGGTCTTTTTCTGTCGAGTGCATGAGATATGGCTTATTTCTTATCGAAACTATTTGCTAAAGAGACGAAACTATAAGTAATAAAGTTCTTTCTATACGGATAAAGGTGAATTTAGCTGAAAGTTTAATATATTGCAAAGTAAAGATTGGGAAAGATGGCAGATAAAGGAAACAATTGATATATTATATTGTAATAGGACCAATTGGTTTTAATCAAAATATTTTTCAACAGTCAAGAACAAATTATTTAGTGTTAATCACCACTGGTTTTTCGTACAATTATCTTCTTTGACACTTGTTACGTTGGGTAATCATTCCTAGGTAAATACTAAGTAATAATAATAAAATTGGATCAAATAATTTTCGATCAATCTCTTCATTTTACTACTGTTGATCTAGCAATAGAATAATTGTGATTACAGGCGCGTTGTGTACGAAATCATAAATAGAGAATTTTTTGTCTTTTTTTTTGAAAATGATGTTTCAGTTTTTTTTAACAATTCTTCCTCTTTTTTTCTCACTAACGGAGGCTTCACATTTTCTCGGTGGTTCATTTACTTATCGACATTTTCAACAACCTATTAATTACAAATTATACAAATTGGTTTTAGTTGAAATACGTTTTCATATATCCGATCATTATTTTATTTGCACACCTGAACAAGTTAATGAACATATGATTGTATATCTGATAGGTGAATCTGTTCCATATGATAAAATTAATAATCAATATCTATGGTATAAAACAGACGCAATCAGAAGAAATAAATATTTCTATAATATTGAATGTTTGAGTGAATCTCAAAATCATGCATGTAAGCATTTTCAAGAAAAAACTTGGGCATATTGTGAAAGTGCTAATGAAAATAGTGGTTATTCAATATTACGACGTCAATTTTTATTAATGATTGAAAAATATAAACCAATTCAACTTCGTTACGTATGTAAATGAATAATCATAATATTAATATTGTTCACTGTTGAAGTCATAATCGAATATCATTAAGTGCAATGTTGACTACAGATTTTTCAGCAAACAAAATAGTAAATAAAAAGACAATGTAATAGTTCCAACTAACAATGTTAGGAGACAATTGTTTTGTTCTGGTTTGAAAAACAAACTTCAAAAGTTTTTTCAAGATAAAAATAACAGATTTCATAGCACTACATAGACGTAAGCACTTTAAAATCACCTGTTAATTCTCTTTCTGTATATGTTTTGCTCGCATATTTCATGAAAAAATATTTTTCTTACAGTCGTCTTGCTGTTGGGCGAATTCATCAGATAAACACTTTTATTTTGATTTATCTATTGAAACAAAATTAAATCGAAATAATTCATCACCTTATCCATATATACCAACATCGTATTATGTTGATTTTAATAAACCAAAAGCAATAAAAATATTTGTCTATGATGCTGATGGTAGAATCAATATTTTTTTTGTTATCAAATCAATAAACTTTGTTTTATTTAAAATAGATGATGAAATTGTTTGCGAACGATTTGAAGAAGATCTTGGTAGATTTTTAACAGTAAATGTTGATAATAATTGTACATTGACTTATCAAACAAATCGATTTGGTAAACAATTTGGTCAATTTTGGTTAATGGATCGAAATAAAAATCAAATTCTTTCACGCTCGTTAATTAGTATTCAAGTATTTGTTTTAAAAGATATTATTTGTAATATACAACCTGAAATTATTGTTGAAAGTAAAGAAGATCGATCTAATATGTCTACAATCAGAATAAAAGAATCAGTTTATATAAGCGTTAGTTTGAATCCTAATTGTCTTTTAATTGAACCTCAAGATCAAACAATAACTGAACTAACAACATTATGTACGAACAAACAACCAGTTGTTTTAGCTAATGGTGGTATTGAAGTTATATTTGAATGTTCACCAACTTTATGTGAAAAATATCAAGTATGTTTTGTCGGTGAATTCGGTCTTAAGTTACCATCTACTGAAATTAAATGTTTTTCAATTGAAATTATCGGTACTGGTATGTTATTCAATGTAATATGCAAAAGAGTTTTCGAATGATCATCTATTCTAAGCATAAAATCCAAGTATAAGCAGCTTACTTTCAACTCAGACAAAGAAAATATGCGATCGGGAATTTTTTATAATTATCATTTTTTTTTCACAGGAGATGAATGTGCACATGCCGTTAGCAATTATAATTTTCTGAAACCTCACAATCGCCATTTTATCATAGCAGAGCCTATTACTCAAAAACAAAGCGCAACAATATCAACAACATCGTCAAAATCATCGCCATCAAAATTATGGAAGACAACGACAACATTACCACGATCACATTCGAGAGTATCATTATCATCAGGATCTAAATTTCGAAGCTGGATGTGGATTTTAGTTGTTCTTATATTTTTTCTTTTGATTGGATTTACTGGATATTTCGGTTTTAAGCACATATTACGGACATTTAATCGATATTCTTTGGACAGCGATCAATTTCATTCATCGAGTAGAAGCGATAGCCGTACTACTATTAAATCTGATCTGGTCGCAATATATCCTGGTATGAAACAAATCAGTACCTCCAGTGCTCAATATAATCAGTATGACAACTCGCCAGATTTGTCCCAAAAAGCAAAAGTTCGAGCGCAGCGTATTCAATTAGGAACATTACTTGAAGATGACTAATACAAGAAATAATCAAATAATTTTTTTTAGATGTATAGCTTATTTTATATATCTTGAATTTTACAACATCTAAATAGGATAGATCTAATTATTACAGAATTATTCACTTTATATTATACAAAAGCAACATATTTAGAAATGTTGATTTTTAGCTAATCAGAATAACAAACAGTTCCATCATGGTCATTGCGATAAGGTGTTTACAGACGCCATATTTGTGTAATACTCTTTTCGTGTACACGTCTCAAACTACTTGTTCGTCGATGATCTATGCATTCTGAACATCATCGCTCGTGATTCATGTCATCGATGTTCACTCTTTTATGTTACTATATGTCAGAGATGTCCACCGCGGCTGAAAATCTGCCGCTGCCGCGCCGCGGACTTAGAAAAAAAAACTGCCGCACCGCAGCCGCGCCGCGACGGTCTATAAAAAAATGTTGCCGCGGCGCTGCCGCGCCGCGATGACTTATAAAAACAACGTTGCCGCGCCGCTGCCGCGATGAATTATAAAAAAAAAACGTGCCGCCGCCGCGGCGGTTTACAAAAAAGTGTTTCTAATTTCACTGCTGCGACTATATTTCACCAGAGATATTGGTACTAGTCCATCAGATTCATTCAGTCTAGGGGTGTTTCCTTTGTAAACCCTGAAATTCTATTAAATTCATGCAGTTTTTCAATGTTCCCCAAAAAAATCCTGCCGCTGCCGCCACCGCCACCGCGTCAGCGGCAGCGCCGCGATGGACATCTCTGCTATGTGTGTGCTTTGCTTCAATTGGTATCTTTCTTCATAAAAGGCTATTCGTAATCAGAACTATGCTCTTTAGATCCTGTAATCAGTAGAGGGGTAAATAAACCGCAAACATTTCAATAACTATCGAACACAGCTAATGCTAACATTGAAAGGAAAGTAAGCAAAATGAAGTAACGTATAAACGAATTTTGATGCATTCACATAAATTTTCGATAGCGGAATTATCGGTAACAACTAAAAAGATTAACAGAATATTACGCATGACTTATTGAAGACCATAAATACTTCTAGGCTATTGGGTCATTATGTTTTGTGCTTATCTTTTATTCTACTTTTGTCGAGAAAAAGACTTCTATCACTGATTTGTTAAAAAAGGAAGTGATGAATGAGGCAAATATCCAGAGTGAAATAATAGATGTGATACTCTTGTTTGTAAAAAAAATGATAGCTTGTTCATATGAGATCTTGTTCGTTTCTGTTAGCAGCTCCGCTCTCACGATGTATCGTCTTACTTTCATCTCTTACTATTTTGTCTTTGATTTCATATAGATCGACATTTGCGCTTCTCTCTCTCTCATTTGTTTAGTTATGATATCATTCTTTTCCTTCGATGTTATATTTTTCGATCACTTCATCTTCTTTTCTGTTGGATTCGTTTTTCTCTTTCGTTTACCCTGGATGTCCAAGATGATATATATGCGCATCTCTCTCTGTTCCAGTTAGTCTGATGTAGTGTAGTTGTTATGTGCATGTGTGTTCGTATGCTTCTGTTAGATAAAATAAAAGAAGTATCAATCAACAAATTCCTAATCCTAATAGTTTCTATGCCTGTTTTTGATGAACAATTGATCAATCTTATAAATCTTACAAAAGTGAGAAAAAACGAGACACCTGACAGTAGAAGAGAACCTAGAAATGAAAAAATGTTGTGCTCTCTCTTTTTAGACTTAAGCGACCGCAGCCATGATATTGATATTAGAGATATTCATTAAGGTTTCTACCGCCTGGAATACTTTTGAACTCAATATTAGAGACACACTCAAATAGGTTCCCTCGTTAGATTCTAATCAATTATTTATTTTAGATGAAAAGTTTTGCCTAAATATTATTAGTCTATTTTATTGTCTTCAGAAAGACAAAAATGCATTATATTAAAGTATATGTCAAGGACGATACCAAAGAATATATGGAAGTACCATTATAATTTTCAATTCTATTTTTACTGTTATTTACCATATGTTTTATTGGGCGGTCTTATAAATATAGGAGTCAATAGGATTTTTGATTTCAAACTGAATTTTGCAGAAAAAAATGACGATCGATTTTTCCGAACATGGAAGTTTATGGAGTCTGAAAAAATAAGTGTCTTTCCAAACCGAACAACTAGGGAGAGGCTCTACTTACAAACAAAAATATATCATGGATACCACTAATTATCAGTCAACGACACTCATACTCATGTTACAGAAAGTTCAGACTAAGGGATTATTACCCAATGACATTCGAGTTTCATCTCTCACCTTTCAGGACGTAATGCCTCATAAAGTTGGAAAGTTGTCGATCGTGATATGCGACTACATGCACCCTTCTTTCTCAAGACTTTCGGTATAGAGAATCCTCAGAATTATTCGTATGAATATTCATGTACTGGCACGCATCCAATAAGAAAGGGGAGAGGCAGACATTCATATAAACCCGTATGATTAATTCTAAAGACTCCCTAGACTACTATTTCATTTTGAAATCGAGTATTTTTTTTTAATTTTAAATTCAGATTAAAAATAAGCACCCCATTGTATAGATGTTATGCATTAAATTGTTTACCGGGTAATGCTTGTTTTATGGTAGTCTCAAAGCATAGTTTGAGAAAAATCCAAAAACATCTTTTGAACATTTTCACTATTATATCTAGTTGAGTTTGAGAGAATAATTGTCAGTTATTAGATAAGTTCGAAAGTACTCAATGAGTTCTATCGAATGGTATCTGATTGACATATTATCAAGTATGTCATTGCCTACACAAGCTTTTTTCCTAAATAATCCCTTTTTTCGTATGATAAATATTTGTAATTTGTATTTATTTTTTTCTTTGAGAAAGTTCGAACACTGAAAATATCAAAATGGACGCGCTCAGATTTAATTATACTTGTGACAAGAACAACCGAAAATTATCGGTCATTTTGGCAATGATAGCTACCTTCTGGCCACAAATAATAGAATGACAAAATAATATAAAATATATACGGGAACAAAAACTGTCAACAAACCTATAAGAAAGTGTTTTTTATACATAAATATTTGAACCACTACAAAAAAAGGGTAAGTAAATAGACACAGATAGTAAAGTCGCATATGGTTCTTTTTCCTTCTTTTCCTTCTTTTTCTCAATTACTCTTACTTATTTCATCAAGTGATGTTTTAAGTATATTTTTGATTATTTTATTCTGTTTTACTTGTGAAATAAAAATGCTCAAAGCAATAGCATTTGATTATAGATCAAATAAACGATATTCTGCAAAAAAGAAAAAACATTTAAAAAATAATCTTATTATATAATTAGTATGCAGAAGCAAAACAGTGCAAAATTAGAAAACAATCAACAAGTCTAATTTAAATGACAAGAGATATCTTCGCGAAACGTACATGATACATTTTTGGTATTCGTGTGATTTGAGATTTAATGATGCGATCAATATGAAAAAATTCATCGATATTTTCACATTTCTCGAACCATTTCGATTTAATATGACTCAAATCAGAATTATTATTGGTTTGCTGAAATAAATACAATAAAAATTGTTTTTTCACAGTCTGTATCGAATTTATGAGCAAGCAAATACAATAACTTGAACGTTTATAAATGGCATATGAAATCTAATCCTTTTGTTGTTTGAAAATAAAAGTTTTACATCTAAAAATATTTAGTTTTAACAGAAAAATCACATGACATAGAAAAATAATTTATGTTATATATTGAAATGAAACAGTGATCTATCGATATTCAGTTATTTAACAATTATCGTACAATATAAAACAGAAATTGCACTAAACGAAAGGACTGGGATCCTCTAGAGTACAATAAACGTGTTACGTGAGAAATGTGGTCTAGACTAATTCCTAAAGAGTAGCGGCGATTTGTCTAAAATTCATATTTTAGAGTTTTCTCGGCATCATTTCCAGTTTTACTTCTTGAAAGTTCTATGTAAAACCTCTTGAAATAGAGCTTCTAGGAAACCCTGGTTTTGTGACATCGTGATTCTGGAAAAATTTTTTAAAAATGGAGCGACAGAAAAATTGTGTGAGTAGTATATTCGAACCAGCTTCGAACAGTGAACATTCAGATAATAATTGAAGTTTTCAATTAAAAATTTGAAATATCTCAGAAGGGAACACACATTTGAGTGTTTCCCTGAGATCGAGTTTAAAAATATTCTGTCCTATAAAAAAACTTGATGAATATCTCTAATACCACTATTTTAGCTACGCCGGCGTAGATCTGAAAAAAAAGAGAATAAAACTTTTTCACTTTTAGGTTTCCCTTTACGATGAGGTGTATCAGTTTCTTCTACTTTTGTAAGATTGATAAGACTGGTCAATTTTTCATAAAAGACGCATAGAAACGAACAAGATCTGATATGAAAGAACTATATTTCTCTCACAAACTAGAGTTTTATATCTATGGTTCTACCCTAAGTATTTATCTGATTGATCACTCCCTTATGTCAACAATTCAGTGATAGCTACGAGTTTTTTTTTCGACAAAAGTACAATAAAAGATATAGACGAAACATGATGGCCTAATAAACTAAAGGTGTTTATGATCGTCAATAGAAAAGTACTGGAGACATAAAAGTTCATTGTAGCAGCTACAAGATATGAAGTTGTCTATATCACAGCCAGCTATAGAACAGCTATCAGTGCTGAAGGAAGAGCAAATATCTCGAACATTTCCGAGTTTTCGAGCACCTTGATTGATATACCCGTACAAGTACCAGACATACTTGTTCATTGAAGAAAATCAATGAGAAGAAGATTGGTTACGAGAGTGTAGATTCGAAATATTATCTCTCGATTATAGATCAGCTTTTAATTGATCGATTGCTACACGATTAAAACACATTTCATAGAGATATTTCCCTTGTTGGAAAAGCACTTGTCGCAAAGTCGAATGGCTGTCTTTGTCTTAGGTGCTATGTACAAAAGCTCATATGTAATGTTCTGGTCGAATGTTTCATCCAAATTTGCAGGATTGGTTTGTTCAGACAATGAATCCATAAAGAATATGCAATTTACATCGGCACATGACCATAAAACTTCGTTTGTCCAACACTGAGTTTGAAATTTCGTCAGTTTTCTCAATTTACTACATAGAACCTGAATGTTTCGAGCTTTGTACATAGGCTGTGATAGGGTGTGAGTGTGGGTCTTGGCGTTTCCTTTTCTCAGACCTGCACCCAGATAAATGCCTAGGATGGAATCATAGATATGAAACTCTTGTTTGTGAGTGAAAGATACCTCTTTCATATCAAATATTGTTTGCTTATATGCCTTTTTCATGAAAAATTGATCATCCTTATAAATCTTACAAAAGTGTGAAAAACGAGACACCTGATAGTAGAAATAAACCTAAAAATGAAAAAGTTTTATTT
>CAJNOP010000002.1:7289708-7368729 GCA_905250075.1 Rotaria sp. Silwood1
AGACACCTGATAGTAGAAATAAACCTAAAAATGAAAAAGTTTTATTTTCTCTCTTTTTTTAGACCTAATCGGGCATAGCTAAAATATTGATATTAGAGATATTCATCAAGTTTTTACAGGATAGAATACTTTTAAACTCGATCTCAGTTCGAGAAAAATAGAAAAATATGTAACATGATTGACACTTTTATTCATTCAATTTATAACAAATCAATTATTACTAACAGATATAAGAGCCATATAAGAAACAAAATACACCATTAAGTATATTGATGAAAAATAAAATTAGAAAAAGAATATGTTTATTTCTTAATTAGCATTTGAATTTGACAAATAACTTCATCTTGTGAAAGATCATCACAATTAATAAGATACGTATAAGGTTCATCTTCCTGATTTATAGGTAATTCAAGTACTGCAATTTGTGAATCTAATAATAAAGGATTCATGAAATGTTCATGTTGACGTCGAAGTAACCGATTATGTAATGCTTCTCGTGATAATGTTAATATAATAAGATAAACAGCTTCTTTTGGCATGTCTGCTTGAGCATTAGGATTTGATGAACCAGTTAATAAGATGTGTCGATAGGATCTTTTTAAAGCTGAACATGTCATAACACAACTTCGATTTGTTAATAGATATTTTTTTAATTGTTCATGAAGAAGTTGTAACCAAGGAAGACGATCTTCATCTGTTAATGCTATACCCGCTGTCATTTTATCAATATTCGCTTTAGAATGAAACTCATCGGCTTCAATGTAATCCCAACCATATAAATCCTTTAGTCTTTTAGCTGTAGATGTTTTACCAACAGCTGTTACACCTCCAATAATGACAATAGGCATCTGAGAAACAAAAAGAGAAAATACAACATTATTTATTCATTAATATATATCTGATATGTTTTAATTGCTCAATAAAAAATATGTATGTTATGAAACAAAAAAAAAAGCTAAACTGAAAGCCATTGTTGAAAATATTCATTCATTTTTTCTCGTACATTGGCACGTCCGACATTAACTCTATAATATCAAAAATAGAATAATAAATAATAACTTCGATTTTTTCATTTACATACGTTGGAATTATTCTTTTTGGTTTAAGATATTGAATAAAATATTTCAATTCATCAAAAGAACTATGTTCACTATAGGGAAAACCTAAGTATTGACATAATAAACATAATGCATTATTTATAAATAGCAAAAGAATCAAACCATAGATAGTAATATTTGATGATTTCGATTCAATGGAATAATGTTTTGATCCATTTATTGATCGAGGAGTTGTCCAACCTGTTGGTTTTATTCCAATTATTTTATTATATTTTAATGAATATTTATCCAAATGTGTTTGTAGCATCTTTTATTAAACATAAAAGAATAGATTTTCTTTTATTTACTCAAATCTTACCGGTTGAGAAATTGAACCCATACCAACAACATGAACATTTGTTTCATCGGGATTTGTTGTTAAACGTGTTGACAAATCAGTATTTTCTAATTGATTAAGTATACGAAATTTCCTTGTTTCAACAAATATTTTGCAATCCAGTGCTTTTGCAATAGCTAAATAATAACGAAATATTTTCATCTAGTTTATAAAAATAGATGTGCCTATGATTTACCATGAAATATTCGCTCTTTACCAATAAGATATGTTCCAATAGCAATCAATGTTCTTGCATTTTCTTTTAATGAATCTAAGACTAATTCAACAGCACTTTTGATGACTTCATCTTGAGATGGAAAACAATAATGAGAATCACAATAACTAAATTGTATAATAATATTTAAAAAAAAACAAATAAAAAAAATCAACGTACGTTGTATCAAGATAAATTGTATCTATTTGATTAGGTTGAAGTAATGGATGTCTTAAAAGATGTGGTGCTGCTCGAAAATCTCCCGTATGTAAAACTAATTTACCATTTGGAAATCGAAATAAAAACATATTTGAACCGGGACAACTAAAATCAATGAAAATAAAGTTTTCCTTTATATATGTATACGTTATATATTTACTGATTGGCATCTAAAAGAGCTACATCGATACCATGAACAGTCGTAAACACATCCATAGGAAGAATAGTCATATTTTCTGGTCGAATACCTAATTGACTTTTACACAAATTGCAAGTAATCTATGAAAGGAAAAATAAAGTAGATGATCAGATCAAATAAGTAATTGACTAACTTGATTTGAATAAAGCATATTAGAAAACTTTTTATTCAATCCACCATAATGATCCGAATGAAAATGTGAAAGAAAATAAGCTTGTATTCCATCGATATTACCAAAATTAAATGCATCAATACAAAATGTTGTACCTAAAGTATCCGATTATAATTTGTATAATGCGTACAAATATTTTGTCATTTAGAAAAAGTACCTAGAATGATAGAGCTAGCAAACGTCTACAAAATGTAACGCCTGCCAGTTCTCTTCAACATGTTTTGGCTAAGAGACATCAATCTTATGAAAGATACAAAAGCATTTTTTTCTCTTATCTAGCATGAAAACATCATTTTTGTGCTTTTCGTAAAGTTGATTCATTTTAGTAAAAAAAAAAAAAAAAAGAGCTAAAACAAAATTTTCGTTTTGTAGAAAATTTTTCGCTCTATCAATTCGAATCATTCACACAGAATTAAGATGGCAAATTCTAGAATCTGGAAAATTTTGGTTTTGATTTTTCTGAAATTCTATCATCGGAATAAAATTGAGAATAAATTTGATCGGATCATCTTTGGAGTTACTGCATATACTCAAGAAGATTCACTTTACCAGGTATTTTTTTGTAAAATGGACATGTTTTTTTAACAGCAGCTGTTGGTGTATTAAATCGATAATAATTCGATGATTGATCTTTGTCTAATTCAGACCATTGTTGTTTTAATTCATCATCGACTGGTTTCGATTTGATTGATTTACTAAATATTTGTTTCCATATTGATTTACTATCGACACTAGTTGATGATGTTTGTGTGGTAATTGTATTAACTGATAAAGAACTGTTCGATTCATCATTCCATTGAGAGAAAACTTCTTCTTCATCAATATCAATTCCATCAAGAGATACTGTTCGTGTTTGATTAATTGTTATTTCTTGTTTGATGCTTGATGGCGAAGAGACTGTTCGAACTAATGTACTTGAAGATTTTGACTTAGCTACTGTAAAAGATTTCTAAAATAGAATATAAAAACGTATTTTATAATAAGACACTAATCAGAGGATTTATGAAACAAAAAAAACTTGTCTTGAATATAAATGACAAAGTCGCATTAGTATCAATGAGAAAGCTCAAGTAAATCAATGAAACGTAAGCAGAGAGTAGCTAATCTTCATTTGGTATTAACTTTTAAGTCCACGTGTTAAAATTATTATAAATTCTAATTTTTCAAGATTTCTACAAATCGAATCAGAACTTTACTTTCTTGAGAATAAATAAGAGTCAGAATAATGATTAAGATGATGTTCAGGATGTGAGTGTCGAGTAACGGTGGTGATAATGTTGAAAATACTCTCAGGAGTACGTCATTGATATGTAACAAATACTCACTGTTACCATAGCCGAGAAGATCCTATTTTGTTAATCTCTAATATCTGCTTTTGTGGTGATGATTTTCAATTAGCCATGTCAATAATTCACTAACTACTGCTTTCTTGTTTATTGTCATAGGTTATTTCTGTCAAAAGTCAGAAAACAATAACCAGAGATTCAGTGAAAGTTAGTCATAATTTAAGATTTCCCATTACATCAATATAATTCAGATATGATGTTCTAATTGAGTATGGCGTGATTCAAAGATACAGGTTATTCAGCGCACAATTTTTCTATATTTACTCTATTGTTTAGATGTAATAAAACGTATATATATGATTGTATTGCGTATTTTTAATTTACGATATTCTGATGCCAACAGTTCGAGCTAAAAATTGAACGCTAGGATATCATCCTAAAGTCGTTCGATCGAAATATAAAATTAGCAGTAAAAAGAAAAATATTCTGCAAAATTTATTGAATCTACTGAAGCGAAATGTTTAACATCTAAAATTTTCAATTTCAATCTAACTGAATTCGTTGATCAAAACAATTCTAATTTACCGTTTGTGTTATTTTTTTCTTTGATTGTTTTGATGAACTTTCATTTGATGATGAAGTAATCATTTTTAAATTCCATTTTCTTTCTTCATTACCATTATCATTACTACTAGTTCTTATAATTGATAATGATGTTTGTCTAGTATTACCTATTATTGGTTGTTTATTCACTATTTGTAATGGTTTATATTTTCCTAATGAAGATGAACGTTGACGTTTATTAGTTTCATTCATTTCTCTATCTTCATCATCAGATGATATTGTTATAACTCTTTTTATTGATATTATTTTCTCTTCATTTTCATCTTCAGTAAAATAACTATTTTTAGTATTATCCATAAAATTAAAAAAAAATCTAAAAGAATGGATCTTATGTAAATTTCTTTTATTCTTGTTTTTCTTTTATTGCTTTATTAATCTATTTTAAGTTTATCTAAATCAAGATAACATGCACAAAATTCATAGAAGATATTATTTGCTTGTCGATGATTGATATATTTATTGAATTTGAGTACATTATCATCTTCACGATAGATTAAATTGAGACTATTATTATCGGGTATGACACGTAATAACTAGAAGATTAAAAACAAAAAGTTTCAAATTAAAAAATAATACAACAAAAATTTTATCATACTGTTTCATCTTCATTTTTAATGGTGTATACAACATCACCACCACCAACTGTATCATCAGTCTCATCTAAATAAATCAATTCTGTATCGATAAAATTTTAATATCAAGAAGTACCTGAATGATAATTAAAGAAGATCATAACATCAAGTGTTCCATCTTTTTCTGCATTATCATTACCATCATCAACATTATTTTCTTCATTATTATCCGTATCAAATGATAAACTATAATATGTATGTTTCCATCTTCGTAATTCAAAGTGCCATCGTGGTACAGATCGAGAAGAATTCGTTGACGAAGCAGCTTCAGCTTAATAAAGAAAAAAGTTTTTGAATAGATTAAAGTAAAATACGCTACTAGTAGGATTTGATTTTGTTTTCTTAGGTGAAGGTTCATATTCTGTTTCTTCATCGTCATCATTTTCTGATGTCAAACCCGTAAGTGACCCAAGAATAGTAAACATTGGTTCAGAACCAAAAAGTTCAATAAGATTTTTTAGTGCTGATGGTAAAGCAGTGACATCAGCAATATCATAATTCCTTTTAAATAATCAATTCAAACTTTTGTTTTTTTACAGAAAATTTATTTTATTACCTTTTATTATAAGGTCCACGTCGTATCCATTTGATTGTATCACTTTTTAATTCATTGACCATTGATTGCAAATAATCTTTCTTTATAAAACAATAATACCAAGCAAACGATATATAAATGAATGTTAAATCATATTAAAGATTACTTGAAAAAATTCAGATAATTTTGTTTCGGAATTTTCTTGAAATGCCATTTGAACATCATATTGAGTTTCAACTTTGAGATATATGGGTGATATCGTTTGATTCACACGATCTAACTGAAATACATCAAATATAGATTTATTTCATAGGATAAGAAAACAAAACCAATTCTACATCAGACTGTTGAAATTTCGTTGCTGGTTTCGTGGCAGGTAATGGTTCAAAAACAGGTACTGCTCGTGGATTGATAGGACCATGCAGCCAACCATTAACCGATAAACGAGCTCCTTGTTTGTCATTCAAAACTTCTGCTACCTAATTGAGTTATAGAATTAATATTTTAATTGAGCGTTTTTTTTTTATTGTTTCAATGTGCATAAGAAAAATATGAACGTTCTCTACAATAAGAGTCTTTGATAAATTATTGAATTTAGCCGTTATCTTGAAAGTCTTATATTTGTATAGTTTTAGATGTCAATACGTGACATGCAATTTGTATTGCATAAATACATTCAATGAAAACGGTGTTTAAAGTGAACATTTGAAATTCTAATTTGGTTCTATTTGAATCAATTAAAATTACCTGATGATAAGATTTATCAGTAACTTCAAAGAAGGCCAATCGATTTCGTTTTGGTAATAATGATTTCGCTATATTACGTGGTTGATTTTCTTCTACAATTTCAAAACAATAATAACAAATACAATCCAAACAATTCTCAATTATATTTACCATCAGTATCAAATAGATCTAGTGCTCCACCATCTGTTTCTTTCCAATCATCAGGTACAAGATAATATATAAAAGCAACACGACGACCTTCGATTGTTCCATGTATATCATCATCATGACATAAAAGATAATCTTCAACGAAAAACAAACGACAATTTCGATAATTAAAAAAACAAAACAACCTTTAAAAAAAACTACCTGTGTAGTCATATTTTGAACATGTCATATCAATTTTATCACTGAAACGAATATCAGTTGTTTGTGCAAGCCAATCTTTGAAATCTACATAGACAAATTGCCTGGATTCGAATAAAAATATAATATCATTCGACATATCGAATAAACCCACTTGATCTGTTCAATAGCAGGCAATGTTACATTGGTTAAATCATCGGACTACATAAAAGAGAAAAATTATTTCAATTAATACGAAATTCCTTTTCTTTTGTTTTTAATTTTTAACCTGTTGAAATTTATATAAATCATTATTTTTTTGATTCATCTTGATATTACTTAATTCATTGATTAATTGACTACAAAATTGATCAACATTTTTATCGAGAACAAAATCATCGATAATACAATATGAAAATGGTTCATGTTCCAATCTTATAACTTGAAGAAATTTCTTTATTAAACTATATAATTTTCTTTGATATCATACAAACCTTTTTCATGAATTGGTAATCGACTTGTATAAGCATCTCGAAAACGTTTGATTAAATCATTATCAGTTAATATTGGATTAACTGATACTAAACGTGGTTTTTTTTCTGTTGATGACATTTTTTTTTCAAAAGAAAATTTTCTGAAAAAAACAAAAAAAGTTAAAACACGCAAAAGAAAATTCTAATTCTATTATATTTATGACTGATTTCGATTGGACAATTGGTTATCTTGTCTTTAGCCTTCATCAGAAATTTTTACCGAACGTTGATTGTAGCGTTGATGTTTTCTTTTTACCAATCACATAGAAGTTTGAAGAACTTGGTCTTTTTATCGTCCTTTGTTATTTCGTGTGCACGTGCTTAAAAACTAGGTGAACTTTTGACAATGTTTTTTCGTTTTTTCATTTTCCTTGAAAGATAAGTAGCATTTTCTTTGCTTTTATATGTAAATTTGTGTTTGCTGCAACTATGATTTATTATTCAATCGATAAATATTTTGTTCTTTATGTTCATAGATATTTTAAAAGATGTTCTTTATTCTGTTCATTAAAAGGCAGATAGAAGATTAGTCATGCACCTTCTTTTTCTTTTACTGGATTATGATAAAAAGATACATTAACATTCGAAATAGAATTTCAAATAGGTAAAGGTAAAACGAAATTCGTTTGTTCATTCACCAAGGAATATGAGAGAAAAAGCAGATATGTAAAAGTTGAGTGACAAAAGAAAGAGAAAAGAGAAAGCAGAACAAAAAAGAAAAAAAAAAGAATTCATTGAGCAATGGGACAACAACAACAGACGATTGTGCCTTATTACCTCGTGATCCGATGTTACTGGCGAGGTAAAAGAGAGGTCAACTGAAGGGAGTGAGGATTGAATAGAAAAGAAAGACGTATAATCAGCGAAGAGACGAACGGTCATATATCCATTTAAACACTTTTTTGTTGTTGTTAAATCACAAGAGCTCATTCTTCGAATTTTTATATCGAAAAAAAAAAGGGCAAACGGATTAAAATTGTTACAACGAGAAGTAGAAAAAGAAATATTGATACTTTTCAATCATATTATGAAGTCTATGTACATAGATATTCGATTCTCGATCAAACACATGAATTTTTCTTTTTATAACTCTTTCTTACTTTGGACATAACAGATACTACTTGGTTCTTTTTTTTTATAACTTAGTCCTATATGGCTTCCTTTTAATCAAAACTCATAGATGAAGATGAATTCTATTGTTTCTCTTCTATATGCTTTTTTGTAATGATATATCGTATTGCAACATATGTAGTTCTTTTTTTCCCGTGTGTACTCTTCACGTTTCAAGGTAAATTACAGTATACATTCTTTTTTATGATTTATGTCTTCTTATTTTGTTATGTCAATATAACAGTGATGAAGAGGGTGTGAGTGAAAGAGAAAAAGAAAACAGGTATGCCAAAAAGGATAAGAATGACCTTGTTATACAATTCTTCATTTCTTTTTTCTGAAAATTCTTTTTGAAAAGATGACGAATATTTTATGGCTTTTGTTATGTTATGTTATGTTATGTTTTTTCTTTCTCTCTTTCGAATATGTCTTTATCTCAGTTTTAGATCAATGGAAGTGATAAGTGGTGAAGATTCATCATTTGTTATTGATGAAGTATCAAATATAATTAAAGATACAATTGAACGAATTATTGGTGGAAATTCTTATCAACATAATAAAGTTAATCGATGGACAGCTGATATTGTTGATCATGTCTTAACTGAACTTACAAAATTGGGTAAACCATTTAAATATATTGTACAAGCAGTATGTGATCTATTTATTTATTATTTTTTGTCTTTATATGAATATATATATATTTAATTAGGTGATAATGCAAAAAAATGGAGCTGGTTTACATACAGCTAGTTCATGCTATTGGGATAATACAACTGATGGTAGTTGTACAGTTCGGTAACTATTATAATTCATTTTTATATAGGTAATTTATTTTTTGATATTTATTTAGTTGGGAAAATAAACATCTTTATGCAATTGTTTCTGTCTTTGGCTTATCTATTTAATATTAATTTTCAAACTTTTTATTTGTCGATTTATTCTTCATGTTTATCGTATATTTGTTTATTCTATGTATTTATACGAAATAATGCTTTGCTTTTTCTTTTTGTCTCTTTCTGTCTCTACGCATTAATAATAAATGAAATATAATATTAGTCGTCACAGCAATATATGCGCTTTTTTAAAATCTATTATTGCAAATATATGTGAACATTTTTCTTTGTTTTCGTGTATTTCTGTTTTGATTTAAAATAAATTTGTCCTATAAGTTTAATTATCTTGAAAACTTTTAGAAACTTGAAAAAAAAAAGATTATGTGTGGACGTTTTGCTTGTGGCTTAGCTCCTGATGTTGTACGTCGTTTATCGACTTATATGAATTCACAAACACAGGAATTAACATTACCACCATTTATTGATTTAATGTCTTCAATACGACCTTTTCGAGCTAGTTGGAATATATCTCCAACTTCGACTTGGTAATGATTAAGAATTGAATGATTTATCTTAAAATCAGGATTGAACAATTTGTTTTTCTTTTCTTAAATTCTAGTCTTTGTTTAATTTCGGCAAAACATTTAGATGAAACAGAAGATTCAGCAGCACGTGTTCTTTGTACGATGCGTTGGTCACTTGTGCCTCATTATCATAAAGGCAATTTAAATGAATTTAAACCTATTTTAAATAATTGTCGAGTTGAAACTATTGAAGAAAAACCAACATTTAAAGTACCATTAAGAAATGGTAAACGATGTGTTATACTTGCTGAAGGGTAAATTTGAACTGGTTTTTATTTAATAATTCTATAATCATTGTTTTTGCTTTTGCTTAGTTTCTTCGAATGGAAAAAAGATGTTTCAAAAACACCATATTTTATATATGAAACTGAACCATTTATTCATGAAAAACATTATCCAAATATAAATGCTGATCAAATTCTTGAAAAAATCGAAAAAGAAAATCAAGGTAAATTACCATTATTAGCAATGGCAGGTGTTTTTGACGTCAATCGAAATTGTGAGGTATAATCTCAAATATAAATACTTATTTAAAAACATCTTATTGTATTGTTATTTCATATAGGTGGATCCATTATATTCGTGTACGATTTGTACAGTCGATGCAAGTGAAACAATGTTAAATGTACATATTCGAATGCCAGTAAGAAAAAAAAATTGTCACAATTGTTATTTAAAAAAAACAATCTCTGATTGCCAGGCTATTTTAACAACACAACAAGAAATCGATCAATGGCTTGATTTTGGTCGATATAATACAGAAAAAGTAATGATCGACGAGCTTTTAATTGAGAAATAATTGATTGTTTAAAATAGGCTTTACCATTACTTGTACCACATAATGATATTCAAATGTATCGAGTAACACCAAGTGTAGGATCAACAAAAATAAATGATATGAACAATATCAGACCATTTAGTTCCGATCAGAATACGTATACAAAAAAAAAACATGACGACTAAATTTATGTATTTATTTATTTTTGTTTGGTTAATTTTAGTAGAACAAATCCATCAAATCGAAATACACTCGATTCATTCGTTATCAAACGAGAACCAAGTCAATATTTTGAAGAATCAATAGTAAAAAATGAAAAAAAGAAAACACCAAAAAAAACATCTGCAAAACGTACACAAGGCACCATCGAAGATTATATGTTTAAAAATACGAAATCATCGGGAAAACGATTTAAAAAATAGATTTTTCTCTTGTTAATTATTATTTATTTTCTTGTCTTTGTTAGCGAATTGTTTTGTCAGATATCTATATATATTTATTTTTTTTTTGAACTCTGTATTTATCTAGTCAAGCTGAAGAAGTAATTTTTATTATGTATTTTACCAAACAAGCATTATATAACTGATCTTAGATGTAAATTTAAACAAAAATATTTTTCTTGAATACAAATACATGGTTGATTTGAATAGTGATTAAATCATACTTTGATAGTCTTTTTCAAACTAACGAGGAAATTTACTAGATAATCGAATAACTTGAATTACCACAACCAAAGTTAATAAATTATATGTTTTAAAAAAGTATTCATGTACAAAGATATCTACTTGCTGAATATGATTGTTTTTTTAGAATTATAAAAATAAATCGGGAACATTTTTTGAAAGATGTCGCTTGGATAAGTTATTCACAGTTTTCTAATAGTATACCTTACTTACAATTTATGTATTTATCTTTTTTCCCCACACCCACACCCTTGTAATCCGTTGCTAATATTAGTGGAATAAATTATTGCTTTTTTCAAAAGCACTTGAACCATTCGCTAGCGTTCATTATGTTAATGTTTCGTAATAATTAGAAGCTATCTGCCATATTCTGACAAAATAACAAGAAAAAAAATTGAGTTCATGCTCAGTTTCTGAAAATGATGGTTAATAGTTCTTTTTCGAAGAGTTATATTTTTTACCGAACCTTTAGTTTCAAAATTTCTTGATTAAAAAGCCAAGAAATCATACAAAATATTCTATTAATGTTAGTAATAATAAAGTTTTTAATGTACTAAACTTTGATTTATTTTTTATTTGAAATTCATCTGTGTAGTTCAAAATAAGAGAGAAATATAGATTTTTCAAGTTGCAAAAACGTTGTAAGAACTTCTTTTTTAAAGCGATTTGATTTTCATCTTTTACTCATTCAGGGATTTTTTTTCTGCAAAAATGTGTTTACTACAAAATTTATAGTTCAGACATAGCTCTGTCCAATAAAAAATTAATTGGTTTAGAACTCAGCAATATGATCGATCTGGCTGAGTTTGACGTTTTTGCAAAGACTTACATCGCTTGTTACTTTGTCATGCAAGTGGATGTAGCTGAAACACACAACTGAAAAAACATGTACATCTTTAGTTTCGATTTACGTTATGAACAATAGAAACCAATAAAAAAAAGGAAATATCTTCAGTCAAATCACCATCGAACTCTGTTGAAAAACTCTTAAATACAAGTATAGAGTTGCCTATTTCTATTTCTCATATAGTAAAGATTGAATAAATAACTTGTAATTCATATCTAATGAAATAAAAATGTTCGAAGAAGCAACAAAATAAATTTAATTATTAAACGTTACAGTCTTCATAAAAGTCAGGTCCTATAGTGCATTGAATTTCTTCAACAATTTGCATTGTACATTTTGTCGAATAAATATCACCAAGAAGTTGTGCACGTACTAATCCAGATGCTGGTGTAAGACGATAACCTGTATCATTATCAATTCCAGGAAATGCCCATTCATTTCCATTTTGCTCTAATAAATTATTTAATTTACTTTGATCAATATCAGTTGTACAATTAGCTGGATCAATAATAACATGTGTAATAGCATCAAAATCAGGTTGTACACGTATTTGATGAAGAAGATAAAGATGAATATGTGTTTTTGTTTTTATAATTGAATTCGTTAGAAAATAACTTCTATAACGTAATGGTTGATAAGGTTCAACTTCTGATATATTTAATTGAACAACAGTTAATAATGGTTGAATTATATTTATTGTTACGTCACATAAATATGTTCCACCTTGTTCAAAATTTCCTTTATATAATTTTGTTCGAAATGATGTTAAATTACCATTAATTAAATTATTTAATGACCATTCTTCAGGTTGAATAGTCCACTGATTATATAATCGGGTTACATTTGTTGGTAATGGTACTGGATCCACTGTTGAGTTTGTAATTGTTGCAAGAAAAACAAGTTGAAAATCATGTGGTGTACGAAACATTGGTTTATGTGATATCCATACATAACCTGATTTATCCAATGGTAATAATATGAAACCATGAACTGAAACACGCCCATCAGGTTGTAATGGCGGTAATTCAGATGGCTTTGGATCAACAATAAAAGTATCATAATAAGCTTTGTGTCGATGATTAAAACCATCTTTCCATTGTTGTTGTAATTCATTATTAAGTTGATGTAATTGATCTAGTGACATATTTAATTGACGTTCTTTTGGTTGATATGTTGCACCTAATGGATAGTCAATTTTATTTTCTTGTGTCATTTCAATATGTGCACCAAGTATTGATGTTATATTAAGACGATTAAATTCAATAAAATTAACCAAACGTGATATTGATTCAACATTAGCAGAAAAATTTGATATATATAAACGTCCAGGTAATAATGAATCACCTGTTATCAATAAACCTGTTGCACAATCATAAAAAGCAATAGAAGAATTTTCATGACCAGGTATTGGTATAATGGCTAAATGACGTTGATTATCAAGTGCATATGTACCAATTGTATTTGGCCAATCATCTAATTGAAAAAATTGACTAACTTCAGCAACAGATGTACCAACAATTGTTGTAAAAAGTTTATCTTGAAATTGTGTATCACCAGCTGTATGATCTTGATGATTATGTGTATGTGCGACAACTAATTGAATATCTTTACGTTCTTTTTTATTAATAATACACCAATGAAGTATGATGGTTTCAACATGTTGTTGAATTGGCAAAGAAATAAGTGATACTGTTGCTCCACTATCAATTAATAATACAGTATCATTACCAAAAAGTAAATATAGAAATGGAGCTTCATAGTTTATACATTTATTTTCACGTAGAATATACGTATCATTGTTAATAGGAAATATATCTAAATCAGGATGTTGAGCACCTTCATCAAAACAATTCATTGATCCATTTATCCAACTTGTTGGTAATGTTACTGGAAGGTAGCTAGATCTACCTCCAGGACAAACAAATTGATCATTTGGATTAGCTGAAATACTTACGATTACTACGAATAATAATACGAACATACGGTCTATTGTCAGATAGCAAATATGAGTCTAACAACATGAATACAAAGCTAATATATATGATTGTAGACAGCTGAATATATTCACATAAAAAATATCCTACTGAAGTATTGTTTTTTTCCTGATCTATGATATCTTAAATTTTGTTTAGTCAGAATAGTAAAGTCATTCAGTTTGTTGATATAGATAAAGGAAAATTTTGTTCGATAATATATTTATTGTATATAGATTTTGTATTTTGAAAATAGCATCAGATATTAAACTGCTTATATGTTCGTTCCTTCGAAATTAAAAAATTTTTAAATTCAATACTACCGAATATGAAATATTTAAATGAAATAATTTTAATAGATGATAATTGCTTGGTTAATTTAGTTTTTATTTATTTCAATGATAGCATGTTTAAGTAGAGTAGCTGAAATACATATTTTATGAAAGTTTTAAAAAGTTTTCTTAATAATAATTCAAATTATCGTTTCATGAAAATCAGAAGATGTTGCAATGGTAGATGTTCAAATAGTTCTACCAATCTAAAACGATTTGCTTCAAGTTCCATAATAGCTTGTCTAGCACTCATTTTATGTCGTGGATCACTAATTATTCGAGGATCTTCTTCTCGATATTCGACAAGAGCAAGTCGTCCATTCGATTTTAGAGCTCGTCGTAATCCTTCTAATAGAAGATCAGGTCTTGGAGTTTCATGATAAACATCAACTAATAAAATTAGGTCAAATGTTTCTGCAGGAAGACCTGTATCCATAGGCGTAGATAGAATAGGAATCACATTATTCGGAAGATCTGGTCTACTGAGTAATATGTCTAGCATTTGTGACTGTAAATCAGTAGCAAATACAAGACCTTGTTGTCCAACGCGATGAGCTAATTGTACTGTCAGAAATCCAGTTCCGGCTCCTATATCAGCTATTATCATACCATTTTGAATAGATAAAGCATCAAGTAGAAGTTGTGGTTGTTCTTGTAACCAACGTTCAAATCTCGACAAATGTGCCACATTTACTACATCACATGGTAATATTGGAGCAATCTCTCTACCCATATACACGTACATGTTTTTTATTCAAGGGTAATAGATATGCTTCATTGCATTCTGTTGATATTTTTACTTTCTGAGAGCTAATGATTTGATTATTTTTGTACAAAAAAAAACTACTGTCACTTGACACCGATTATTATCTCATATTTTATATAATTGCGAATATTTGTAATTGCATAAAAATAATTTATAAATTTTTCCGAAACAGAATTTCAATGCCAATCTATTATATTTCCAGAAAACTAAGAAAAAACAATTATTTATGAAGACTTTATCGCATTACGTTAAAAAACATTCAATCAAAGCTTAATCCACCTTTACTACACTAGATCCCTTTGTCTTACTGATTGGTTTTCCATGAACACTGAAAAAGTTCGTGTTGTAGTTCATGATATTTTTCAATAAGTCAGCAACAAAACGTCTCAAGTAACATTCCTATAAGATTTTTTAAACCACTGGAAATGCGAGTAATCAACAACATGTTTCACGAATAAATGATTATAAATATTATTTTTGTCTTCAGTTTTATGAAATATTAGATATTTTAATTCACGTTTTTAATGAATACAATAGATTTTCTAACAGTTGCATTCTTGATCGAATCTTTTCGAATAATGACAAACAAAAAACATGATATCCTGGATGTTTAAATACAGCAATATCAATGAAAACCAATTTTTCTAAGGACAAATAATATATTTATAATTAAATTATGGAATTAAACTGTCTTAAACATATACAATTATTTTCTATGATATTTCTGATTTGAAATAGGAAATAATCATATAATTCAAATAACATTTTTGATAAATTGAATAAGTAAATCACTGTTTTCAGAGATTAAATAGTGTATCAAATATTCAATTTTTCCGAATAATTAATTACGACTTTTATTTTATTATTCTGACGAATGTGATGAATGAGTCATTCTTATACGATTTATGTCTTGCACCATATTATTATACATTTTCACTCATATTTTCTTTTTATGGCAATAAAAAACATCATTTATATTCTGATTTGATGTGTAATTATTTTATTGTTATTTTTGTTTGAAACATGATTAGTCGTAAGAAAAAGAAAGTCATTATATTTGTTTCATACTCATCAAAAAAATCTAGTATATGAATTATAATAAAATATTTTTTGTTTTATTCAAGATTATAATGTATGAAAATAAATAAAAGAGAATTATAATTCTATATTATGCATATACATCATAATCAACTTGTACTAAAATTTAATTCTCATTGCTGTGATGACTAAAACAAACAGGCGTGCAAATAATGCAATATTGATTTCTCGTCAAGGAATAATTTTCATGTTTTGTTATTATAATTCACATCAATAATTTCCTTAAAGAAAAATCATTCTTTTGAAATATATTTTATCTAACAAATGATATAAACGATGTCAATTAAATGAAATTTATCAAAGTTAACATATCTCCTAAAATCATTTCTATCTATTTACCTTCTACAGTGATTCCAGAGGAGCTACTGATAAAATAATTTTATAAATAGAGTATTAGCCTGTCTCATATGCATCTGATTCACCAAGTGTTCATTTTGATTTTTTTTCCTCAAGTACATTATTGAGTGGACAAAAAAAAACCATCGACGCCATGTTATTGTAGTCATAGAAAAAAGAAAGAAGTAAACCTGATAAAAATTAATGTCAAAAGAATACACGTATCTTGGACATAACTTGTTAAATAAATATTTATTTTGTTTTGAGCCATTTTGTAATCTCTAAAGATATTTAATTCATAATATATATATTCTTTCAACTTTTCATGAGTTGAGGTTTATAATACATAGATTAACTTAGTTGGTGAGTGTCCTTCAGCTTGTCCAATAATGACTCCGCGTTCAATCATATGTCGTAGTATGTAAAATTCGCTGAGTTATTGTGAAGCTTTCGAAACCTATCTAACTCACTAGTGAGATTCTTCATCGATTTATATCACACACAAACTTCAAAAGATCTCTATTGAACATAGATAGAGAATATTTCGTTTTGAAAAAATCTTTTTTTTCTTCAAAATATCGATTTTGTATATTCGATATTTCAAACATGAAATGACGAGAAAAATATTCTACTTACCAGTTAATATGGTATAGAGTTCACTAGAAAAAAAAATGCTGTTTGCGTTTTCAAATCTCATGTTTTCTTTATTTTCTGCAATCGTTCTACAAAATGGTCACTGGAGTGATCAACAAGGAGCAAAGAGCTTTCTTACAATATCTAATAATATTTTATCTTGATCTCGGTTAAGATAAAATGTTCGGATTCTCACATCCATATCACACGTCACACTCATTCTACATTTCAATATATCGTCTTGATATTTTTATTTAAAAGAAAATTTACATTTCGAAATTTTCAATAAATTAGACAAAGATTGTTGATAGCACGTCTTTAACATTAGTATTCTATGGATAATATTTTTAAACTTCAACAATCATAAAAGGCACGAATTTCATCAATATCTGTTCCACTAAGTTTTTCTCTTTGACCAATTCTTACATTTGTTTGTTTTGGTATAATAGTTGGTTGTCCATTTGAACTAAAAGCAGTAGCACCATAGTGCATTATACTGGCAAAATCATAGGGTGAATTTTGATCTAAAACAGTGACTCCCCAAGTATACTTGTTAAAGTTATGTTCCTATAATAATAAGATTGTGTTATCTGTTAGTTCTTTGCCGTGAAAACTTACTTTGCCTGATTGAATATTGGGATGATTGATCGTAATATATGAATCACGATCAGGACGCGATTGTTCATGACGAAAACCTATTTATTTATAACAGCAAAAAAAAAAAATAAATTAATCTAAAATATTCACATTAATTTAAAATCACTAAAACTATTTTAGTTGATCTTGTTTAAAATTGAACAAATCTTTTTTTCGTACATCTATTTTGTTCTTAAAAAAATTTCTATTATGCTTACCAAGAACATGTATGAGTTCATGTTGAATAGTACCAGAACGAAAACAACCAGGATTGGCTAATGTTAACTTTTTTTCACCAGTAGAATATCCTACCTAAAGAGATGAGAATAAAAAGACATCGACTTGCAAAGTTGATTTAAATATTATTTTACTGTTGCACTACAACCAGTTCCATACTGAATTTTAAGAAAAGCTTGATCATTTGATGTTTTTGGTCGAAAAGTAATACATTGTTTGCGTGCTGTTGATCCTGCAATGGGTACGCTGGTAGTGTTCATCAGTATATTGATTGCTTCTTCAATCATAGTACGATGTGCAGCATCTACAAATTGACATGCATTTTTTTTGTTCTTATAATTTTTAATGATCCATCTTACTTGTAATTAACGAAATATCGTATGGAATGATATTGTTTGGCCAACGACGAGGTCCATAAATAGCTACACCTTTTCCATTTGATGGAATTGTTGGATCAAATCCGTCTGTTAAAATCATATCACCTTCGAATCCACCACCTAAGAGAAATACCATATACTTAAAGGAATAATCAATATTCATTTTTACCAAGTAATTCATAATTGATGTTATTGTCAGCAGGACTGAAGACAGGTATATTGAATGTAGATCGAATAAAAAAAGTGAAGATGACACAGGTATATACGAACATATTCGAATATTTTCAGACAGTATTTTATACGGTTGTTTTGTATGTTTTTATATCAATGGTTTATTGTTGTTCCATTGATAACAAAAAAACAAATGTCAACCTACATTAGCGTGAGAAATTGTCCAACTGACTCGTATATAGAAGTCAAACAAGATCCGGTGGTATGAAGAAGTTTTTCACTCATATTTTCAATAGTATTTGTGAAGAGAAATGTTAAATCTTCCATTCATTCTATTTTATTTATATTTTAAACGGTTAATTAAGGCGTTAATTTAAAATAATTTTATTTCAATTCTTTCACAAACATAATGTGGAAGACTCAGAATTATAAGCGAAGAATGATGAATATCTAACTAAGCGAACATAATGAGTTATTTACTTATGTTTTCTTTTTACTTTATATGGAAACTTTACGAGATACACAGGCAAGATTATGTAAAGTACGACGATATGTATCATAGTATATAAACTCGAGACGAATACTGATAGAGATAAAAATTTAAAAAAAAACAATCCTGTGAATAAAAACTGGATCTAGTGTTTTACGGTTGTCTTCGATACATTCTGCGCTTATTTTATGATTATCAAAATACTAATTTCTCCTCGATGGCAATTTCAGAAAAGCTACTGATAAAATAACCAAATAAGTAGAGCATTAGTCTCAAATATTTTTACTGTTTGACTAATATGATAAAAGAAAAGAAGAAGGTATGCAAAAATATGCTTATAACAGCATATGCACTATAGACATGAAATTTTTTAATAACTCTTCTTTAGCCATCAAGTAATAATATAATGGATGACGGCATTAGGTCTACAGTTTCTCGATTGTCATTGGAGGATCCATTCAATTTTTTAGCATCTCTTATGTACCAAGCTATTGAGAAACTTGTGAAACACATTTGATACACTAATAACCATTTTTGTCGATATATATATATATCATACAACACATCTCTGATGTTATTGCCTGCAAGTAGAAAAGACTTCGACGGAAAATTCTACTTTTCCGCTCTTATCGATTCTGTACGCCATGATTTTCAAAGGTAGAGTAATACGACAAAATGATTTTTTTTAGTAACCGATAGTTCATTAAGTACTCTACAACCGCTATAGATTCAGTTGTTGATCACATGTTTCAATTTTTTTCAATGATGCTTTTACTTGTGTTCACGCCAGTGGGCATTCAGTAGTAAAGGGTTAAATTTCAATTTTTCACTGTTCAGCATAGTTCTTTCAAAAACATGAATTAACGAAATAAAATTGTTTGTTTTCCTTACGAAGTTGCTGGTGTTCGAATCATGACAGCATCGTGTATTCAAATGATAAGTTCTAAACTTAAAAACAACACTCATATATAGTGATGCTACAAAATGAGCTGTTACAACAAGTTGTTATCGTGCCTTGAGAAGCAGTATAAGCAACTATTTCTTGAGCACTTTTGCCTGTTAGCTCATAAAATATTTGATGTTGATTCTCGTCTAGATCTATTCATGACATATTCGTTTGATTAGAATAAATTATTAAAAATAGTAAGCCAAACAACTTAGAATGTTATTATATGATCAATTATGTTTTCGCTACAGTTCATGAATCGAATTCGGAAAAAGAAATGAATACACTTGTCATTTTAAGCGTGTACCTCTTCTTTTACTTGGACTATATGGTTTGAATAGCGAGAAGAAAATATGATATACCTATGATGTAATTCTCTAACACTGATTTACACCTATGTTAACTATATGTGAATAATTCAAATAAATTAAGATACAAATGATCGTAAATGTAACATTCGTCGACACGGTTTAAAGCTTTATGAATAATTCTCTATATCAAACCAAAATGACATACGGAGTTTTGTATTGCATTTATCAAAAAGCTTTCTACTTCTCAGATTCTTAAAGTCTAGATTATAATATCTTGATTTAAAAATAAAGCTGTCATGATAAATAAAAAAAAAAATAAAAGATTTATTAAATAATTCTAAAGTCATTTCAGTTAGCCAACAATAGGTGTTTTAATGACGAATGTTCGAGTCGGATCAACGATAATACGAACACGATCCATGCGCAAATCCCTAGTCATAGGATCATTAGGTCTCAAAATAACAGGTTTCAAACCTAGCATAAAATTGTAAAGAAAATACATGATAATATAGAAAAATTTATGGAGAAAAAAAATGTACCTTGAGCAGCAATGTAAGCAGCTGCTTGTTGTGCGTTTCGACCGACTAACTCTGGAAATGATCGTCGTTGATTATTAATTGTTGTAAACATAATATTTTCTCCCTAAATGCACGTAATCGAATATGAATCCAATGACAATCGAACAAATAAATAGTAATATATCACATGGGGTTTATTTACTATTGTTTGTTGCAAAAACAAATGAGTATAAAAAAACCACTGAGGTGTGATCAATAGTCGACTGCTTGATAAAATGTCAACTTTTGCAATCTAACAAATAATAAAAAGTTGAGTTCAGTTACGAAATTTAATTCACAAATATGGAGTTTGGTAAATAGTTTATTTCAATTGATAATAATAACTGCTTACGGATATTTGTTTGAAACTGTACAAATATTCAATTATTGTTTATCAAGCATCGGTACTCAGCGATCAAGGTTATCTAATAAAACATAATTTAAAACCGTTCTGTGGTTCCTTTTTTTCGAAAGCAACATCATGAAATATAATGACTTAGTAAAACTATGTTTGTCTTGTGCTTTTCACTCACATGAACTCGAATATTCATATAGGACAGTTTAGAATTATTAATAAGAACACAAGAACAATGACCTATCTCCATCATGTATTATTAGACAATTATGTAATAACAATTTTTACAAAGTATTAGAGTGTTTGTTTGTCACTATCTAATTCTGACTTTGATATTAACAAAATAATGAAAAAAACGAAAATATCTTAGTATAATCACTTTATCAAAACATTGTTATTCATATTTCTGTAGGTAAAAAAAGTTAGTTCTTTTTCAATGCATTAATTAAGAACTGAAGAAAAAAAATCACAGATGAATAATCATTTGCGCACTGTCACATTCCTTTAGTTAGGCTTAATATAATCAATCCAACTGGTTCTAAGAATCTATAAACGAAATTTTTATGTCTAGAAATGTAAAATGAATATAAACGATGATGATGAGCATAGTTTTATTTAGACCAAAAGAAAAAAGATTTAGTTTATTGAATAATAAAAGTTTTTAAGTTAACCAATCATAGGTGTTCGTAGAACTATACGTCCTGATAGATCTGTAACAATGCGAACACGATCTGGGCGATAGTCCATTGTCAATGGTTGATTGGGTTTAACAAGAACTGGCGTCAAACCTTGAATATAAATATAAAGAGTCGATTTCAAATGAATAAAATATCAATATAAAAAGGACAATACCTCGAGCAGCAATATAATGAGATGCTTCATGAGCACTTCGACCAACTAGTTCAGGAAATGAACTTTTGTGGTTTCGAGTTCGAGTCCGATGAAGCATCATATTTTCTGTGTTTAGTTAAGTTAAAATATACAAAATATAACGAATATGAATAATATTTAAATGGGACAGGTTACTGATGCATAACAATTATTTTGTCACAGTTGATTGATCACATCGGATTTATCTTTATCTTCATTATTCGATTCACAGTGGATTATGTTTAGACATATTAACTACGCAGATCGATAGAAATTTAGACAAAAAAATCATTTAATCAAAAGTATGCTTGGTGTTCACCAAAGTTTAATATAAATATGCTTGAATTCAAAATCCTTTGTGGTATATTTTTGTTTTTATTTGTAACTTTGCTTTGTACTATGGATCGTTACGAGCAGATTAAAATAAGCAAACTAACAAGGAATATATTGCAGAAAATTGTGCATTAAAATTACTTACTTAGGTTATAATGGAAACAAAATCGTCTTATGTTTTAAAAAATAACACTTTCATTCATCTTGTTTTGAAGAAAATGCTCAATTTCTCTAAATGCATCTATTTCCTCTTGACAAAGCTTTTAATCTTGCAGAACGACAAAAATACAGGTTTCTCTTAGTTTAAAGATGATCAAAATTTATCGAAAAAAATGTGATGTCGAAAGAGATCATTTATACTTTCTAATAAATTGGCACATTCTACAAATTGATAAAGAAGTCAAATTAGAGATACAAATGAAAAGTAGAGAAAAATCAGTTTGTACTTTATGGCAAATATCAAAAACTAGGACTTTGACACCGATGGAATTCATATTTTGAGAGTAGCTTAAGATGGTAGTGGAGGTTATTTAAAGGATCAAACAAAAAAGTAATGGTAATCAGTTAACAAGAGATGGAATTATTCAGAGTTAACATTTCATTTTCATGTTTTATTGATAATAATAATTTGATAATAGAATGTAGCAATAATAACAACACCTTGTAATTTCATGTTTTCGAGTCTCACTGTCGAAACAGATGTTGAATGGGCTCATAACACTGATTCTATTCATGGTGGAGCTATAGATAGAGTTTCTGATTGATGAGACCAACAGATAATTATGGTATCTTGTTCTTCATTCATTTAATGTGTCTTTTTGGCTATCAATATGGCTCTTCTCTTCATTCAAACCCATACTCTACAACAACACTCACATTCACTTCTTAAATATGGCTCAAATAATGGATTCATCTAATGAAACCAATATGGAATCATTTAAAACTGCCGGTCTATGGATAGAAAGTCATGTGACATAAAATGGCAGGTCTAAGATTATTTTTTTATGTGAAACGATTCGATAGAGACTGAGGCAATTATGATCATAAAACGTGTTTAGAAGCTCATTAGAGGTAGCATCAGCCTGTTTTTTTTTAACCTTTTCTAGTGAGAAAAATCGATAAAGTTTTGTGAAATCATGCATATGAAAAATATTGGGACTCTAGACACTTATTAAAAGCCAATATCATTCTTCAACGACATCTATCGTTCATCATGAAAATTGTCGAAGTGTTGCTGTCATATTTTGCTTGCCAACACGTTAGTTGATGGCTGATTAACATCTATCAAATAATCTATAAAACTAAAGCAAATAAATAATTAGATTAGAATGAATAACGACATAAGTGAAAAAGAAAGTCAGATTGAATCAAAAATTGAATATGATATTTTAGAAATTGTGGTAAGGCCTTTTGAAGTCATTTTCTACTGCACAGGAGCAAGTGTTTTTTTTTACTTTTTAGCGTGCATTTCAAGAATCTAATCCATCAGAATCTTTAATTATTCTTCAAGCATTTCTTCATCTAATTAATCACCATGAATATTCTAATGATTTTATTCAATATCAGTTAGATCTTCTTAAACGTTTGTCTTCATCATTACCATCATTCATTTCATCCCTTTTTGAACTTCTTAAACAATTTATACCAATGTCAGAATTAATTTTATCATTCAACACAATTCGACAATCAATTGTTGAATCATTTATTAATCAATTTCGTAAAGATACTCAAAAACAAAAATGGGGTGGTAACGGAGAAAAAATTTATTTATTAGGATGTTTATTGGAACGATCCTTAAACTTATATTATAGTAATGAAAATTTAATAAAAAATACAAATAATATATGGAATTCAATTGTTCTTCATCTATATGAACCATTAATTGATGAATTAAATGAATATTTAAAAAATAAATTCGATAAACAACAACAATATTCATCATTAAGTTATCTTATTAAACCATTAGGTAAACTTTGTGAACAATTAAATAAAATTGATGAGAAAAAAGTAGGAGATAATTTTTCATTAAAATAAAAAGAAAAAAAAAGCATTTTATTATCAATTAGGATTGTATGATAATTAATGAATATTTTTCGGATATTATTCTTGCTGTTCTTCATCAACGGATTGGTAAAATTTATTAAATATTTGTTGAATTAATTTTAAATTTTAAATTATAGATTTGTTATTAAATAAAAAAATTTTTGATCAATTTGATTCATTCGATAAACTAGAAGAATATAAATGTTTAAGAAGAAATTCGGTGTTTTTTGTTTATCCTGTAAGCCAATCATAAATATTCAGGATATTAATAAAGTATAAATATATATATACATATATGTATTTTTTTTTCTTTTAGGAAATACGAAAACTACTTCTACTGTTTGATGATGCAAGAATATCCAAACATTCGCCTAATTTAATAAAAAAATGTAATGAAAAACTTGAACAAATACTTGAAAAAGCTTCTAATGTAAATAATTTCTAATTAATTATATATTTTTCTATGAATAAAATTTATTATTTAGATTTTTCATAATTATCCTTCGTCAATATCTCTTGAACATTGTATTTGTTTAATATCATGTTTATCAAGTATTGATATATTATTTTATTATGATCAATTTCAATATTTTTTATATAATTTCTGTCAATTTATTTTAACTTATTGGCAAATAAATATATTACATGATTGTGATGCAAATGATTGGTTAAATACAAAATCCTATTTTGAAAATACACGTTATTCAGTTTATATTGATACAATATTTTATCATTTTAATCGGTTTCATTTATATATAAAACGGTATTGTCCAAGTTTACTTTCAATCATTATTCCATATATGTTACTTGAATTAATGAATTTTATTTATCATCGTTATGCATCAATTAAAATATCATATGCTAGACAAAGTCAATATAAATCTGATCTTGTTGCATTGCTTGTACATGCAAGTCAATTTACTCATTATTTTATTAATAAAAAAAATTCAATAAACCAATATTTAGTATTTAACAATGATAATATTGAGTATATATTGTTGAGATTTTGTTACTCTATCTTATTAATTAAAGATTTTGTTTTCTTTTAGATCAAAATTTTTCGAATATGGTAATAGAATTTTAGCAGCTGTCGTACTTGTCACATGTCCATGTGATCTTTTATATGAACAATTACAAAATATTACTCATCAATCGACAAAAGTATTACCGAAACTTAATTGGTTATCTATTATTCGACCTGATTGGTTTGATATAAACAATGAAGTACGATCGCAAGTTCAAACATTTTTAACTATAGAAAATATTATTCAAACACAACAAAATAATTTTCCGATTGAGAAACTAGTAACCATCGTTGTTGAAAATTCTGAATTAGGTTCATACCGACCAGCAATGATCCATCTAATTATGCAATATGAACAATGGGAATTGATTAATCTATTAGTTAAATATGAGCATGATTGGTCATTTTTACATAATCAATCAACTCAAGTAAAGATATATAAACTTTCACAAAAAGAGATATTTATTGTTTTTGACTTATATATTTTTAGTTACCTGAATGGTTGTCTATCATGATGGAATATTCGAACGAATTTTTTGCTAAGTATATGAAAATATTTAATCCTAAACAAAAGATAAATAAAAGTTTTATTTTTCACAGATGTTGTTCTATATGTGCAGATGAAAAAGAAATTGAATGGCGATTGAAAATTCAACAAAAGATTGGTTTTGAACGTAAGAAATCCAATAACGAATATATACATATTTATTATTCATAGTTTTTAATTTTTGTTCAAGAACAATACGATGAAAAATTAAATTATTTAAAATTACTTCAACAATATATTGCAAATATTCCTTTATATCTTTATCATTTACTTCGTGCAATAAATCAAAATCAACCTCAATTCAATAAACGATTCGTATGTCTTATGTCTTTATTTTAAAAAACAAAAGATAAATTTGTATGGATTTCTAATCATTTTAGATTTTTGCTCGTTTACTTTACAATTATATGATCGATCATAAAATAAAACGTGCTCCTATTTATTATTCATTTTTAACAGGTAAACAAAAAAAATTATTATTAAATATCAAAACGTTTTAAAAGTTTGCCTTATTTTTTTAATGATGATGCTAAAGCATTTATTTCATCATTGTATATTTTCCCAAATAGCAATTGATGTATCATTTTGTAATGAACCACTAATAACATATGTATCTAACATTGAACATAAACAACAAACACCATCACTATGTCCAGCAAATGTTTTATGTAATTCATAATTATCCATACGAAATACAAAAACATTTCCATGTAATGATCCAGCCCATATATGATCTTGAAAACCTAACATTGTTATAAGACAATCATCATCAACAGGTTTTTTCATTAATAAATTATATGAATGTTCATCATTTGTATTATTGACATTAAATACATAAATAATACAACCAGATGATACCCATAATTGTTTGTTATAAATAATAAATGAATCAACTGGTGTTGAATCACCTGTTTTATATTTAACTGATATTAAATGTTCAAATGTATAAGTTTTTGAATCAGATATACGTAATATAAGTATATAATCATAGCGAAAACAAGCAAATAGAAGATCATCGTAAATTTGTATACGTTCAAGTTTATCTGTTATTGATGGGATAATTAGAGCTGGTCCACTAGGTAATGGTATATCTATAAGTATAGAAGAATGTTACATTAAAAAGAATTCTATTTTAATATAAGGATAAAATCAGTGAAAACAGAATATGATCATCTTTGAATTAACTTAGATTATTTATAGGAGTTATTTTTTCTTTTGAACAACTTCTTTTCTTATGAATGCATGTCAAAATATTGATTTTGTCAACTTACAATTAATTAAACTTAATAAGTTAACAACAGACGACGTATCACAAAGCCAGCCCTTTTTGTGTCATATTGCTAATGTTAGTTTTTCAATAATAACTCGGTAGAACTAAGATCTATAGAACTGCATTGTTTAGAGTATCTAGAATAACTCAGCATATATCTATTACATAAAAATTACTTAAAAGAAATGCTCGAGTCTAAAGATATAAGCATGTTTATTTTTCAAAATCGTGTTGCCAACGAATAAAATTACTCATATATATTCTTACTTGGAATATCAAATGGTTTTGTAGATTCTTTTGAATCGGCATTAAGTTTTTGTTTTCGATTTTGGTTTGGTGCAGTCTTTGATGATTGTGTTGTATTACGAAATGTAACTACTGCTTCACTTTTAAATATTTGTTGTTGACTATTTTGAGTTGTTTTATATATTTCGTATAAATTAAAATCATTTAAACGTTCCCAATTTGATGCATTCCAAACAGTAACTGAACCAGTTCGATTAGCAGCTATAATATAATTATGTATTCCATCAAATGCTATTGTTTGACATCCACCTTCACCATCAATCGATGTTATTTGTGATCCGCGAACATGTGTTATTGTATCAACAACAAATACTTGACCATGAATACAACCTACCCAAAGTTTATCACGTGTATCAAGACACATACATGTTATTAATGATGGAAATGATATATCAACTCGATCACATATCCATGTTGTTACATTATATACTTTAATTTTTGAACCATATGCACACCAAAGTGATGAACGTCCATTATCACGATGTTCAGTAAATATAAGACAACGTACAGCATGACGTTCAGTTTCATTTATTGATGGTGATAAACGATGAGTAAGAACATTTCGTGTTTCATCAGATAATGATTTAAATGAACCATCTTGACGCATTCGTGTAAATGTTGATAAATCACTTAAAGCCATTTCAAGACTTGCCTATGAGCACAAAAGAAAGAGAAAAAGAAGTTGAATTTAATTCAAATTATTTCTTGAGCTAATTGAAAAAAAACGATGATCAATTCGATATTTTCTTTAATAAAGCATGGGAAAAAAATTGTTAGCGTAATCACTACAGAATTAAAATATGAAATATGATGTACTAGCTGCTGTTGTTCGGAATAAGAGGATTGTTGTATTCTATCTATTTTAAGACTATTGTCTTTCATCATCGCTTTATTGAAACCTTGAGAAATGCAATAAGAAGGTAGTTCATTTTTTATAACAAGATGTTATTGATATACAGTTCTTGATCGTACATCAACAACGTTTGTCAAAGGCTAAGCATACAGTCACATTGTTGCGCTGCCAAGGGAACTATCGCAAGTGATACTCACTCTTTGAGTTCATATTAGAACTAAACGGGTTCGTCTTCATTGATTTTCAGCACCGAGTGATGACCAATTTATTGGATTTCTAACCAATTTTTAGGTACTCTTTGGAAGACCAAACCACGGAGATTTGATTCAAAATTTTACCTTTAGTTAGATCTGATGACTTCTAGAATATTCTACAACAACTAAGTTCATTTTAAAATTCAATCGCTCGATGTAGAAACATTCTTTTCGATTGAAACGTTAAAGATATTCCAAGAATCATTAGATCTATCTATAAGTTAAATTTTAAATCGAAAATTGGTTATAAGACTTTTGAGAAACTACCTACAAATGAATTGAACATCTACTAAACTGATTATAATGTGATGACAAAGGCACATAAGGACGAACTATTTTAGATTTTAGCTCGTCTCACAGAGGTGTGCCTGTGGATTCAATATGAACTTAAATAGCACTTGCCAATTGAGTTAGTACCCTCGTAAAGCGTACTTGAACACTCGTTTTAGATCGTGTTTCACAAAATAGTTATAATTATAGAACCTTCATTGAACTTTCATTATTTCAAAATAAAATAAGAAGAATAAGAGACGTAATTACTTCATTATGACGTTGTTTCAGTTTTTCACGAGAATCTGTTGATTGTTTACCAACAGGTGACACTGCTTCTTCTTCATAATCAATATTAGATAGTGTATCCATAAGTGCAATATGTCTTGAAGCTTTATTAAGTACAGCTGTATCACATTGTTCATGTGCAATTGTTAAACCTGACCATAATTCAATAATAATTATATACCATAATTCTTGTTCATGATTATTTTTAAAAATTAATCTAATCACTGATTTAGATTCTTTTTCTAATGATGAAGTTTTAGATTTTAATGTTAAATTACTATCACATGGTAATGGTGATGTTGTTGATAAAGTTTGAATTTTAATACTCGGTTTTGATGATGAAAAAGCTGTTTGATATTGATATTTATCAACAGATTTGATATTCATAAGTTCAGTAAGAAGACGTGCAAATGAACGTGTTTCAGGCAAGAAATAAAGTCGCTTTTGTGTTAGAATTAATTGTCCTGGACCATCTGCTTTCGATACAATATCCGATGATGAAACCTAAAAAGGAGACTTTTTTGTTTGGCTAATGTGTCATCTAAATATTTGAAAATTTTACTTTTAAAATTGATTCTTTAGTTTGTCGATCTTCGGGTAAATAACGATTCATTCGAACTTTTTCAGCATTTGTTTGTTGCCAAATATCAAGAAATGATTCAAATAATGTTGTAGGTAAACATGCATTAGATTCTATTGATGATTTAGTTGGAGATGTTGCATTTTGCTGTCCTCGTCGATGATCACTAAGCATAGCCAATGTATCTTTTAAGCTACTTGTTGGTATTGCTAAATGTCTAGCTAACGGTTTCGTTGTTTCAGAAGATTTACTTGTATTATTTATTAATGTTTTGTCTTTTTTCAATGTTTTTGTTATTGAATTATCTGTCCAATATAATAAAACATTGAATAATTTTTCTGTTGTTTCTTTATCTAATACAATACGTAAACGATGTACATATTCACTAAATTGTTCTAATGTAAGATTATTTTCTAATAGATTCAATTCATTATTAAGATCAACTTCAGTTGCTGATTGTATAGGAGTTGCATCCTCTAATGAATTTCCACTTTTTTCAAGATCAATTATTGTCATATTCTGAGATGTTGAATGTATATTAATTTTTTTCCATTCAGGAGATTTTGTATAATATGGTTCATTAAGAAATAATTCAAGTAAACATTCATCAACAAGACGAGGTAGAATGGTTGTTTCAATATAATCATATGGAAATAGATTTGGATTTTCAATTAAATAAAGATCATGAAGACCATCAATGTATTGACCACGAGCTAACAATGCACAACCACGTAGATAAGCATAAACGGATATTACAGCTGGTGAATGTTGTTCTTGTGCATTTTGTAATTCACTAGTAAATATTTCGATACAACTATCTAAATAATGTGTTGATATATTTGAAGACCAATTTGGTAATGGTAATAACATTTGAGAAGACATTGAGTCATATAATGTATTTGTTGATTCAACCTAAATATAAAACCAAAAAATTAAATAAAATGAACAGTTCTATTGAATTTTAATTCTTTTACTTGATTGTATTCATGTCCATCTGATGATATACTGTTAACATGATAAAGTTGATTTTCATTTGATAATGAATGTAATTCACATATTTGTCTAAATAAAGTTGCTGATGTTGATGTCATTTCTTTTTCCATAAGAAGTTGAAATGCTGTACTTTCAATAAATGCTCGATAAAATTCTAATTCAACACCTTCAGTTTTAGAAAGTAAATATTTTTCTTTACTAAATGTTGTTTTAGTTTGACTTGGATTAGAATTTTTTCCATCATCATTTGATGTTCTTGTTAATGTATTTGTTGGACTTATTTGTTGAGGATTTACTTTCCAATAAATTGGTTTTAATGTATCACCACATATATCAACCATTAAATCAAGAAATATTTTCATAAGTTTATGATTTGTTGTAACACGTTGTTGACGTTCATATTCACGTTGTTGATCAATACGTAAACGAATTGGTGTACGAACATTTTGTAATGAACGTGATACTTTAATATTTTCAAGAAATTCTGTTATTCGATTAACAAAACGTTGAATTTTACTTGGTGGTAAATGATGAAAATCAATCTTTTTTGGTATATGTATATTTTTATCATTATCTAAATTACATGTAAAACTTATATCAAGATCTTCAACAATAGATTGATGGCGTGAATGTGCACCCATTATATATGAACCAGGTGGATCTTCAAGATAGTAATCACGTAAATCATCAGGTACAAATGGTACATAAACATGAACCCATTTTAATGGATATATTAAATAGAGAAGACATTCAAGTGTTGCAACTAATGTTGAATAATTTGAACTAAAAAAAATAATTGGTTGTTGTGTAAATATTACTGCTAATACATCAAGTAATTTGCCAATATTAAGTGTTAAAGGAAGAATTGATAAATCTAAATCGAGTACTGTTTGATTTGTATCTATGGGTGGATCAAATCTTAATACAGATTGATCATGTGTTAAATTAAATGAAAGTGAAAAACGTTCCCATGGTATGGGTGGTATTGGTGTATTACAAGCAAGAAACGCATATTTTTGTATGATTTGTTTATATAGATTTGAACTTGGTTCAGTTTTTGAACGAATAATTTCATCATGAATAATTGAAATTGTTTCTTGCATAGCAGTCCAATATGGTTGATTAGAAACAAGAACAATACAATGTGGTAAATAGAATGGTTTTGTTATATCAGATGATGTTGAAGATGATGATGCTGTAGTCGTTGATAATGTTCGAGATGTATTTGAACTTGAACGTCTTCGTACTTCAGTAGTAGTAGTAGTAGTAGTACTACTTGTAGCATCATTTAAGGATACTAAACTACTTTGACTATTCGTACGTACCATACGAGTAGGTGGAGGTGTAGCTGTTGATGATAAACTAAAATGAAATAAATTTAAAAACAAAATATGAAAGCAAAAAAAAAAGAAAAATTCGACAACAGACTTTTTCATATAACTACTAATGGTATGTGTTTCATAATGATGTTGTTGTTTAGTCAAATCAGTAGAACTAGATGACGGTCGTATTTGACTAGTAGAATTTGGATCAGAATAATGAAATGATGAAGGCATTTTTTTTGAACGTGTCTTAGTTGCTGATGTTGATGGTGATGATGGTGATGTTGGTGATGAAGATGGTGAAGCTAGTTTTTGTCTATCAATGGCGACGGGAATTTTTGATACACTTGGACGTCTTGGATTTGATGTTGATAATTTAACATCATCAACTTGATATATACCATCATCATCAGGTTTATTTGTTTTAAGACTAAATGATTGTTGAAATGTAAGTGCCAGAGCATAAATTCGTTTCCCCTCTTCTTGTGTAAATACAATTTGATGAATTTTTTCATTTTCTCGTTGATGTGTTGCTCGAACACCATCAGGAAAACAGAAAAGTGGTAAATTATTAAATCTAGCTGGTACCATATGTTGTTTTTGAGTTCTTATACCGGTAGCTAAAGAAGAAACAGGTGATGAACGATCTGAACTAGTTGATCGTGCTGAAAAGGAGCGTGATCTTGGGTAACCTATTGGTGGATAAGATGGATCGATAAATTCACTACCGCGCGATTGTGGATACATAGCACGATCAGCCGTAATAATAGCCAATACAGATGATTGTAAATTAGATGTAAAAAAAGATCCATTGTCTTTAAATTCTGGATCAAGTTTAAGACCACGTTCCGAAGTAAAACCGACACAAGCAATGGAGTCGACAAAAGAATTTAATAGGGGCATGTTTCACTTAAAACACCTTCCGATAGAAATAATATGCAAGAGGTGCGCAATATACCAACACAAGATTGTTATCAGTGTTAGCAACTTTATTTGCTTTGACAGGCCGAAAATACTAAATATCTTTTGAGTTTCTTATCTAATGTTTTTTTTCTCTATACTTCGTCATCATAGGTCACGAGAAGGACAATCATCACAATATTGAACGTCTTCTTGATCGAAAGTAAGATAATGTGGTTTTGTTAATATGTATATTTATATATATTAGTTAACTTTATTATAGATCATCACTTTTCCGTTTTCTACATGATCAACTTGATAACGAACAAACAAGTTTGTAACCATTTTGCTTTATCTATATGTTTTTATTTTTTTTCTACTTGCATGATTCATAGGTTCACAAGGCATATATAATATAGTTGAAATTCTTAATGAAAATTTCGAAAAGATTCGTTTACGTCTCAATATTAAAACTTTAGATGAATATTATAATATATCTCAATCATATTCTCAACTATTTACACAACAACAACAGTTTGCACAATCAACTGAAACTTTAAATATAAAATCAACAAATGATGATCGTGCATTTACTGATCTTAATCTTCGTGTATCAAAACGTAGTCTTCATACAACAATGCAAACATTCAAAATTGATTATGTATGTTTATACGATTTTGTACATAACTATACGTTATTTTTATCATAATTTTAGTCCTTAGTGAATCGTACAGAACTTAATTGGCCAATATTATTTACACATATTATTGTTCGATTAAAACCAAGTATTATTTATCATTTAGTTACATTAAGATTTGAATTTCAATCAAATTCATCATCATCATTGACCGATACAGAACGATTAGCTGTTGGAAAATTAATTCAATTGTTAGCGTCGTTTTTTAATGAAAAACAATGATTACTATATCTAAACGATAGATTTTATAATAACAGATACTAAATATATTTTTTTTTGTATTTTCAAACAAAAACTGTTGAGAGTGTATGTGCAAAAATAAATAGAGAGGTCTTTTTCGTTGTGATTGAAAATTGTTGAATGTCTTGATAGAAAACAATTCATATTCTAAATAATTGAAGGAACTATAATTGGAAAGATGTTTTAAAAAAATAGTATGTTAATATTTAGTGTATCTCTTGTGCTGATTTATTTGTTTTATATTTCAGACTATCAACTACTTTTATTACTTTTAAAAATTTAAATAAGAAATAATAATCAACCGGTATCAAATTTGTCAAATAGACTTTTCAATTCTTCATGTATGTGTTAGTAATTGTGATATGTTATGCAGTTTTTGTAATTATTACAACTTGTATGTACGATTATATCGACTGATGTAGTCATCTAGTGTAGATGGGTACGTTAGGGATAGAACCGATCTGGATTTTTCACTACTGGTACCAGTGCCGGTCTGATGATACCAGATCGACGGGTCGTTCTTTTCAACAAAGTTTCATTACGCACCGTCTATGAGATTGTAAGAGCAAAAATAAATAAGACACATCGATAATGACCTTTCTACTAACAAACCAGCCAGTAACTAGGACTGGTTTCATTTCTGATATGTGTTATTTTTATTGAATATTGCTTTGAAAGTTACCTCAATGGGAGGACTTCAAGTATAAATTGGCCGTACAAAGATTCAAATTTTCTATCACTAAATGCTCAAATATAGTCAGTATAAGTTGTTGCATCTTCTATTTAACTGACTGACATGTACAAGCATGTTTTCTTTGTAATCTTTTTCTTCTTTTCTTTTAAAAACAATCCTTATGTTTAGTGCTTTGTTATTTTAATTAAATAAATAAAAGGATAATTTAACGAACTCTGTCGGTACAAGTAAAGAATTAAGATAGATCAACTGATAAGTCATTAGTACAATTATATCTCGACTTCAGTCAAATCACTTGAGGTTTCATAAGTAGGTTTTTTTAGTTGAATATCTGACCTGCCTATTAGATTTGAAAATACTGATTTGATCACAGGTTCTTCATGCATGCTCATTTTTTCGAAATCACTTGATATAGAACTAGTTTTATCTTTGAAATGCAAATTTCTCTTATCTGGTTCGTTCAATTTTTCATTAGTAGTAGTTGTTTGTTGACTTTGTATTTTTTGTGTATCGATCAATGTTTCTAGATCAACGGTTTCTTGTTGTATTAATAAGTCTTCAGACTTTGACGACGTTGAAGTACAAATACTTTTATAACATGGAAAGGATTCATCTGAACCACTGAACTTATCAATTAAACATGATTGTCGATGTGTATTAGAGTGTTTTGGTCTGGTGAATATAAATCCAGCCAAAGTTTCTTGACGTATTATTGTCTTTTCTGTATTAGTTGATGATGATGAATTGCTATGATCATCAAAATGAGTATATGACCAATGTGATTCACTTAGCGTTTCATTAGGATCAAAGTCTTCTGAAATATTTGACATGAATGGCTCAACAATGATATTCTTGACAGCTTCTCGCCGCGTAACTACCTCTTGTAATTCGTTCGGTGTTGAACTAGTATGTATATCTTCGCGCGTGTTTAATTTGTTCAACTGGCTAGATATTGTGCTAGAAATGATATCTGTAAGAGCGGTTGATTTCGTTGTATTAGCAGTGCTTGGTCTAGTGATACTTGTTACTTCTTTGAAATCATTCGAGGTTGTGTTTTCCTTGCTCTGTGATTGTCTAAGAGATGCTTTAGATTCAGATAAGATTTTTTCATCTATAATTTCTTGATTAATTTCTCGTTCAACTAACTCTGACGATGTTTTGTGGATTCCAGTATCTTTCTCTTCAGTGCATTTGACATTTTTAAAGAAGTTTTTCTCAATGGGATCGACAATTATTGGAATAATCGTAGTCGTCTTGTGAAACATGCAACCCATGGAATACAGTCTTTTTTTTATTAAGATATAACCAACCAACATTCAGCAAGATGTCAATAAAACTGCTGAAGTTATTTTTATTGCAATATATCACTAATTATTTGACCTGACTACCTTATCTTATCAAAAGACAGACATGCAAGTAAAAGAATGAGTAGTATATTTGCATATGACATTTCGAAGGCTTTCTCAGAAGTATTTTTTTGAAAAGATACTCGAAACAAAGGAAGTACTACACTTTTATATTACAAGAGTCTCAAAAAACATTTCGAAGTATGAACAATTATTCGTAAAAACATTATTGGTTTCGAATAGAAATGATTTGATATTAGGTTTCAATAGTTCATGGTGAGCCACATGCAAAATGAGACATAATACGTCAGGTTGTTGTCTTTTGTTTTATTTATTAGTTAATGATAAAGACTATCATAAAGCTTTTTACGTTGAATTCAAAAGTACTTTTTCGAATAATGTTTCTGCAAAAGTGCATAGATAATTTCTGTAGTTTATTTTTAAATATTTAAATTTATTGAAAGATATTTTTCTTATAATACAATAATACTTCTCTAGATTTCGTTGATACTTAGTTACTTTTCAAGAACTTTCAATCACTAACAATCTTATATTGAACAGCATTTTTTTGCTTAAATTTATTTTAAAAAGAAACATTTAGGAGCAGTTTATTGTTATATTTAAAGAAAAATACTTGCTCATTTTCCTAGTTAAACATTAGGATACCGTATATTTCAAAAGTTCTTGATATGAACTGTTTTCACCATTTAACTTGACATATATAGCAACTTCTTTGTGTTCAACTTGAATATTCCCATCCAACATATCATTCTCATCTGGTTTCCATGTATCACCTTCGATTCAATTATCGTCGACGGTTATATTAACTTCTTGCGCACTTGGAATTCGACAACGAAAATGAACTGTAGAACCATTTTGAAGAACATCATTCAATGGTTTAATTAGTAACATCTCATATTATAAAATGGAAGATAAATTTCAGGAAATATTATACATTGTTTCAAGATATCAGATGGAATTGGTTGTAAAACAAATTGAACAACAGAATGAGATTCATTTTCATCTTGACGTTTAGAAAATAGAGTTAATTCAAAGGGAACGCCAGTAGTTGATGAAGCAAAAAAAACATTGCTACACATTTGCTTCATGATCAAAATTGACAAGCGTACCATTTTTTATGTTTGTATTTTCACAGCTATCTTTTATTGCTGCAGAAACACGAACATCATCAGACGAGCGAACTTGAATTTCACAATAGGTAATATTGGTGTTTGATGACCAGTCAATATAACGAGAATTCATTGGTTTGATGATTTCTATGTTGTAATCGAAAAAGTATGACCAAATATGAGGATACGAAATATGCGGCGATGGAAGATAATCGACATCAAAAGCAAACTGTACAGCAGCAGTCGTAAAGCATTGATTTTGATTACTTTTTCCTCAGCAAAAATGATGATATTGTATTTTCCAGATTTTGGTGGAGCGAATTGACATCGCCATAATGTTTGATCTTTTTCATCTGAATAAATAAAATATCCACGTTGAATTTTGTTACCTGTTTCGTCTTCTAAAGAATCCGATAATTCGATATTATTGTTTGATAATTGAATAAGCACTAGTCCACCTGCTTTATTTTTGATTAGATCAATTTTAGCCGAATACATAGGTGAAAAAAATATGCAAATCACATGTAAAAAATGGTGAATATGTGTAAGGTAACATAAGATATTGTTGCATTATTATTGGATGTGCAAGAAGTTGATATTCATCATCTGTAGGTAGATGTTTATAGATCATATGTTCTGGCCGACATGACCTGAATCCCATGGCGATTCGACAAAATATGAATGACCATTTTGAGTATAATATATTCCATGCATGATTTTTTTTTGAAAATGAGTTTGACACATATTAAATCCAAATTCTGTCCCGCAACCACTTACTTGACGACATTGAATTCCAGTTCTATTACATAATTCAACATATAATGATGAATAACCTTCATAAATTGGTTTCCCACTTTGAAATAGACTATGTGCAGTTTGGGCTTCAATTTCTTTGCTAAAAAAGGCATTTGTATTATAGCTAATATTTTGACTAATACAATAGAAAATGATCCAAGCTCAATCGATCTTCGATTGATGATGATTGCCATATATTGATAGCTTTTCTATAGGTGATATTGTCAATAGCCTCTTGTCGCTGTTGACAAACAGTTGTTGAGAATGCACCATTGTCTCTGAGTGATAGATTGTTAGAAATAATTGAAACTACAGGTAATGAACTCTGTTCATTAAATTTATTCGATAATTCTGATTTGCATCTAACATCATTTATTTGACTAACATCTGCAGCAGATGAACGAATTTTGATTTGATTACGAACCTTAGTATACAAAGTTGCTTTATTAATAAATTGTGTCTTACTTCTCAATGTCAATAGCTATGGGATTGTCACCATGTTATTTGACTGTTTTCTTGTCTTTTTTCTTCTCCCTTGGTCTTTTTCTTTTTCTCTATTAATAGTTAGAGCATATCAAACAATTGTATGAGTTCTGTAAACTTTGACATCTAATTAAGAAGACACTTTATGATTTGGTATTGTTTATTTGATCAGTGACAAAGCAGCAAAGCTTGCACCTACTTTTAAGTGTTCACTATTGAGATGTCATCAATTGACGTAGAAGTAAAACAATTTGAATTATTGAATGACTTTGACAAAGACTGCCACTTGACTAACTTTTCTTCGACCTTTAAATATGAACTGCATCTTATATAATCTTTACATGTACGCCTGATTTGATCATGTCAATAGTTATTAAGTAAATTGATATAGTTGCTAGGCGTTTGACTACTGATCCGTTGACGATCATAATCAGTATTATTATTCACTTTACTATGTTCAAATACATAGACAGTGTATGAATATTATTCATTAACATGTATAATATATCTCATTCTCATTGGCGAAATATAAAAACAATAATTTTCATATCATTTTCATTTGTACCAGAATTAGAGGTTCTGATTTGTCAAACTATCATGAAAATTATTAGCAAGAAATTTCACAAGTCTATCTGATTTTCATTGCATAGATACTAATAAAACAAATATTATGAATAAATTCAATGATATGTTGTCGAAAAAAATACAACAATATATCTCAATGTTAAATATTTACTCTTGAGTGTAGTATTTAATTATGAATGGCACCTACAAGTTGTTTTTTTTTATAATCTATGTCATATTACTTGTACATAAATTATTTCACTTGTTTAGTTCATATATGAAAGAATTGAAGAAATCTGTTGGCGTTAAATTTAATGTCCTCTTGTGTTGTACATACAATTCATTATGCCTGGTTAAGGTAGTATTCTCGTTGCAATAGTCCCTTCAGAATGAGTCGATGTTAAGCTAATAATAGCATCGACTTAGCCTTTTAATTTCTCTGAATCTTGAAAAGTTTCGATCATCATCTTTTCTAGATTAATGTCAAAATTAGCTGATGGAATGAATACTTGTCTAATGACATTGATACGCCACGTAATTAATAATTTGGAATTAGTCGATGATAGCAAGCCACTTATCTTTGTTTTCTTTATTATTTCGTTTGACACAATTTTATGCTTTTTGTAATAACATCGTTTTGAAGAATTTCGGACTCAACTAACTCGATCAATGCTTCTAAAATGGTGGGCTATGGTTGCTCAATTGTTTCTTGATGGGATTAAAGGTGATATTTCTTATAAAGACAAAAAAGCCCACGAAAAAGTGACCCTTTTAGTCGCTTATTTAATTTTTTTGAGGATTTTAAATAAACATGATAAACTCTGAAAGTCCATATCCAGTTCAATAGATGAATGGTCTGCAAATTTATATAATAACTCAAAACACAAGTGAAAAATATAAATGGAAAAGAAAAACTATTTTCTAAATATCGTAGTGTCTTGATTGAAGATGATTAATTCTATTTAGTACAAAAATTACTGAAAGGCTTGAGTCAATATATAAAGAAGTAGATGAGATTCTTTAGACAAGCAACAATATATGACAAAACATTCGACCTATTCTAAGAAACTTCCAGAAAGAATAAACAACAAATATGGTATCAACTTTTACTACATCAAACTTTGACGATCTATTTAGAATAATTACTACGTATATTGAATATTGTATATTTATTGAGTTTTTTGAGAAATATGTTAGCAAATAATCTAGAATACATCAGTTGTTTTGACATACCAAAGAATTGAAAAAAAACTTTTTAATTAATATATATATATATAAATACACACACAAAATAGATGTCATTCTGATTCGCACGAGTTATGTACCATAATACGAATAATAAAAACAATCATATTACGCAGTGCTGGCATTACATGCTTGTTTAGCTTGTGCAATAAGACCATTCTGACCATCTAATATATCTCGATGCTTAGTTGATGGACGATGCGGATCGCTTGCATCTTTCGGTGTATCACGTTCAACAGCTTTTTCGGCTAATGCACGAGCACATTCAAAATAATTCAAAGCTGATTGGGGACTATTGCCCAATAACTTTTTGCCTTGTTCAATTAATTCATTACTTAAATCTCTTGATAAACGTAATAAAAGATCAATTTCAAAATCAAACATTTGTATTTCAAGACCTTGTTCAATATATTCTAAAACCCATCCAATATGATCTTTGATACAACCACAAAATATATAATAGGAATGCATAGCAAACTCTCGTTGTTGAATTTCAGGGATAATTTGTTTTCCTAATGTAGCTGAAGTAATTAATATAATACTTTTTTTATTGTATAAATGCGTATCAATAAGTTCTAATGCATCTTCTATTGACGATGAAAATGAAACGGGTGCAGCTAATTCGCTTATACAGCATATCATTTGATTAATAGGGTCTATTGGTATTGGAAATTCTGCTGCAGCTGGTGCAAGTTCTGTTTGAAATAATTTTTTTAAATCTTTACATTGATCCTGTAAACCAATATGAGCATCCAACCAAAGAATAGAAAATGCTGAACTTAAAGCCATCAAATAATACTCTTTTTTTTTGTCTTTTCTGTAAAATCAAAAGAATCTATATAGATAATTGAAATTAGGAAAAAGTTGTTTTTCTTTTTATTTTTTTGTATGTATATTTGCTAAAAAAAAATAAACAAAAACACCTTTCATAGATCTAAACGAATCGATCAATAAACAGCGTAAGTTTTTCGGACAGAAAAAGCAACAACAAAGTCAGATATAGAGAAGAATCGGTTATGAAATACCACATTTTCCTAATGTAACTCAATGAAAAAAAAACAAAATCACACTGTCAACAGGATAATGTGTTCAACTAAATACCTGGGTCTACTAAACAAAAGAAAAAGAAAAAAAAACAGAAAAGACTAGACAACAAGAGGTTCTCAACAAACAAACAAACAAATACACACACACACACAGATATAGAAAGAAAATTGACCTACACGCTACAAAAGAGTATCAGACTATCAGGCACAAAAAAAATTCCATTGCCTGTAATGTTTTCTTGTTTCTTTTAATCAACTTCATTATTCATTAATGCTGCTGCTTGTTCAGCAGCTTCTGATATTGTTTTAATCGAAGATGTTGATATTTGTTGTTGATCATCAATTGATTGTTTAGCTAATTCTTCACGTAATAAATCAAGATCTTTTTCACGAATTTGTATAAATAAAATACCATTAACAACATTAAGCATTTCCAAAACATTTTGAAAACTTGGTTGTTGAATCTAAATAAAATTTAGATGTTTTTTATTGTTTTCAAAAATCAAATTAAAAATAATATACAGTTATGCTTGGTATCATAAGTAATTGTCCTTTAACAACATCATTCATTCGTTTTTGTAAAACAACAGCTTGTTCAGTTAAATGTTGAAGTACTTGAGCACTTTCACGTGTTCGTTCATGTTCATCACCAAGCTGAATATAAATAAAAATCGATCAATTTCAAAATTTGTTTTTTTTTCTTACTTGTAATTTATATATTTGATAAGCTTCACGCTCACTGTTTAATGCTGATCGAAAATCACCGCGACATGATTGAATACGTGCACAAAGATGATGAGATAATGCTACTTTAAGACTTTTTAAGCCATAAAATCTAATTACAAAAAAAAAGACATTTTAAAAGTTGTTATTTTTAATTTTGAAAATATTTTTGACGAAGATAGTGCTTTTTTTTTGTGCAAACATCATGAAAGTGTATAAAAAAAAACAAGCTTTACTTTCAAGGATATTTATGAGTAAGAGAATAGTAAAGTCGAATAAGCCAATAGAAAAAGTCGATAAAAAATATGTTACTTTTAATTTCTTTCTCTTTAAACAGTAACCTATAGTTTTCAAGCTGATTAGCAGATTTTTTTCCTCTATGCTTATACGAATATGACTCCCTATTTCAACCAATCATATAAAAGGATGTTATTCAATAAATATATGTCTGGTGACCACTGTAGAGCATTTTTAATATGATTTGTCAGACATGAAATCAATGTTTAAATTTTTTTTTTCCGAAAATGCAGGTCTTCAAACGAAGGAAGCTTCATCGATAATACAGTGCGTTTGAGATACAGCACCCCGTATTAGGTTGAGTCTATTGCGACTACAAGAAGTCTAGAAGAATTTGTTCTTATTAAATCATTAGATCGTCTGTATTAATTAATTATTTCAGTACAAAGAATATTTAAAACTTACTTCTTATTTAATTCAAGTGATTTTTCCATAAATTTCAATGCATTTTCATAATCTCCGTATGATTGTAAGATTAATCCAAGATTGCTCTATAATAATAATTACAGAATTTCTCCAAACATACTTAATCATTAATGAAAAAAAGGCTTCTTCTTACATCAATTAAACTAATTTGTGGATGATTTTCTCCACAACATGCTAAAATAATATATCTAGCACGGCAAAGTAATTTCGAAGCATTTATTGAATGACCATTTGCAAATGAATAAAGTGCCATATGAATCTAATTTAAATGAATAGAAAAAAAAACTTTCCGATGTTTTTTTAAAACTTACATATTCAGTTGCTGTTTGAGGATGATCAATACCTAATACACGTTCAGACATCATAACAGCTTTATGTTGTGTATAAAGTGCTTCTTGATAATCACCCATTATATAATTCAATCTTGCTAATAATCTTAAACACATACTAATTTCTGGATGCATAGGTCCATAAACATTATTTAATAAATTATGAGCTTCTGATATCAATTCAAAACCTTCACGAAGTAAACCTTGTTGAATTTTTTGTTGACCAGTTGTAAAAAATTGATAAGCATCACTTGGCTATATAAACAAACAAACAAAATCATTAAATAATTTATCTTTCTTTTGTGAAAGACGATTTAAAGCGTGTGTTCAATAATCTGCACCTTCCACATTGACCACGATAGACGATATCAGAATTGTCGATGTTTTTTAAAGATAACGAGAGGAAAGAAAAGCAAAGCCTGACCTGACATCTGACACAACAGACAATCTGTCATCAGACTGTCCCTTTTCGAGAGCCTGTTTCAACCCTATTCATTTCACAACGACATTCAGCAACTCATTGAAAACATGATAGACATCTTAGCAACGACACATCACTGACGTGACAGGCATAAGCATAGAAATGTCACCCATCGTGACAGAAGTTATCGATCTACGCAACAGGCATCCAAGCAATATTTTCCTGATGTCATAGCCTGTGACAGATGTTGTCAATATATGAACTACCTAATTACATTTCTGCAGAAGAATAGTGAAGAAATGTGTCCCAAAATAGATAGAATCAAACACTCCTACTGTGATTAACAACAATAGTTAATAAATCGTGTTTCATATTTCAATAACACAAGGATTATGTGAATAGTTTTGTTTTTACTTTTGGAGGAACTTGTTTAATTAATGGATAAATATTAATAATATCTTCTTCATTAAAACATTCATTATTTGTACGAGTTGATTTATTTGTTACATCAAACTGATATTCACGCATAGATAATTGTAAACCAGTTTTTGAACAAAATGAACGTAAAATACATGTACGACGAGCATTGTATTTTTCAAGAAAATTTTCAATATCATCACTAAAATATGAGAAAAATTAAAAATATGAAATATAATGTTATTTACCAGTTCAAATCAAAATTATATCTTGCTTTAGCTTCATTTGTTAATTGTAACCAAAACGTTTTGGATGTTAATGATAAAAAGTCTAATGATTCTAAAATAAAAACATCAAAAAGAAAAAATTTCAACGTATTGGAATGATATGTCTAAATAAAAAATTTTATCATTTGATTCATAATAACTATCAACAATACGTTTCTGTTTCATGTTATAAAAGATAAGAAAAATAAATGATAGTCAATAATGTATTGCATGATAATAATCTTATACATATCAATTTTTATGTTTATTTTTGTTTAATGTAGCGAAGAAAATATTTAACATGTTCTTTTGATTATACTATTTACAGAATGTTATGAAGAACTTGTTAAGAAAAAAAATCATATGAAATAAGTAATAAATGCATGTTTCATAAGTAAGAGACTGATTCTAGATCTACTTCTGTAACTTTGCAAAGAGAATTTTTTGGAATAATCAAAAAAATTATGTTAGCCAAATAAGTTTTTATTTTATAGATAACTTAAACATCTTCAGATAACTTCGAATGAAGAGTAAATATATTCAAATCATTTCATATCAATATTATTTATCAAAAATTTTGAAAATGAATCTATTCAAAGAAAATAAAATATTTAAAATTATCATTCTCTGATTTTCTTATTATTGATTACAAAGAGATAATAAATAATCAATACAATCCAGAAAGCTTCTTTTCAAAACTATATGTGTGAGAATTAAAGAAGAACATGGAAGCTGGAATAAGAGTTCCTCGGGTTGATTTCGAACAGTGTTTCTACTTGCGGGCGTACCAAACAGAAGCAAAATGTATAGATCATCTGCTACTGTCGTTATACATGCTATGTTATATATTGCGCAGAACATCAGAATGTACGCAGTACACTTTGCTGAATAAAAATAACATTTTGTTTCCAATGTAGTCATATATTTTTTAACAGAAAAATATAAAATTTAACTTATTCTGTTTTCTTTTATATTCGAATTTCGCTTCGATTATATCAGAGAAGAAAAACAACAAAAATCCATATTTTCCAATCATCGATAGGCATCTGCATCAAATCAAATATGATTAATTGTTTTTCCATTTTTTTTTCTCTAATACATATTTTTTATAAAACTTCACCATAGTACATTTTGATATGCTCCGTTTAGAAGAAAAAAAAAAAACTTTTCATCTTACCATTTCGCATAAATGGATTTTGTTTACGTTGTTGATGTTTTTTATTCTTTTTTTTATTAGTAGTTTTTTGAGATGAAGAATTCGTTAAATTTGCTAATGATGAATTTGTATTCGTTGTACCATTATTTGTTAATGTTGAAGATGATGATAATGATAAAAACTCATCGGATAGATATTCAGATGATGGTGAAGTTATAATTGTTAGGAAACAATTTAGAAAATGACTTATTGAAAATGATAATAAATGAAGTGGTACGGATTGTATATAATTACGAAAAATATGTTTTGCACTTCGACAAAGAATTTCTGTTACAGAAATATCCTATAAATCACAAAAAAAAGTAATTATTGACAAAAAAAAAACAAAATTAATGAGATTTGTTATTTACATAAAGATAAAATAGTGATGATTGTTGATTAAGAAGTTGAACTACTCGACCAAGATAACGAATATTAATTCCTCTAAATAATAAAAATTCAAAGTTTGTCTATTGAAAATGTTAATTCAGTAAGATACCTTGAATGCATAGCTTCTGATAGACTTTCACCATCGACTGGTACAGCTGAATGATCTTGAAAGTCTTGTATCATCAATGGAATTTGTTTTAATACTAAATATTCTGCAGCTTCTTTTAATAATTTTATATCAGCTGTTGTTTCTGCAGGCTAGAAGAAATAAATCATTTTCATTATAAAAAAAAAACTAAAAGAATTTTCTATACCGATTGATTTAATGTTACATGTGGTTGAAATAGATCAGGATTAAAACGAACATCAAATTCATTATCTTTAACTGATCCTATTGAACGACATGCAGATTGAATTATTTCACGACTATTATCTTCAACTTAAAACAACAGCAACAAATAACTTATATTTATATTGATTTATAGATTTATAATACCGCTGATTTCATTAACAATACGTTTAGCTTCTTCAACATTTGTTTGTTGAGTTGTATCATTTGCTGTAGATGACTAGATAAAAACAAAAAAGAAATGATAAATATTTATTAGTTTATTGTCAAATACAATTATCAACATACTTCTGTTGATCGTAATTTAGATAAATTAAGTGCAATTGAACGATAGAAATCAACATATTTTTGTCTAAACATTATTTTTTATAATAAAAGAAAAATTTTGTTTTCTTATATTGAAAATTTTTCTTACTCAATAAAAGCATCAATTAATTCTTGTCTTAAACAACATAATCGATGTTTATATGTTCTTGGATAATCAAGTTCTTTCATAGCTGGTGAAATATGTTCAACATCAACTAAACAAAAACGAAATTCATTATTTGATATTTAATTATATGTATAATAATAATATTCAAATTTTTGTGAATATTTATAAATATGTAAATAAAAACATTAAATAAATCTCAATAATGATATTAGAGATGTACATGAAACTTCTTTATTCCGATTTTCGAATCAAATATTTTTTTCAAATGAAGAAACATTCAATTGTCTTATTTTGAAGAGAAGTTTTTTTTTCTCTATGAAAAATAACACTTTTCAGAGACTATTTGATTAATTGTATGCATGTTAGAGTATAATGTTCCAGTCGTAAGCTTTTTTATTCATTTTCTCTCACTGAAAAACCCACATAGAAGTTGCAATGGTCTTGCTTTGAACGTAAAATATTTCTTTGTATATTGTTGTAGTTGAGTAATCTTTTACTTTTTCTTTCTATGAAACATATTTTATTCTTCCATCGGAAGCAAAAAGTCTCGTTCTTATCTGACCACAAGAGATATCAAAACAATAGTCGCACAGCCGCAGATCATTCTTCATTTATAATAAATAAATGACGTTTACAATCTGGACGTGAGTGGGACCATCTGGCCCATATATATTAATAAATCTGTGATTCGCAGCAATTTGTGTACGAAAGTGAAAGGTACCGTTTCCAATGAAATAGTGCTCATCCCGGTCATGCTCTAACCAATGCTTCCGGAACCTGGATATTTAAGTTTCCGATGAGAACCCGCCGGAAATATGTTATTTCCTACCGGAAAACTCAAGACGATGTTAGGTACTTGGAAGCAGAAATTCGGTGGTCGGAATTTTCTAGTTCACTTCCTAAGTGATCGTAGCCGGCAGCTGAATTCTTTTAAATTCCTATGACTGTTTCGAATTTTTCACCCAGAAGCAGCCCCTATTTTTTTTATCTGAGTGGTCAAAAAAAAACTTAGAGAAACCGGCACCATCTTGTCCATATGTATTATGAACATTTTTAAAAAATGTTTTTTTTTCGAATATTTAAAAACTAACCTGATAAATAATTCAAATCAGGTGGCATCATACGTAATAAATCTAATAAATAATGTCGTCCATCATTACCAACAATACCTTTGCATTCAACAGCTGTTAATAATTCAACGACATCACCTTTTTCTGTTTTTATTGAATGTGGTTTAATTTTAAGCATAGTTGAAACTTTTTCCAACTAATAAAAATAAGATTTGTCTTATTTATTAATAAAGATATTTTTATTTACTAATTCTTTATATTTTTCATTCGTTGCACAAGTTTTACCAAAATCAGTCGAACCATATACAACACTTTGTTCTTGTTCTTTTTCCAAAATACCTGAAAAAAAAATGAATTGATTTATTTCTTGTTTTCAACGTTCAAAGAAATTCAAGAAAAAATAATAATAAAATCTATGGATTTTGAATTTTAATAGTTTTATATTATAACTAATAATGAATGCATAAAGATAAAAATATAAATCGATAATTGATAATGTCGATGATATTCAGATTGTCAAACGTATAACTAAAATAATAAAAAAAAAAAATTCAAACTACATTCAGCTGAAATTGAAAATTGTTTTAAAAAAGCTTCTCAGTAACCTGTCTTTAGCTTAAATCTTGTCGTTTAATAATATCTACAACAAGGTTTATAGAAAAATTCTAGAGCCTCCCAAAGACATTGTTTGCTTATTTTTATTTCATTTTCTATCAGAGAGAGAGAGAGAGGAAAATGGTATTCCAAAATTCGGTTGCTATCCAAAGTTATCACGCACCTGTGAAAAATTGGCTAAAAGACTTAAGAATTGCCACCGAAAATTACATATTTTAGGGTTATAGAAGACCCAGTAATTGGAAACTCTGCTCAAGTTTGAAAATAAAGTTATAGAACTTACCAATATATAATTGTTGCTAATTTGTTTTGTTTTGATAATGCCAATCATCATTGTTACAATAAATATTGTTCGTATAGTTACCAATAGAATAATATTAAATAATATGTTGTGTATAAATTTAAGTTTTATTGAATAGAAACGTTTCTTTTATTGTTTTCATTATACTCAATGATTCTTTCACCTTATGAAATACTTTAATTCTTGTGTATATCGATAATAGATTAATAGTAGTTATGTTCAATACATAATAATTTTTATTTATTAGTAATATCATCGTTGATATATTACCTCTATTTCTTTGATGATTTTTTTTTCTCTTAGTGTGCTTTTTCTTTAGTTCCTATTACTGATTTTTATGCAAGAGAAAAACTATGAAACGATTAACTTACCAGGTACAATAGTTTGAGCAGTAACACGCATACCACGATAATCAACAACAGCAGTACCTAATGTATGTAATCCTTCTATGTCAATTGTGTTAAGAGCACGAACACCTTGTAAATCATTTGTTGGTGCAGCATGAGCAGCAGCATCACCACCAAAATCTTTATAATGTTCTTTAACATCAAAACCAAGACTGAAGAACATATTGTTCCAAATATACATATGAACTCTATTGAAAAAAAAACCATATTCGTATTGAACAATGTAAATAAATAACTATTAGATTTACTAGACATTTTGTTGTGAACAATATGTATTCAAATAATATTGATTTATACGATAGAAAATACGAAAATCATTGATCTTATGTTGACACATATTCAAGAGAGCATATTCTCGATTGTTGACCGTCATTCAATTTTATTATTATGATTATGAGTAGATCTCAGTGAGACTAAGAAAAGTTTACAAGGATTTAAGTCTATAACCAACTGATGAAGAAATATGTCCATTTTCGAAAATATTAAAATAGAAAAATTTAAGGTAAAATGTTGCCTGTAAATTGAGCTGATAATCAGAAAAACGTTCTGACAGTTTCAAAGAAAACGGATGAACCTTTTTTGACATATTTAATTTGCACAAAATAATCTCATCCGTCAGAAGCATATAATAGTAAAACCCACTTGAAAGTTTAGTATCTCGAGAACGACACTTTCATTTTTCTATCAATAAACAACATTTCACGATAAAACTCTGTATTCTGATATTTTCGAAAATGCCATATCTCTTCACTTATGGATCTCGAACTCAAATCTTTGTTGACTTATCTTAGGCTCACAATTATCTACTCATAGTCAGGATACAAAGTCGAATAGGGTCCGATAGTTGTAAATGTTCTTTCATTAGTAATGACGTTCAGTTCCGAGAAACGATCGATCCTGTATGTAAATTAATGTTTTTCTTTATGCTTAAGCCAGCAACAAAAGCACGTTTCTCAACCAAGATTTTTAATTATGATAATCAGATTAACTTGATACAGATTGATAAAGAACATTCACAAGCTCTCCTACTATTAAGCTTTGATTGTAATCAAGTGATAATCACACCTTTTTTTGTCCTGAGGTTATATTACTCATTAACAGAATTAATCATTTCGATAAAAGATAAGTCAAAAATTTTTTATCAATATCTCTCTTATGTGTAAATTAGAAACAAACAATTCATTACTTTGATTCTTCACCAGGATTAATAGCCATAATATTACCATCTACAACCGCTTGACATCCTCGAATAGCAGCTGAAACAAAATCACTATGTACCTAAAAATAAATAACAAAAAAAAAATTTTAAAATCTGTAAAAAAAATTAATATCTTTGCATTTACTTTAAACATAGCACGTTCGCGAATAAGTCTTTCAGGTAAAGTTTTTTTTGGTAATTCTTTTGTTATTTGTAATTCTTCATTCCAATCACGTACTTGACCAGGTATATGATCTTCATGTCCAAGTTTATTAATATTTGCTATTTAAAAAAAAACCAAAAAATAAACGACTTCTTTTTTCAATTCATATCTACCATCTTCTGCTCGAAAAAAATCAACTGTATGATCAAAACGTGGTGATAACCATGGATGAATTTGAGTTGGAATTTGTATTCGTTCAAATGGATGTTTTGTACAACGTTTACGTTGAATAGCAGCAAAATTTTTTTTAAATAATGGACTAATCTAAACACAAGAGAAATTTCCTCAATATTAATATGGTGTTACTATATATGCACGATCAATATTGAAATATCTCCATTTCGATTCATTCGAATAAGCTGATTTTTAGTAGTAGAGTTTTATTCTTAATGGATAAGGGAAACAAATACGTTAATATCATGAAAGTAGGTTTTACCTATTGTTCAGTAATATGAAGTGTTTCATAGGTGATTTCTAATTATCATCGAATGATCGAACGTTTTTTAGTGAGTAATCGCTGTCTCATCAAAAGCTATACGAATGATAGTTTATCCACAATGCTGATATTCTAGAAAACCGATTATTCGAACTATAGATTATATCGAGTTGTTTATAAGTCAATGATATTTTCTTTTCTTTTTTTTTATAAAAATGGGTTTTAAAGTAACATACTATCATATTAAAGATTTTCACATTAAAATATGATATATATATATATATATAACTATTGTATGAATTCAAATGGTTGTATTTTTTCCCCAAACAGCAATTTGAAAATCATAAAAGGTTACTATTTTCTAGACAATTCAATATGCTCTATTATCTGGACAGATCAAACAGAAATTTTTGTCTAAAAAATCAGAATATGAAAAGCTAAGGTGGCTTCTAATGGCCATATTCGGTGTCAACATGATGGGTAACCTATGACTCAGTAGCTTTTATTTAAAAAGCAACTGATCAGCTGGTAACGTGTTTTCAAAAACAATCTGTTTAAATGCTTAAATTCGTGCCCCATAAGTAAAACATACAATTGAAACCCTTTTGAAACATATTTCCTTACAAAACCCATTATTCAATAGTTGAAAATTCGAAACTTTTTAATCATTAACTTTTAAATTACTCATCCTAAAACTTCTCTCGTAGTCCATCAATAATTTACTTAATAACAGTTAAAATTATTTTCATAATACCAATAATAACACTTAATAGCAGTATTTCCTTATTTCATCCATATAAAGAAAAAAAAACCTTTCAATACACTTCTAACATAAAAAAAATTAGCTCATTCGAGCTAAAAGATACCGAGATATTTCAATTTCTTTTTGTTTTCGTAATGTTCATCCTGTGTATATTAGTCTCTTACATTATTTAATAAATCAACAAGTGAATGAAATATGGATTTCGGTTGCACCGGTTTAGGTATGAATTTTTCATCCGTTGTTCTTAATAAAAATAAAAAATAAAAAACTAAAATCATATTTAAAATTATCACTTACTGACTAACATAAAAACCTTTTGTACAAGCTGTTATATGAAATGACTTTTCTTCACATGTTGTTACTTGTAAATACATAAGATCACCTTTATGAAATAAATAATAATTTAAAAAATATTTTTAATACTAAAACTAACCGTGTAATTTTCTTGAACCATTCGGTGGATTCCAACCACTATATGATAATACTTTTAAACATTGTAATGGCTAAATTAGATTAAAATTTGTTTTTTAGAAACACGTGTTTTGGCTGTTTCATACTCGACTTTTATTATTTGTTGTAAATAAAGGTGTAAGAAGAATATCTTTTTGATTTGGTAAAAGATATTCCGGTACATTAAAATCAAATCCATTTGTTTCTGCAGCCTTTTTTCGATCTTATAATATAAAGATATTTAAAATAAACAAATATTTTTTCTTTTGTTACTTACCACTATTCGATACAATATCTCCGTTTGTTATATCATTAACCATACATAATGAATAACCATTATTACCATTATATAAATCAATTGAATCACATGAATGTATTAATTCATTAATATGTCTTACATGAATTCGTACTTCGCGTACAGTATATTGTTCTAAAAATAAGAATATAATCTTTAAATAAATATAATAGATACAAACCTTCAATAACTTTCAATAAACTTCCTTCTTTTAAATTTTCAATATTTTTTAATTCGGTAAAATTATCTAAAACAATTCCATCGAGTTGTAATGAAAAACATGTTCTATGACATGTTTCTTCTTTATCCATTAGAACTTGATGAATTTCTTGCACAAGTTCACTTGATGTTACTGGTAACTCAAATGTATCTAAACCAGGTGATTGTATACGAATATTGAATGATGATTCAGGTACAACAATAAGTTCATTTGTATTTGTTGGTACAGATGATACTAATCCACTATTATTTATATTTGATGATGATGATGAACTTATATTTGTTGCTGCATCATCATTATCAGAATCTTTACGAATTTTTATTAAATCATCTTGATGACCATTACATTGTGTAAAATCAGAGGTTGTTGTTGAAATATTTTCATTCGTTTGTTTCATATTCTAGTTTTTATTTTATTGATAAATATGAGATAAATTAAGAAAAAAAAGTACAAAATACTAGAATAAATAAATAAAAAGAAACAATTGTCATTAAATCACCATTAGTTTAATAAATAATGTTATAGTAGGATTAAAAAACCGGAGATATATTGAGAGTAAATAATTGCATTAGCATCATAATAAAAGCGTAGAGTGTCTTAGAATACTTATAGAACACACACACACATACACGCACACACATACGCATGCGTATATAGTGACAGAAAATGCAAAACAGTGGGTGAGGACAAGAAGAATATAGAGAAGAAAAAAAACTCGAGAAACGAGACCAAAATACGGCGACGACTGGTGTAAAAGCGTATAGTGACGAGTACGACATACTATAAGAACATCGAAACAAAACAGATACGGAGGCGATGAGGGTAATACAGCAATATTTCAGCTGAAGTAAACAACGATTTCGTTATAAAGAAAAAGAGCAAGGGAGACAAAGAGAGAGTCGAAAGTTCATCGATTTTCTTTTTCTCTCTTATTCTATTTTTTTTTTATCGTATATCGAAAATAAAGTCGTCATTAAAAATGACGTGGAGTCAACAAAGACCTTTAAGAAGATCTAAACAAGTAGTGCATGAGATAAATTTATTGACAGAAACTAGATCACAGTAGCAAGATGTCCTATTAAAACTTATTTATTTATGTGGATGAATTGGATGTTACCCGAACAGCTATGATCGACAGAATGGATACGAACGTATATGCAAGCGTGTCAATGGTATAAGAATGAGAAAAAAAAGAAAGATAGATAACAGTGAGAACGAGTTAATCGATTGCCGCCGTTATGTAATAGTACAAAAAAGAAGTCATTAGAAGAAAAGCAAAAGATGAACTAAGTGAAAATATACATGTTCCTTTTTCGATTGACCTATACAGATACACTGTTGATATAAAATATCTGTCTATCCAATTGGCTGACAATCGCACATGGAATCTAAAAGTTCAAATGTTGTCTGAATAATGTCTTGCCAAAGAATATATATATAGCCTCTTCTACTCAACAGACGTCTTGTCTTTTCTCAACAACATAATCACCAGGTGGTGATGTATTTCTTCACAGTAGTTAGTCGTTTTTTTTTCTTCTCTTCATGATCATTCCGACAACAATAAACAACAAGAGAACTACATCGCTCCAGGTGTGATATATCGAGATGATGATCCCCAAATGATAGACAACATCATATTTATACTCAACAAAAGGTTAATGGTAATTATTGAAGCAAAAAATACAAGCAACTTTTTTCTATTATCCATACTAATCAGAACGATTGGTACATACAATCTTATTATCAATGTTGAGATTCATGAATGTTTATGAGTCTATCTAATTTTGATTAAGACCATCGTACGTGTTGTCTACCAAACTTATTTTATCAGTCAAGTGCAAACTATTGATGAAAAAAATAACAAAAGAAGACGAAATCAATTATAAACGCGTGCTAGTGATAAAAACAAAAATCAAAATAAAAAATTTACACCATACAATAGTTGATTGTAAAGTAAGATATAGAATAAGAGAGAACTAATGGAACTTGATAGCCTACGCTGTATTCTCTTCTTAATTTACTTGTTGAAATGAGTTACTCAGTACACTAAGATACTAACTACCTGTTAGCTATTTCGCAGTTGATAATAATTTTGTGCGATTCGACGAGCAACAAACGAAATTATTTTTCAATTTTTTTTTCTTTCATTCTGATTCTCAAGGGTAATTTCAATTGAATGTTCTATGCAAAATTTTTTTTTTCTTCTTTTTCTCTTTCTCTTTGCCACAAATCCACTCTAGATACTTGAAAAGGTACATAGAGAAATTGCTATTTCTTATTTATATATATGCCTGGATTGCACTTTGCTTTTTCTTTTTCTTTTTCTTTTTCTCTTTTGCCTCGAGTCATTTTGAACATTCGACAGAGAACTATATTGACCATATTATTCGTACAATCGATATTTTTGCCATTAGATATGAAATGTGACAAACTATGAACGAAACAATCACAAAAACTGATTAAGATTTTCTTAAGGCACTTTTCTATATCATGTTAATGTTCTACAAATCGAATTTACCTGGAGAAAAATATCAAAAATTAGAGAATAAGAATACGAGACGGTGTAAAATGTGTAAAATATCTGTCTTACGATAGTAGGCTGTGTTTTTGGTTGTATTGATTTATAACTACTATGAAGTGTGCGCATGGCTGAAAAAAGTAACTACGTCATATTGATAGTGTTTTTCTTCGTTTCTTTGTGTGCCGAAGACATCTCTTATAAAACGAAGATATATGATGCATTTACAAGGAAAAAAGAAAAATTACATTATATGTTCGCTCTTCTTTTTTTCTTCTCTAGAAAATAATAGAAAAATCTGGCGAGGAAGTTGGTTTTCTTTTTCTAATACATTTCTCTTCCAAAAAGAATCTTTCGTGCATATTTATCGATAACAGCAGAAATATTTCCTGCTTGTCTTTTTTTTTCTCCGAAAAGAAAACAAATTAAAACAAATTTGTGTTGTCATCTTTAATGAATGATTAAATAATGTTGAGAAATGAAAATATAAACAAAAAACAGACGGAACTAATTTACCTCATGTAAATAAAGTCAAGAAAAAAAAAAGATTAAATAGATTATTTATTAGTTTCTTGGATTATTCAAATAAAATATGAAAGAGATGTTTAAAGTGGAAGTTTTTTTATTGTAATCACGGCATTCATTAATTTTGCTTCATTTATTGTTTTATTTTCATCTTCTAAAGTTAATTTCGTAGCTGGCGATACTATAAATTCAAATGGGGTTGTTTCAAATAATGTTATTGTATTACAAAGTAAATGACGAATATCATTTAATGTTTGATCAACACTTAATCGAATATTAACAGGATTTGCTATGTCAGGTAAACGAAGACGTATTGTTGTCATAGTTTCGTCTACAACATTACCAAAACGTTCTTTAGCTGCTTGTTCAAGTTTATGACGATCAGACTCAGTCATTGTTGATGAAGCATCTGTTTGTGCTTTATCTAACATTGAATGGCCTTCACCTGCAAATGATAATCTTTGTGTATAATATTTTGCAAGTGTTGCTTCAATTGCTTGTGTATCAGCACCACGAATACGTTCGAGTTCTTTTTTATTAAGAATGAATACAAATGTTGGCATTGCTGAAATTTCATATTCTTGAGCTTCTGTCTATATGAAAGACAAAAAAAATATGATTTAAAATCAGAAAAAAATATACATATAAAGAGAGAGAAAGAGTTTTTGATAACTTACTTGACATTCATCAACATCAACTTTAAGAAAAATAGCATTTGGATGAGTATTACTCAAATTTTCTATAGTTGGTGCTACCATTTTACACGGACCACACCTACGAATAAGTGTAGATGAGATAAGAAAATAGAATAAAAAAGAGTAATTACCATGTTGCAAAGAAATCAACAAGTACTAATTTATCTCCTGCATGTTCTAATTCTTCTTTTAAACCACCATCGGACACTGCTTTCACAGGCATTTTAATATCTACGTATATTTATCTAGAAAATAAATCATAATTGCCCATTGATTAGAAAAAAAAACAATGATAACAAGTGACCTATTAAGAATGGAACACTTTGATTTTCTTTTTTTTTTGTTTTGTTGAAGGCAGTGACACAATTTCAAGACATTATTCTAAGTATATTCGATGGAGACTTGTTCACTCTACAAAACACTTGACTTTATTCTTCAAATAAGTTTTTCCTGTCGCAGAAAAATCGATAAGACTGCCAGCCACATAGCAATTGGATAGGGACTTCCAGAAAAAAATACAATTATTAAAACTATATTTAAATAACAATTCTGCCGATATTCGATTTATGCTGCAAAACACACCGTGAAACGATGTATCTCATGATTTTGTGTAATTTTAGAAAAAAGAACATCTGGAAGAACAATTTTTCAAGTAAAAACTTAGGAAACGACTCGAGCTACTCGATACACCTTTACACCTGATGATATAGTAATAAACCGTTCATCAAGCACACTAACTCTTCAAAACAGGAGTTTCAGAAACACATACACAACAAAATACTATCAGATTTTAATTTCAAGTTTTTTTTTCCACCTAAACAACATCATTAGGAACCTTGGCGGAGATCTTGGACACATCGGTTATAAAATTTTCATATATTGATGAGTACCAGCCTGCATTAATCATTAGAGATTCACAGAAAATAGCAGGAGATCACAGTTACGCAATAAGGCAGCTGTCAATTTTTCTAATTTTTCATCGATAAGGAAAACTTATTTAAAAAAATGAAGTTCATATTTTGTAGAGCGAAAAATTCTCTACCCGAATGAACTTACAATCGTGTCTTTCAAGAGTATTTCTGTTTTTCAAAAACGAAAAGTCAATGTGTTCCATTATTTATGAGCCATCCATTTATATGATGGAACTAATAAAAAATAACAATTTAAAATCGTCGCTGATAACCTAAGCCTTCACATTCAATAATAAATGCAGAATTTGATGTATTAGATGCAGAAGCTGCTGATGCTTCTGTTGTAGAAGAGTTCGATTGATCATTTCTGGTTTTTATTGATGATACTTCTGTAACTGTGAATTTCACCTTTTAAAAAATTTGAAGAAAATAATAAATACACATATTATTAAACTAACTTTAGTTAAAAGTTCAGCAACATAAATAGCTGTTTTAGTATGATCTGATAATGGACCACATCGAATTTTTGAATTACCTTTAGCAAGAGCCATTAAAATAATTAACTATAAAAAAGAACGAATAGATGAAACTTTTTTTCTAAATTAAAATTCAAATATGCAAACTTGATCTTGTAAATGTCGATCAACACATGCTTGACATGACAAATCATGAAGTAAATCTTCTGTTGCTTGTGTACCAACATCATAAGCTGGTACACCGCGTTTACCTAATGCACTAGCTGCAAGTATACAACCTGTTGTTGTTTCAGCTCCAACTCTATACAAAATATTAGTTTATAAATTATTTTGAAAAAAAAAATGGATATTTGTTTATTTTTATTACATGATACCAGTAGCTGTTCCAACAGCCATATTATCAGGTTCTTTAACAACTTCAATTTCTATTGGAATATCTTTTGAATATTGTTTATGTATTAATTTTTGAGCGGCTTCAGCCATTTCATGAGCAATCTAAATACATATATTATAAGATAGACCGATATTCTTTTCAAAAAAAAACGGTTCATTCATACACGTTTAGATAAATTTCCAGCAACAAAAGCTCGACCAAAAAATCTTTTGATTTGTCCGAATTCAGTTAAATCAACACCTGTTAATTGATCAATTGGATTTACAGTAATACGAACTTCACCTCCACCTTTTGGATAATAACCTCTAAAATATTATTATTTATGAATATTTATTTATTTTTTGATAGTTAATACTAACCGTCGAACTAAATTTATATCAAAAATGAAATTAAATCGTCTTGCCATTGGTTGAAAAACCTATTTTTAAGAAAAAAAAAAAAGATTTTTCTTATTTGATTATCATTTTGAAATATACCATTGAATAATAATCAATTTCTGGAGCAAATTCTGCATTTGTTCCTCCATGTAATCTCAAATGAGATGAATTATTAGCAAAAAGTAAACATGGGATAGCGGTTTGCATCATTAAGCATACACTCCTAATAAAAAAAAGAAACAATTTCTTTTTCAATAAGAAATTTTTATAGAATAATGTACCCAGCTGTTTTTGTATCAGCCATATAATTTCCACCTTTAATAGTTTTAGGTGTAAGAAAGATTTCTGTTGCACCAATATTTCCATTATGAAGTTTAGCTTCAGATAATTGAGCTAAAAGTTGTATGCCAGTAAGATGTTGTGGTCGTAATCCACCTTGTGATCGACCAGCTCGAATTTTTTCTACACAAATAGGAATTCCAAGTAGAACACTCAATGCTGTTGAGTTACGCAGTATTTGACCACCCTTGAATTATTAGAAACACTAGTTTTAGTATGTCTTTAAAGTTGTTCAATATCCAGTAAAAAAACAGTTCTACAGCAGTTTGATTGTTAGTTTTAGGTACGAATAGCATTTTAACTTTAAAGTTAAAGCTGAAGTACAGATGTTTTTAATACTTGGGTTTTGTTCATAGTAATCATGTTGATCAGTTATCATTAGGGTGGATCACTTAACTCAACATAAAATGAGGTTTGAATGATTGAGCTAGTCAAATACTATTAAATTTCGAGTTTTTCATTGCTGCTATAGGGACGTAACATACAATTATTCAGGCCATATGAAACAAGGACCCATGATAACTCCCAGATCGACCCAAACTACACTATGTTTTGCCCTTACAATAGAGAAGAAAAGCCCTACTGAATGCTGATTGATTACCAAATTTTTTTTCTATCAATAATCGGATTCGAGGAAGGTGTTTCTCGCCTATTGTAAGGACAAAACATAATGTTATTCGATTCATCTGAAAATAGAATCCTCCGATAACTACCTGATCGACCCGAATAATACTATGTTCTGTGGATAAAATTGAGGAGAAAAGCCCTAAGTCATATTTAAAAAAGTAGACCATCCTTAATATGTATTTCAACTTTAACTTTTAAAGTTTAAAGTACCACTTTAACCTTAAGTTAAAGTCAACGTGCGATCCCTAGTTGTAGGTATTGTCCTATGAAATCAAACAATTTTACTTCGGCATCTACAACTACGACACTGAGGAAACTTCGAAAAATTTTTTGACTAACATATCTATGTTAGCGTCCGATGTCATATCCGTCTAGGTAGAGAACATTGTGTCCAAAGTTTTCGGATTCGATTCATAGAAGAATTGTAGACCAGACTCGATCCAACTCGAAGAGCTGTATGCCTAAGCCAATCTAGAATTTCACTTTGGATACATTGAATGTGGGATTCAACATTGAATAGACATTCACTCAAGCCATTTTCGCATTGATCAGTTACAATATGTTCAACCGAAGATTCTCCTAAAAATGTTAGGCGATTTTCAGATTAGTCGAAGTCGATGATGGATTGAGCGATTAATACAGCCAATCTCAAATGAGGATGTGAGAGTGGAGCAAAGAGAACAAGTACATGCACATCCGTAGTCTTCGTCGATTTTGTTGAAAAAAAATTCTCGTGTTCCATGATTAATTTTTGCTTTGATGTAATATGTTAGCCAATTTTAGATTGACCGTATTGGAACTGATAAATCGGAGAAAAGCTAGAGGTTCATGTCCGTCTAAAGTCGGATCTCAAATTGGACGCTAATATATACCTTGTTTTTGTGCTACTTATGAATGAGAATGACCCTCCGATGGTTTTTTTTCCTAGAAACTTATTTGTGAAGTATATTTTTGTTCATTAATTAACATATGAAGTAGAAACTTGCTACCACATAAAAGTAAAGAAACTTGACTGTTTTGTTGATATAATAACAACTCTTCATGAGTATTCCTACTTGTAAGAGTATTTTCTTTTTGCATGGCTCCGACTCCGATTCAAAGCTCTAGTTGTAGGAGAATTCGAAAAGAAAACACTGATTTTGTATGTATAATTCTCAGCTTTTGATAAATACAAAAAAGTGATGATATTATTTTTCATTTCTGATAGGATTTCTTTTTTTGTTGATCATTATTCTTGGAATCTGTTCCATTATTTAAAAAAAATAGTTTACACGTCCTAATCTTAAAAATATAAACTATATTTGCTTCGAAAATTTATTCATAATAAATTCAGAGAAAGCTCAGGATGATGTCAATTGTTAAGCTTATAAAAATGAAAATTTTCATATTTCATTTTCCTATCGGTTACCAAAAGTTTTTCCATTCATAATAATTCATATAATACTTACTCCTTCTAGATATGATCCATCTATTGTTATTATATTCGATAATGAATCATTCTGCTCAGCCATAGTTGTTAATCTAAAATATCAAGATAAAAGGAAATGCTCCTTCTCTTTATAGAAAAACAAAATGTTTAAACTTTTGTATCGATCGATAAAATATATTGCTTCTATTCGAATGAATAGACCGTGTTAATAATACTTTTAAATAGCCCATAAAAAAATTTCATCATGATGAATCTAAAAATATTGCACAAGTATGATTCATAAAGGTAACAATCATTTATTTATGCTTGTCTAAGGCATATTTTTTATTTGTAGAGAAAGAAAAAAAGAATGAAATACAAAAAAGAAAAGTCAATAGGAGCTCCGTTAGTGTAAAAGAAATGAATAGATTTTTATGTTTCTTTTTCTTGTATACATAGAACAGATAAATGTTTAACAAAAGATTAAGAACCGCGTCGAATAGCAAGTGTAGCATTTGTTAATTTAGCTTCACTTATTGTTTTTGATTCATCTTCATGTTTTATTTTTGTTGACGGTGGTTCAATAAATTGAAATAGATTCGATTGAAGTGAAGGTACATTTTCATTAAGAAATTTACGTACATCAGCTAATGTTCGATTAAGATCGATTACAATACGTATTGGTGTTGATACATCAGGTAAACGAAGACGTATGGTAGTTGATGATGAAGATGATTTCAATTGTTGTTCAGCAAGTTTTTCTAAATCACTTGAATCAGTGGGTGCTGATGTTCTACTAGTAGTTGTCGTCATAGACGATTGAAATGGAGAATCTCGTGTAGTTTTTGATGGACTAACAACTGTAGGTGCTGGTGAGCCAAGCATATAACCAGCACCTCCAAATGGTTTAAATTGTGGTGCTACTGGTTTATATTCTTCCTCTCGATGATCTTCAAGACGTACCTAGAAAAAAAAACAAAGAATATTTTTATGAAATGACCAAATAATTATTTCTCTAGTTGTATGATTTACTTCAATTTGTCGTCCACCTGTAGTTAAATTTCTAAGTTCAGGTGGTACTTCACCACGTTTAATGTAGCTCATAAATTCTTTATTATCTTCAAATTTACGTAATTCACCATCACCTACAGTAAAACCATTTGAGAAGAAACGAAGTGGAATTTGTTCAGCTTGATTCGAAGCCGCTGGTGCTGTCGCATCGAATCTTGATTGACCCAATGAACGTGAAGGTGTAGTTTCATCACCTAAAGAAGTATCAAGTCAAAATCAAAAAGTAAAATAAACTAGAGTTGCAACCGGTAGGTTCGACAGGAGTTATTTTTCATATTTCTAATTCTCTAAAGAGTCAAATTCAACCGCTCGATTAATCATAACTGCAGTATCTCTAAACTACTACAGCAATTACACAAGACTTTCGTTTTACTATTATAGAGCTTTTGTAAAAGATAATTGTTAATAAGTTTTGAAGTATATAGTGAGAGATTGGAATTAGTTTTGGCCAACAGAACTCAAAGATTGCGAAGAACATGCTGTTATTCTTTTAACCTACAGATAAACTGTAACATAAATGTCGATATCTCTTTCATGATCTGTCATATAAATGATGAGGCTTTCTACAATAGTTAAAGTAGCTCCATTTTATCTAATATTTTAATTCTATAAGGATTGCATGGAAACCCCATTTCCACTCTTGACAGCTATTGGGGAATAGAAAATTTCACAGAATTACAAATTCTATGTTATTTTTGTACACTAATTTTAAATGTTGATCACACATAGAAATTATGAATCAAATAGACTTACGAGGGAGCATTTCTATGTGTGAAATCACTTTTGAATCAAGACTATGTACATCATGTAGGTTTTAATAAGGTATGGATATCGTGAAAAAAACTCGGATTAATAGCTCATAACGGTCGAGATACTGTATCTTTTATCAGAATGCTATGTTCTTATTCCCCTTCGAGAACACCAAGAAATTTAAGTTCCAAATATCTACTTGAAATTTGACACAGAAATAGGTCTTAACGAGAATGGCTCACTATTAGAGTTTTAGGTTTTTCAATCACGTCTATTCTGCAAAAAAAAACATCGGAATTTGCCGTTGAATATGAGCGACACGAAAAACATGCTTTTATTATAGCCATATCTTGTGATATCAGCAATCAAAAGATTTGAAACTTTTACTATCAACCATTTCCATTAAGGCCAGTCTCTCTATACAAAGTATAAAGTTGAAATTCGCAACTTAGTTTTCATGAGAGAATCAAAGCATTTTGCTAAAAAAAATACACTATCTTCGCAGTAATAAGCTACTAACCCCAACTCATTTCAAAGTATTCATATATCAGAGGAACGTATATGATGCTCATACTTCCGATTCAAAACTAACTTGACACTCAGAAACGTTGTCTCGTTAAAAGAAATATTCTAATGCATGTTCTCTAACAGAAACAATCATTGATATTGGTAGAAATAATATGATTTAGAAATAAATAACATGCAAAAACCGGAAAAGATCTTTACGAGTCGGTAAGAAATCCTCTTTCAAACCGAACCTGCCTTTTACCGTTACCGGTTACAACAATGAAATACACTATCTAACCTAAAGTATATCCAACACCGGTAAATGGTTTTTCTTTTTTTGTTTGTGATGATGATCCATGTTCATCGTCATCAGCTTCAATAGCACCTTGTTTACGAGCTGCTTCAAATATTTTAGTTACTTTCTTATCCATATCTTTAGGTTTTGGTGGTCCAAGTATTTGTTGACCACTTCGTTCGGAACCACCAGCATAAAAAGCTTGACCTAGAAAAAAAATTCTTTTTCTTTTTTAACCAATAAAGAATATTAATCAATAACCTTCTTCATCAGAACTTTCTCCTTCTTTATGTAAACTACCAATAGTTCCAAATTTTGATGATGATGCTGATGAACTTTTACTTTTATCATCTTTGGATACTGCTGATGTTGATTTTGTTGCAGTTGCACTAGCTCGAAGACTTTCATCAATAGCATTTTGTATTGGAGCTTCATCATCTGATTCATAACCACCTGTTCCGCCGGATGCTATTTCTCCTATTGACAAAAAAACACGATCACATACATCGTATATGTTACCATGACAAACAATTAAAAAAACAAAGAGTTACGAACCAGAAGCACCTTGGTTAATATTTGTATTAGTCGAAGCAGTGGGTCTACTGATATGAGAACCACCATCATCATAGAAAATTTCCATAGCAGTTTGTGTATTCCATTGTGCAGCCTCTAAATAACGTGTTGCTTCTTCGTTCGAACATTGTGTAACAGCAATAAAATTGTTGAGAATTTCAGTTTTATTTGTGGGTTCCATCTGAAAATCAAGTAAAACACTGTTTTGATTTTTTGATATCGATCACACTAAACTTATATTACTAATCAAACACTAGAAGGTTCTCTTCCTTTTGTTTTTTCTTTTAATTATGGAAAAAATGCAAACACAATGATTCATCCTCCATTTGACGATTGGTTGCAATCTACAGCTAATCTCAAATGAGTTTAAACTTTCTTTGTATAGAATAAATTAATATTTTGAAAATCAAATAAAGACTTAAATAATTAAAATATAAATTATGAAATATCTTATTTAAATTTATTAAAGACGTTTTTTTTTTCATTGGTTAATTCTTCTGTATATCAATCATTATTATTGGTAAACAAGAGAGTAGAATTGAGAGAGAGAAAGACAGTGAGTTTACGTTTTAGCTGTCTTTATTTTCCCATTAAGAGGAAAATTTTAATTCTCATCTAAAATAATTCAAATTGTTTATATTTGCTTATAATTATCCAATTAGTTTATTGTGATAAACAATAGAAATAATAATAGATATAGCGTAGAAATACTTCAAAACGTTCAATACAACATCGAATTACGAGCTTACAGACTTGTGTTTGCGTCTGTGCTCGAGTGAAGTAGGTTGCTATTTATCTTTTTTTTTTTCATATCTATATACTACATTTCTCTTTTTTCTATAGATCAATATGAAGGTAGACGACATTGGAAAATATTATTCAAAATAAAAACATATTTTTTCTTTTTCATTTCTTATCTAGCGCACATTTTCAGGTGATGAATTTGATACAAATGCTGATGGTCTTGGCAACTCCAACTCCCAAATGACAGACATTGCTAAAAAAGTAAATTATTTTTCATAGAAAAAATTAATTTTGTTGCATTGTTTTTGTTTTGAAATTAGAGTCGTTCTGAACCAGCATTACCTTCTCGTGTTGTTCATTTACGAAATATAGAAGCCAGTGATCTTGAAGTTGTTCAACTTGGTCTTCCATTCGGTCGTGTAACAAATTTTTTAAATTTACGTAAAAAAGCACAGGTATTTAAAATAATAATAAAAAAAAAAGATTGCTTTATTTTATGTTTTCATAATTAATTATTTATTAAAGGCTTTTCTTGAATTTGATGCAACGGATTCAGCAAAACAAATGGTTGATTATTTTACATCAATGCCAGCTATGCTGAATGGTCGACAAGTATTTGCACAATTTTCAAATCATGGTGAACTTCGTACAGATCCAACCAATCGTACAAATCAACAAGCACATGTTGCTTTAGTACAAGCTACTGATCTTTATGAAACAGCACAAAAAGGTGGACCAAATTGTGTATTGCGTGTTAGCATTATGAATATGTTATTTCCTGTTACTATTGATGTATTGTATCAGGTAATTGAAAAATAATGTGAATAGTGAAAAAGTCAAGAGGAACTCATTTTCTCCTCCTACATTCTAAAAGAAAAATATACGTCGTTTTCGGTTTCAAACATAGTCTGACAAACGAATTTCTTCAGATGTCAAATCGCTTTTCGATTCAAGATGATATTTATTTCATGAGTAATAGAAAACTCTAGAATGGTTTTGTTGTCCGGGCCTTCATTCTTGACATATCGAAAACTTTACTGAATTTTGCGTCCTCTCAACATTGTGCAACTAGTATTTGCTTTTTGGAGATGTAAATATATAAGCTAAATTTACTTTTACACATCAGAGATTTTTGAATACCTTAGGATGAAGGATACTAGAAAAGTTACAACTTACACAATGAACTAATCTCACTAAGACCTTTGTTTGTACAAAATTTGAAGTCAAAACTTGATTTTCTACATCACTTGAGGGAGTCATAGATTTTTGTTGAGAAAGTCCAGTAAAGTTGCGAAAATGAACACTCAAGAAACAGAAGCCAATATAGACTTTTCTATTACGCATGAAATGAGCATGATCTCGTTTAAAACGGTTTGATACTTGAAGAAGTTCTCTTATGAACTTTATCACTAAATGAAAACTATTTTTTATTAATATTTTTGTTTAGATCTTTAGTAAATTTGGTACAGTACTTAAAATTATTACATTTACAAAAAATGGTAAAATATAAAAATAGATTTGGTTTTGTTTATTCTAATATTTCGAATATTTAGATAAATTTCAAGCATTAATTCAATCAAAAGATCCAACTGGAGCCGCACAAGCAAAACTAGTAAGAATGTTTCGAATAAAGATAAAGTCCATGTTAATTATAAGAAATTGAAGAGTTAGTATACTTATAAGAGCGTTGTCAATGTCATATTTTGAAAATAAGTAGTGACTGATAAAATTGGATTAAGTGGAAGACATTGAAGCTGACAAGTGTCTGAGATTAAATTATAGAGTATGAAATGAGTAGTTAAGAATGACATTAATAGATCTATAAAAAAGATTAAAGCTTAATTTCAAACATCTATCAAATCAGATTCAGATTTATCATCTATTAAAAATAACAGAAGTAAATTTTAAAAATGTTTTGTTTTGTTTTTTCCTTAGCAATTACACGGACAAAATATTTATAATGGTTGTTGTACAGTAAGTAAAAATACAAATCAGATAAAATGTGTTTAATCAAAAAAACAAAATTGATTATAGCTTCAAATTGAATATTCAAAACTTCATTCGCTTACAGTTAAATTTAATAATGATAAAAGTCGAGATTATACTAATCCGACATTACCATCAGGTGAAGGACCTATATCACAACAACAAGAACTAGGCATGTTGATATTCTTTGAATATTTTAGCTATCGAAATTATCAATTTGTTTTTGTTTTAGAACGAATGCATTCAAATCCTAATCTTCTTCCATTACAACGATCAAGTTCTAATGAAGATTATCGTTATGGTACAGAGATTTGTTTTCTTATTGTTTCTTATCAATTGGATTTAAATAATTTCCTAATTTCAGATTATTATACGGCATCAACTCGTGGTAGACCTCCATCAGCTACAGGAACACCTAGCTATGAAATGCAAGGTATAACAAAAAAAACTAAATTTTTTTCAAAAAATAATAATTTTGTGAAACATGATCTAAAACGAGTGTTGATGTATAGAAGTAAGAACTGGAACTTATCACTGACAGACGTTATTGATAGAAGATTGAATACTGTATATCAACAGCATCTCGTTCTAATGTATGAAACACTTCCTTATCGCATTTCTGAGAGATTCAGTAAAGGAATAATGAAGAAATATTTTCCAAAATAGATAGAAAAAAGCAATTTCCTGATACTAGGAACGATAGTTATGTTAGGTTTCATATGTTATTCCTACGGGAATTCCACTAAAAGCTATTTTTCTTCAAACAGGTGGTAATCATTTAATGAGTCCATTACAAGCAACATCAGCTGCATATAATCCAATGACTGGTGCAGCGCCTCCTCCATATGGTCATCCATATGGTTCAACTCATCAAGCTCCACCTATGCATACGTTGCCACCAAGTCATGCAGCAGCTGCTGTACATATGCAGGCTGTTCATCATCAAGCTCAACAACAACATAATCTATCGGTACAACAAAATCCACATATGATGCCTGTTCAGAATGGACCAGTTATACTTGTATCTAATCTCAATGAAGACGTAAGTTTTACAAATAGAAATATATATATATATTTTGAATTTTAGTTTTCTTGAATGATAAGATAGAAAAATCTTTCATTTTTGATCTTTTAACTAATCTATCTTATTATAATTTTTTTTTTGAAATTCTTTCTATTCGTTTCTTCTTTATTTTTTCTTTATTTTCCTCGTCTGGACGATTAGATGACGACTCCAGAGTCTTTATTCACACTATTCGGTATGTTTTATCTTCTCTTTCTTTTCATACTTTATATATATTATGTTTTATTGTTTTTTTTTCTTATGATAAGAAACAAGCTAGCTTTTAATATTTTCATTTCTCTATTTTCACATTCTTCAAACAATATCTCATGTCTCCTAAGTGATTGACACGAGTCTATGGCGATTATTAAAAAAAAGAATAATATACAAGGTGAAATATTCAAAGAGAATAATAGAAAGAAAAACCAAAGAAACTGATCACAGTTGTAGATAGTAGAAAATAAGCAAGTCTGAGACTAGAAAAAATAAGTTGTATCTTTTCCTTAGAATACGTGTGTTAACATACAATTGAAAGATAAACATTAATATAGATAGCGGAGCTAGAAGGCTTGGTTAGGCTCAAAAACTTGTTGCTCTTTTCATCAGATTGATAAATTTGAGCAGCGTATCACACTTTTGATACAAACATGAATATTTTTTGCCAACTAATAATATTATTTTTTTAGTCAAACAGATTTCGAATATGTTGCTAAGAAAATATTGACTTATATACATTGGTCAGTAGTTGCCGTGAAGATCCTTTGTTAAAAGTAATAAGGAACTGTGTGAAAAACTAAGCCAGATTAAATAGAATTTGCTAAACTTTTCTTTTCTCTTCGGTGACTAACGAGATAGCTTCTTCAGATGTTCTCTTCTGATTTCAATGACTTTTTTTTATCTATAAATACTATCTTGTGTTTTAATAAAGGCTCTAAAACGGTTTAGATTTCCATCGAGATTAAATCGAGATATCGAATTTTTGAATATGTCTATTTTGTGGATCCTAGATTTTCAGAAAAGATTTCTATGAGAACACTATGTAGTATCTATAGGCAAAGAATCATTGAAATCGGAAGGGAACATCTGAAGAATATCTCCTCTTAAGGATATATAGCTACTAAACGTTTATTTCACAGTACATTGTCTTCTTTGTTTCTTTTTTTTTTGTGAATATTTCTGCTTCGCTATCAAACTTTTTCTACCAGTAAAATAGATCAGACATTCTTCTTTCGAAAGTTGCAGAAACATTCGCATCTTTCTTCAAATACACATCTTTTCATGCTAGTTTGCGAATCAATGATATACTAAAAGTGATCTTTTCTCATGTTTAACTTCCAGATGCAAATCTTATGAAAAAAAAATATTGAGCCTACACTAGAATTAAAAAGTTCTGCTATTTATAAATGTCAGCAATCTAATCTGTAGCTTGATTTGCACTATAGAACGAGCATTACTATGATAAAATCACAATAGGTTGGAAATACTCATTATTGGTTGATGTAGGAAAGAAAAAAGGTCTATCAACTTTCTAATACTGTCTTTGATGACATAGAATTGCCAATAAACGTGGATTTCTATGTCAAAAAAAAGTAGATGTCTTTTACTACACAGATTATCACATTTTTGAAATGTACACTACAACCTCTCACATAGAGACTAGTATTTGACCATTAACATCACTTTTTTATCATAGGATATAAGAAAAATAAAGATAATATCATTATGTTTTTCAACAGGATTTTTTCTTATAATGCTTTCTATTATTCTCTAAACATTTGTCATTAATGTTATTTCTATTGTTAATTTCACCTTTGATATATTGTTTTTTTTCTAATCAAACTCGACATATATAAATATATAAAATAAAAGTATATTTTCAAATATTTATTATAAATCTACTCATAGGTGTTTATGGTGATGTGCATCGGGTAAAAATCTTATTTAATAAAAAAGATTCAGCCTTAATTCAATTTGCTACACCACAACAAGCAGCTGTTGGTAAAGTTTAAAAAAAAAAACTAAAAATAAACATTGATTTATTAAATTATTTTAGCTCATCAAAATCTTGATCATATAACAATGTTTGGTAAACAAATAAAAGTTTCATTTTCAAAACATCAATTTGTACAAATGCCGAAAGATGGTACTTCGGTACGAAACAAGAAAATAAATTGAATTCTTTTATACTTAAATTTTTGTCTTCTAGGATATGGGTTTAACTAAAGATTTTACAAATTCCCCATTACATCGATTTAAAAAACCAGGTTCAAAAAATTATAATAATATTTTTCCACCAGGAACTGTACTTCATTTATCAAATATACCGTATGTAAAATTATTTAATTTATTTTGTGGAAAAAAAGATTGAAAAAATATTTTAGAAATGAAACAAGTGAAGAAGAAATACGAAATATATTTTCTCAATATGGTAAAATAAAACGATTTAAATTTTTTGAAAAAGATCGTAAAATGGCTTTGATTGAAATGGAAACCATTGAAGAAGCTATTGTTGCTTTAATTGTAAGAATAAAAATTTAAAGAAAAAAAAAAGAAACTAAATTTCTTTAATATTTTTTGTCATGTTTAGAATACACATAATTATCGTTTAGCTGATTCAATGCATCTTCGAGTATCATTTTCAAAAAGCAAATTGTAAATATTCAATTATTGATTTGATTTTTACATTTGTTTTATACAAACTCAATTAAAAAGAAAACAAACGATAAAATCAAATCAAAAAAAAATATTCTTTTCATTGTTTTTTTATTCAAGTTTGTTTCGGATAACAACTTGCTTTTCTTTATCTATTCGTTGATTTGTTTTTGTTTTGTCCTTTTCACATGAACTAATCTGTATGGTTTGCTTTTTGTCTTTTGTTTTACTCAAGTTCTATTGTCTTCACTTGATAAAAAAGAAGATTTTCAAAACATGGATGGATCATGAAATAAACTAATCTAAATCTTCAAATAATAAATCATTTTCAAATTTTAGTTTTTCTTCGATTAGTCTCACTAAGGAGTCATTCATAAAGGACAAATCAGTTAGATCAAAAGCTCGCCGAACCTTAATTTAATACCCTCAATAAAATTTTCTAATCGGAATTGGCTAGTTAGCTCGAAGATATGAGATACTTTTTCCAGTTCATTGTATTCGATGACTAGTGCATCTTACACATTTTTTTGAGATAAATAGAACTTATCGAGTCCAAAAATTTCAGACATGAACTCTATCGAACTCGGAGCCCATCCGATGAGTTTTAATGAACAGTATGAAAACAACCTTCAGAAAAAGTCTGCTTGTTCAAATATACTTAACATTACATTTCCTATCAAAAAAATGCTCTTAAAAACAATCTTGAAAGTTTCATTCAAAGTTGTGTGTAAGAAAAGAAAAATATTGACAACAAGTGTTTAGACGTTCAGAAATGCTTGATTCTCCTCTCTTCTGCCTAATTTTGATGGGTTACTTCTTCTTTCCTTTTCCTAGGCGTCCTCTATGGATGATCTTCATTACTTTTTTCGAAAAACTAGCATTAAATAGAAGCTATTCATGAATAGTAGATTAAAAGTTTTTCACTTCGTTTATTCAATATTGTCTAGTTGCTTTAATTCAGACAAAAAGAACTGTTGAAACAGATCAGTTCGTATCAAAGAAATTTTTAAAACAGTTTTCAAGATCGAGACCAATGTGGAATTTTAATAGATGTAATAAATGTCACATCGGTGACTCAAAACTTTTGTGCTTATACTGTTAGATGAAAAGTTGTAGATCGTTGATGTAACATGTATCACACGTAACTAGGAAATGTTCCGAATCTTGAACACGTCATGAAAAAGTCGGCAAAGGTTTTCGATTAAAGCTGATTTTTCATCAGTTTTCACCAAACTAACACGATAGAGGCTGATCAGAAGTTTTACCCACGGATATAATCTTCTATTAACTAATAAATTTTTTAACTATAAGCAAATGAAAGATTCTGACGAAGAGTAGAATATGATGACTCAACCGTTGGTATTTAATTTTGAAAGCAACTTAAATTAGAATGAATATTTTATTATGACTGCATAAAGATGATGACTGAGTGAGAAATCTGACAAATAGAAAATTATAAAATTTAGTCTTGAATTCACTGAAAACAACATGCCTACTGTTAATATCAAAATTAGCATAATTTGAAAGACTACTTTCAATAGTGTATTTAATTCAATGAAAGTTTACATCAACTCGCGACCAACATTCATTTCGAGCAATCAATACAACACTAAGAAATATAGGAAAGTAAATATTTTTACTCAATGTTACGAAAAATAAATATCTGTGCAATCTGCTGATTCTTATTAATAATTCACGCAAAATATCAGTAGTTCTATATATTCATTATCAACCGGTTTTAATCTGGACATTTTTCAGAAGAGAATATTCTAACAATTAGTTTCTTTCTATGACTATTCAAAAAGTGCTTGAATATTTTAAATCCTTTTTTTTCTAAACAAGACAACAATTAATCAAATTTTTCATTCATTGTATTATCTGATCTTGAACCTAATCGTTCGGGTATATTAGTGAACATCGAATTTACAAATATTTCTAAACATATCAATGATTCAATAGCTCATAGGTGAAAAAGAATCTACTCTATAATAGTCTGTTGACAGATAAATTCTTTTATATAAAGTTTGTCTCTAATTTTGTTTTAATGTACTTACAGTGAGTACCAAAATTATTCAACAAGATTTATGTCCAGTTTTTTCAACTGCCGTAAACATTAGAAAGGATTCCAATAGTAATTTGGATGGAGCTAATGGTTTCCATGAAGAATTTATGGAAACAAAACTTATTATTTTCAAATTAGCAAAGATAGGGACTTCAGCAAATTAAAACCCTACTTTTTCAATATCTCGACCATGTACATATAATTTTGTTCAGACTACATAGAACAATAGGGTAAATCATCTTTTACACAAAGAGACATTGTCAAAGTCAGTGGAACTTTTTTTTAATAGAGATACAGCAATTTGATTGAAGTTCCAAAAATGATTTTTCTACAGAAAATTGGAAAAAAACGACTTCACAGAGTTTGGTAAGGTTGCTGTATCTCAGCTAAAAAAAGCTGCAAGGAACTTATTTTGTAGAGAACTGTTTGTTTTATCATTATATGTAATCTGAACAAAATTATATTTACCCGTTATAGGTGCTTAAAAACTAGCCTTTTGGTTTTCTAGAGTCCCTGTCTTTAGGAACCTGATAATAATTTATATTTTTGAAAATAGTTTTCTCTATTCAAATCATTATTTGTATTCTTTCTAACGCTTATGTCAGTAGAAAATAATTGAAAATAAACGTTGTTGAATAACTTTGGTACTTGCTGTTTATTTTTCTGTTATATTCGTTTTTTAAAATGCATGTTTAATAGTAAAACATCATGGCATATGTACTGTGAAGAATGTAATTTTAACTAAAAGGCTATTAATAAAATGACGCAACTTCTTTTAGATGATTTTCTTTTCGAAACCATTAATCTCTTCGTTCAACTCTTAACTGTTCTCTTCAAAGATCAGCAAATTGATTGAAATTTTAGCTGTCCGATTGATATATTTTCTGTTGAAATTTCACTATAAAGAAAAACTAGTTATTATCGTCTAATATAGATGATTTCTAAACGTTCTTTATCGGCTTTCAATCAATCTTTCTTGCTTCTTTTTCTTTTTTACGAATGATATTCAATAATGTCATCCTCTTATATGCCTGATACATTAGTACAGATATTGTTTACATATAAGCTAATAACTTTTTTCTTATCTATATCAATGTGTATACACAATCATCGAGTGTTGGTCTAATGTTATACTAAAAAGGAATGGTTGATTAGCCTTTTGTTGCTTATATTACTTTTCTTCTAAATGAGTAACTCGTTAAAATGTCGAAGAACATAACAAACAAACAATGATGGGTGGGCCATAATTAATGGCTGTGCTCTGCATACGAGTTTTTCATCATCAGATACGTTTCATTAAAAAAAAATCTACTGCAAGATATAGCATGAAAAGATCTACAATCTGGAAAGCGAAGTTTATTACATACATTCATATTTAGTTTTCGAAATAGAGAAAATTCTGTGTGATCGATATTTGATGCTGCGAACAAGATCGATTTTTTTGACGATAGCGTCTCCAACATAATAAATCAAAACATTGAGATTGGAACTTTTTGATAGTCATCTATAATTGCTTACAAAATGCATGAAATTCTTTTCATATTTTGTTAATAATTCCTAATGTTTATGCCGGATGGTGTTGCCTTGCTGATAGATGAAATCATCAACTAGTGGGTGTTGACCTTCAGCTTGTACATATGAAGGAAAAACTTCAACATCGTTTTCATGTGATTATGTTTTGTCAGATTTAAATATATTTGGAGATTCAAAATCATTTTTAGAAGCTCCTAAAAACATAATAATTCTTTGTTGGATAGAAGCACATGTCAATTAGTCTAAAACCAACCATTGATTATGCTCTTCAATATGGTTCTTTGATCGAAGAAATAAGAAAAGGAATTGGTTGTATACCAAAAACAAAACGATCTTATTCGTAACGTCGAAAATTAGTCATACAGAATTTTGACTCTTTTAAAAGTAAGAAAGTACACATCAAACAAGCATTGTGATGTGGATTATAGAACTCGTCATGTTGGATCTTGTGATATATCTTGTTTTTTTTAAAAAAATGCAATTGATGATATAAAAATAAACTCCAAAACGCGACCATACATTATGACATATCTATGACAATTCGTTTAGAATATGTTTATTTTATTACAAGTTGAACATATGATTTATTGTTCCAATGTTAAATTCCATTTTTGCAATAGAAGACATTGGTTCTTCTATCGTGACCAGCTTGTTGTCGTAATTTTTATTTAAAAATCTTTTTAAAGAAAAGCAAAGTGATTTTTTACGGACTTTTAAAGACCAGAGACAATGTTGGTCACAGTTTTTTAAGATTTTCAACTCGACATGTTGAGAAATATGCATTTTTTTATGTAAATATCCTAATTGAAGCTCTCACTTCTTTAAGAAATCAATTAATTAAATGGATCTTCTATTGTGGGTAGGAATCTACCCAACTATTATTAATTCATTCATATTTAACTAAAAAGCCTAATTTATATAACAATAGTCGATTAATAAATCTTCATTTAGATAATAGTAAAGAAATAAATTGAAATTATTCAACAGTTAAGTATGTTTGTGTAGCATTAAATTCATGCTTCTACGTACAGCATAGCAAAAATAATGATTTCGACAGATAATGTTTCACAAGAAAGACTTTATCAAGAAATTTGAGCCAGTAGCCATGCTTAATTACGTATAATCAATTTGTTTTGAACACATTTATTGAAACTATTTATCAATTAGATCGAACATCTGAAAACTACGTAAATAGCTTCAATACTTGATGAAACCATAACTTGATTTACTTTCTTGTAGGCTTTTATTTATCAAAACCACTGCTTTTGCTATATCCAAAGTAGGCTATATTAAACAAATTTAAATTATCCGACGTTTGAAATTTCCCAATTTAAGCCATAATGCAATTGAATATATAATAGAAGAACTTTTTTCCTATATAAATAATTTCCATAATTTAAAATACGTAAACTTACAAATGCATTAAGTCCTATTTAGTCGATAATAGATTACTATTATTTTCATCAGCAAAATATTTAAATGAAACTTCCATAAATACAAATAATTTTAAAGAATTAATTAAATTTAAAATCATATGTTAAAATACAACTTTTCATTCACTTTTAATAAGACAGCGAAACATATGTAATAAATTCTTTTAGCAAGATTAAATCATACCTCTTTGACGTGCGTTTTAGTTTATCCAATGGATAACATCGAATTAATTTGGAATGTGAGTTTGTTTGAAACGATTATGTTTTTTTTTTAAATGGCTGAAAATCATGTGATCATCATTCAGGCAAATCCTCGACCAGGAACTGGTTAGGAAATGGCCTCTCGAAATTTCGGAAAATTTTCGCTTCCTCCTCTAACGAAACTAAACGACTTTCTGCATTATTTTTTGCTCACCAATTCTCGCAATAGGGATCAAACCGCCCTCCATGTCGTGAATTCTATTTGTTCATTAGTCGACTTTCCTCTGTCCGATCTTGAGTACTTTAAACATATCTATCTTATCATTTAAAAACATTTGATGAACAAATCTTTCGATCATTATTAATTATGAATCAATGCTATAAACTTGATATTACAATTCATTCTTTCATTTTTTATTATTTCATTCTATGTATACTTCTTAACATTGAAATTTTTCATTTTCAAAGTAAAATAAGATGTTGTTTATTGTTCAATTGTTTAATTTTAGATTTTCATCTGCTGATCATATGATATTCTTAGAATATAGCGATGCAATTTATCAGAATACAATTAAAGATATCACCAATAGATAATCTTATACATGTTATTTGATAAAATATTCTTTGTTTATAAATTAACACGTGATTTGTCTTTTATGAAAGATTACTGACTAGTAGTATTTTCTTTATCATTCTTTCTTTATATATATATATATATCTGTTTACGTCATGAATGCACACTGAAATAAAATCGAAACGAAAGAAGAGAGAAAAAAAAAGAAAAAGAATAATTTTTCTTTTTACATATACTTCATTTCACCATCTTGTCCATTTCGATAATCATATATAGAATTGGTGACTTTGTTACATTCGTTGTATTTTTTTTTAAATCTAATTAATATTTAAAAAAAAATCAATACTAATGGATAATCATAAATTATTTGTTGGTAATATGGCAGCACGTATAACACAACGTGATCTTTGGCGATTTTTTTCATCATATGGCCTTATCGATGAATGTGCTAAATTTCATGAATCTTATGCATTTATACGTTTTGTTCATGCTGATGATGCACAACGAGCACGTCAAGAAACACATGGAGCTATGTTAAAAGGACGAAAACTTAAAGTTGAATTTGCTGCAAATGTACATAAAAATAATTCATCACCATCAAGGAATCAACAAAGTAATTATGATTTCCAAAAAATTTTTCTTATTCAAATTTTTATTATTATTAAGAATATTTATATATTGAACCATTACGTCGAACTGTAAATACGCCGTCACCAACAATATCATCACCAATAATAATCGATAATAAAAAAATACATAATAGAATATTCTCTACAAATTTATCGAATAATGAAGAATTTCTTACACCTGATTTATTACGTTTGGCTGGAATTCAATCATCAACACCAGATAATGGTTATGAAACAAATTCTTCATCAATATTGAACAGTAATTGTGATTCACGTTTTTTTCCTCTTTCAATTCATCAACATAATGTTTATTCAAATGTCTTATCGAATCAAGTAAGTCACGAATCTTCTTATAAGATAAATGAAACATAAATTTTATCTATATTTCTTTGATACAATCAAAGGTTAACGAGTACAAATGAATTAATCTCTTTTAGTTTGAGACTATATGCATTATGTAGATTGTGATGAGTTATGAATATTTCAAAACGAGGTCGACTCCTTAAGCTTGTTACTATTGACATATTACATTTTTAGAATACATTCAGATATCTTCGTTATTTATATCGCTCATATACACTCACAGATTCGATGTTCTTATTTCAGGACAGCAATAGTTTTTAAATGATCTGCTATTTTCAGGATTAACTATTTTGCTTCACACTTTTTTATGCAAAGGTTCTAGTCAAAATTCGGATAATTGAAAAATACGGTGAAAAATGTAATATGAGGGCAGTAATAAGTGATAAGTCCAAACTCTTTTCGAAGTATTTATAACCCATTAGGGTATACATGATCCTTATAGTCCCAACTTGAGTGATTAATCAGTTGCAGGAAAGTAGCTTTCTTGGTTAACATTTGCTTTGAATTTTATTATTATTAACTTTAAACAACTTTGGATTCACTATATGTGTTTTTTTTTCTTAGAGCAATCGCCAAAATGAAGATATTCATTTAATATCATTAGATTTTGCTCGTATACGTTTATTTTCCGATGTATCGTCCGGATTTGGTGATGATTCAAATTCATTTATCGAATAATCCAAAAAAAAATCTGTTACTTATGTGGTAATTATGTTAAAATATTAATTGAACATATGATCTGTCGTTTTTTTTGTTGTATTCTAATTGTAAATAGATAACTGTTTTCTTTGAGCATCGTCTACCTTCTTGATTGATGAACTTAGTACAACAATTGTTATTTTTCTGTGTGAATGTGTGTCTATAATATCTGAAGTCTTTTTTGTCTTTCTTTTTTTTTTCGTGCCTTTAATATCTTATTTTTTATATTTTTGTACATTCTCATGAACATTGTATGTCTATTAAATATATAATTCAAAACAAAAATAACTTATTTATAATGTGTCATAGAAATATTCTACTCGACAAAATAATGAATATGGTAAACGAATACAAAAGTTGACTTAATGAGTTGTCTCTTAGATTCTATTATACATACATAAGAATATATTCAAGAATGTGCAGTGTTGATTTTAACATGGGAATATTAATAATACTGACATTACTCGTAAGAAGTTCATAATAGAACTAACTACATTAATCTCGTAGTTCAGAAAAAACTGATACATCAATGCTAATTTATTTTAATTAAGATGTATAGCCAATAAAAATTAATATCGATATGTCAATGTCAGTATCGTTGACTATGCGTTCAAAGAGGAGGTCTTCACTTTATAGAAATGTTCATAAATAGAGGTTTTATTGTACGTACCAAATTTTAGGTAATATCTCTTTTTATTTGCGCTTTGGAAAATATGTATAGTCCGAATATAAATATGCGTTGCTTCCACAGACTCGATATAACTTCAAAATCACAAATAAACGAATGGCATATATTTTGTAGAAAAAAAAGCTGCTGAAACTAAAAATCTCAAAAGAAAAATTGTCGAAAGTACTATTAGTGCAGCCTTAGTACACTCTTTTACAAGACTGCGTGAATAATCTGCCGCAACATGCATATCTGGCACTCATACATGAATTGTGTGTGCTTGAATGACATAATTACCATTTTTAATATATTCATTTTCTATGGTTTTTACTTTTATCATCTTCCCGCATTCACACATATTCAATAAATAAATGTTTGTGTAACTATTTCCTTTGCTCTATTGGAAGTTATGAATAGATTTTTCTTCACTTTGCTAATGTCTTATAAGAGGCATTTTCATTGTTTATCTTGGTAATAGTGTTTTTTCGTTTCTTGAATAAAGTTAAATTATTTTTTATATAGTTAATATTAAAAATTTTGTTATTCGCATTTCACTGTTTTTGTCTTTCGCAATCCGTGCAAAAGTACTTTCGCTATTGCAAATTATTCTCGGAAAAACTTTCGTTTATTGTGCTTTTCCCTGACTATACATTTCGCTAA
>CAJNOP010000002.1:7368829-7409978 GCA_905250075.1 Rotaria sp. Silwood1
GCAAAGAAATAATAGAAAACAAGTAACATAGAAGATATTCGTTTTTAACTAGTGCACAGGCAATAAGACATGTATTGCAGAGATGGAACCGGTACCGGTTACCGGCCGGTCCGGTCCGGTCCGGTACCGGTCTGGGTTTTGGATCGACCGGTCTACCGGTCCATACCCAAGGGGGAAAAAGCAGATTTCAAGATTTCAAGATTTCTAAAGATTTCCAAAGATTTCTAAAGATTTCAAAAGATTTCCAAAGATTTCTAAAGATTTCTAAAGATTTCTAAAGATTTCTAAAGATTTCCAGAGATTTCGGGGGTTAAAATCTGCTTTTTCCCCCTTGCTTTTATACCACTCTTTTTATTGCTGAATACATCGATACTACTCTTATGTAACATTGTGACATATATAGCTGTGTAAAGACATGCGTAATGTACGTTTAACCGTAAGTTAGACAAGATAGAAGGACAGCAGCGAACATTCTGAATAGATGGTACCTAATCATCTCACAAAAAATAATTTATACAAACATTTTTTAACGAAACGCCTGATTTGTTTGGTTACGACAGTCCTGATTTTGTGTCACGAGAGCCCTGTAACTACAACTATGCATACACTACTTTTACAGTGCGACAGCCCTGTAGTAACGGTTACGATAGCCCTGTATTGTCACTCATATTTCTTCAGTAAAGTATATTTCGACAACCCTGTAAAATTCATTACGAAATCCCTGTAATTGAGATTGTTGATGTTCTAAAATATACATATAAAACACTGATTACGATCACCCTGTCAAATTCGTTACGATAATCCTGCTTTTTTGTTGCGAAAGCCCTGATTTTTGTCGTTACGAAACCCCTATAATTGACGAAATCAGGGATTTCGTAATGGACCATAATTTCCGAAAGCCCTGTCAAAAAACCGTGAAGAGTTGCAATGTTCTCAAAATTTACATGTGGCTGAGAATTCGTTGGAATCAAAATGGAAACTTACAACCTACAGTAAAAGTTATAAAGTTAAGGATGTTATTGAAATTTGACTGACCAGGGAACATATCCAAGTGTCAAATCGCTTTTCGATCGAACATATGCTTAACAAATAGGCCTCAATGAGTTATCAAAGAACAACCTAGAATAGTTTGGTTTCCTAGACTCTCTGAGCCAACATATACAAGTTTCATGAAACTTCCATGTCAAGAAAACCATTGAAAACCACTATAATAAAATCTGGTTATTTCCTAACTAATGATTTCTGCCCTGTAAACTCACGAGAACAAAGAAAAATAGCAAAATTTAACCAACAATGTTCGGACGTTGTTTACGACATGCGTAACAAATCTTATGTTTCCCTCTGAGAATTGGCATCACTGATGATTCTTAACAATTTTATACCTATTCTCAGAACATCATTCTGAGAACATCACACACTTTTCCACTTTCTTTGCACGCACATTTTGCTTTTATCCTATGAAACTTAATAATAATCATTAGTTGATATATAATCTCGAGTGGATAATTATATATTGTGAAATGAATACTCAAATATAAGTACTTTTCCAATATTTGGAGAGCCAGTAAGTGTCACGCTTTATTTTTCCAATGTGTTAGTGTCATTTGACACATTTCAATGAGACATATCTATTGATGTACAATGCAGTGTGAATCAATCTATTTTAGGATGCAATAATCCCAGCACGTTTACTATAGACATTTGATCGTATTTGATAGGTCTCATTGAGATCTATTGGTTGATAAACAGTAAACAATGAGATAGATTCCAGACAACGATAACTCGTATAGTATGATGTCAACATGTATACTATAATAGATTTTATAGGCAGATGTTTATTACTATCGTTAATAGGCTCTCATAAGGCTCGTTAAAATATATGCTAGATATTTTGTTCTACTCAGATTTTTTTATATTGAACAAGAATCTTATATAGAATTCCGACTTTGATATCTGTTAGTCAAGTCAAAAATCAGTGAAAAGCCTTTAAAAAAATGTAAAATAAATAAGGTTCGTTGATTAAAAAGGTGTGTATTAGTAAAATTTGTTTTGAGAACTTTCTGAACTATGTTGTATTTTTTCTATTTAATTTGTATATCAAAAGATACAGCTTTTGATAGACTTCCAGAGTCTGTTCTCAAGTGCCTGGAATACATGAATAATAGGACTCTTTTGATTTCAATGTTTAAAGAAAATTTGTTTGAAAATTGATAATAAATTTTGTATTTCGACTCTTATTTTCAAGAAAAGAGACGATCGGATGGGTCCTTAAATAGAATTTCATAACGTAGACTGCGCTATCGAATGGTCTATAGCACTTGTAGATTTAATCAAGTTTTGATGAAGATATGACATGGACAAGAAAATGCATAAATAACTATAAGTTTTAACAGATTCAATGAGGACAATTCATTTATGTCCCTTATCTCCCCACAATTTTATTTACATTTGATCCTAATATTTTGGCTGTTATATATACACTTCACGACCTTTCAAACTGAATATCATAGATCAAAATCTGAAATCTACCTTCAAGCGATCCTCTGCTGTAGTATCTCATAAACAACAAGAGAAACAAATCAAGTCAGTCATGCGAAAATAATAATTTTCTAACTGTAAACCGAACATACCTGAAACGGACTGTATGTATTAATAATGTTCATTGAAGAAAACGATGCTATTCTATGCTTTTTATTTATTAGACAGAATTATTTGCAGTAAACATACGAATAAGGATACGTGGAAAACGTTAGGATTCTATAAATTATTCGAATCGAAATATTCTTAGAATATACTTTTCCTTGGTTACTCATATATTCTTCAACAATTCATCTAAATTAAAATAAACGAAGTCTTGACTACAACCAATCGACTAATCGTGCGAAGCTTAAAATAAATTGTACTTGAATTTTTTTATTTGTTTAATTTCAACTAGTTTTGGTTTTTTTTTAATATTAAGCTACAAATTCTATTAGGCAATGACTTGATCCGTGTTATACTGGATGATGATAATGATGATGACTAGAATTTCTTTTATTCAATAATATTTTACAAAATATAATAAAATTCGATTATCCGTTTTTTTTCTTTTTCAGCTAGTTTAAACGAGAAAAAAAGACCTAGATTTTATGGCAAATCGTACTCTCTTTATTTTTTTCGCACAATCTACAGTACAGAATAGAAAGATAAAGTATTATGATGACCTTAATGTAATATATAGATAGATAGAATAATGTAAACGAACCAACGGATAGAAGTACACATAGATATTAGGAACAGATATTTTTGTTAGGTAGATCAATGCCAAAAGACTAAACCCATACATTTTAAACATAGGGGAACAAAAGAACTGTTCAGCACATTCATACACACATACACACACAAGAAAATAATAAAGGATAATAAAGTGTAGCAGTTGTAACCTAAACAATGGCATACATGCGCTGCTAAAATAATGCTAATATGTATGTGTGTATGTGTGCATACATTGGCTAAGGAAAAAATACTGTGTTTGTAGGTAATAAAGAAAAGAGAGAACGCACACACATGTATTTATGTACATGAAATAGAGGTAACAACAAAAGAAAAAAATCAAACAAAACCTTTTCTCTTGTCGTTCACCTAATGTTCTAGAGATGCAACTCGACTTTTTAAACACATGAAAAAGAAAAATCAAGCAAACAGATACAGGGTTATTTATAGGAAATAATAATAATAATAAAGATCGAAAGAAGAAAAAAAAAACAAGTCTATGTATATACTGCAAGAAAAAAGAAAAATAATTAGAATGAATATCCACAACATATGCTTTATTCTAAATCCATATTGGCAGTTTCATCTTCACTAAAATCACTCAATACTTCATCATCTGATTCATTTTTGTTTGTATGATTCGAACTATTTGAACCATTCGTTTGATTTGAATTATTACTAGACGATGATTGACCATTTATGGATGATGATAAACTATCAGCCATATCAGCAGTAGCAAAACGTTGAACATATTCTAAAAGAAAAAATAAACAAACATAAAAGGAAAATAAACATTGTTGTTTTTTGTTGTTATTTATTCATATACAAACCTCTAACTTTTTTCTTATAGTCTTCAGGTTTGTGAAGATATAGAGCAGCAGCATCACCATTTAAAGGATCCACCGGATTTGGATAAGCAAGTAATTGCGGAAGAAATGATTCGAAAATATTGGCAAGATCTATAGATAGTTAAATAAATAATAAATATTTAAACAAAATATATTCCTACATACCATACATTGGCGTCCATGTTTGATTAATTACATCCAGACAAACAGTACCGGACCTATTTATTTGAAAATAAATTTAAATACAAAATGAAAACAAAAACTATTTTACTTACATTTCGTCGATATTTGGATGAAAAATTCGATTCATAAAGCCTATAAATTATAATTCATTATTTGTTACAATAAAAGTCGAGTACAAAACATAGTTAGTCTTCTCAACTAATTTTATCATCATAAGACGACATATCGATCAAGTTTTTCAAAAAATAAAAATAAAAATTTATTATAGAAAACACGATTATATACTTGATGTTCAATTTTGAGCTTAGATACTGTTGTTTTTATTTACATATTTGTGGTAAGAATTCTATCGAATATTTATGTACATACCAATTGATGGAGACTTAAATGGATATTTCTCGGGTAGATCAACTCGAATATTCCATACTCCACCTTCATAAGGAGCTATAGAAAATGACAAACAAGATTTTTAGTTCAATGAAAAAATGTTTATTAAAAAATTTACTTTCGCGTGGACCAGCAAATTTCACCATAAATTCATTAAGACCAGACATCAGTGTTACCTGATGTTTTGATTCAATACTAAAGTAAAAAAAGAATCGTTTTTCTCCAAAGAAATTTTTAGTAACCTAAAACTTACAGTTTAATAACATCTGTATCTATTCGACGTTTTCCTGGTGATGGTGAACACATTGTTTTTAATGAATAAAATGGTAAATTAAAAATACTTTGAACTATGAATGATTCTTGAAACAAAAAAAAACAAAATGCAAAACAATTTTAACGACCTTGAAAATTAATAGAGTGAGAGTTATATGTTATCACGTCATTACTAGCAAATGACGTCGTTCTATCTTTTTCTTTTTCCTTATACAAATTGTTTTTTATAGTACACATAATCAAATAGAGAGATCAGCTGACCATTGACGAAGAAACAAAATTCTATCATGAGAGGAACATGACAAAACATGTGATCATTGACGAGAACATATATGTATGAATATATATACATAGACACCGTCGTCCGTCGAACGAATGACTACTGCGTATATATTTGTTTGCGTGTTATTATGATGTTGTTGTTGTTCAAAATTAATGATAACGAAAAGATCTTATATTTATGAATTTATATTGAAAAAAATTGAAAAGAAAAAAAGAAAATTCTTTGATAAACATTATTATTATATTTTTAAACTGTTAATTTCTTCTTTTGAGTGTCGCTTATATCAAACATTAAGCGAAGGATGTCGCACTTAGATGGTTTTTATATGATAATCAAAGAAGTGAACTAGCGTCATCGGATAATAAACTCTACTGATAACTAATTGAACATGTGTTCCTCTATCTTTAACATCATAAAGCATTTTGTCATCAGAATAATACATCTAATATAATTTATTTTGTCGAGATTTTATAACGAGACTTTTGTTTAGAATCAATTTCGGTTTACATAATTCGATGTAATTATTTCACATCAATGATCACATATACTGATATGAACGATCAAGATACATGTTTGAAATATTCATAATAGTATCATAACCCATCAATTCTTTCTAGGCTAGTCATTGTTAGAATTCGTCGGATTCGGACTCTGTGGAACCGTGTTCTAAGACTTTCAACGTAATTTTCTAATTAGAACTGGATAGTCGCTCCGAAGATACGAAATATTATTTTCTGGTTTTTCTTGTGTGTCAAACGACTAAAACCCGTTGGATTCGAGTCCGGAACCCATTCAACAATCTCTAGTCAGTGTACTTTTTTCTTCATGTAGGTATGAGAATGTTGAGATAAAAGTCAAAAATTGTATATATTTTTTATAGAACAGAGTATATATGTGGAGAAAAAAAAACAACAAGGATATTAATGATGTGACGACAAGATAATAAACTTAACTTTTCCTTCAAAACCTTTTCCATAAATATGAAATATCATGTATACCATTGAAATCAAGAGAACGACATCATCAATAATGACTGAGTTAATACCAAGCATGTATCTTTTAAGTCTGACTGACAACATTGAATAAAAACTATAAACTGAATGACATCAGTAGGATAAAAATCTCATGATTAAAAGTTGTGAATGTTCTTAATTTAGGTAATAAATAGTAATGACAGATGATGTTTTCTTTTTTCTTCTAATTTCTAAAAGAAATATTTCACCTTGTTTATTGTTAGTGATTAACTAAAACTCATTACATTAAAATTTTGAAGGAAATTTAAAGAGAAGGTAACAAATACTTAAATAGGTTGTTCATTTGAACCTACCTCTCTAAAAAAAAGAATTGGTAACCTCAAGATGATGAAATGACGTATCATATGCCTAAAACGTTAGGTTCTCTCAAATGATATTATTTGTTTTCTTTTCGTGTTGTAAACGTAAAATCATTGACTAATCATACTCATCATATTCGTGTCATTCAATGTACTCGTCACATGAATGAGAAAAAACAAAAGCATTATCAATTGTTAATCAAAGCGTAGAGACAGTTATCTAATGAATATAGGTGAATAGCCAATACATAATGAAGAAACAAAAAGAATCGTGAATCGTATAAATATAAACCAGGTGTATCACATTATGAAGACGACGAGATAAATTTTTGATTTAATTTAATCAGATTTTTATCAAGTCATTTGTAATATGAATACATTCTACTGTCAAATGTTATGTAAGTCGTAATAATAGTAGCGAATTTTAAAAATGAAGAAATGAGGATTTGTTAATGATATTGACGATTGACTGTAAATGATACTAAGAATATTATTGAAAACTTATTTTCAATTATTCTCAAGGTAAATCATAACAGAGTAATTTCATTTTATTTGTAAAAACATTACTTTCCTAGATTTTTTTTCTTTCAATTTCGATGATTTTGTTTTATACAGAGATATCATATAGCATTAAACCGACTTATGTAAAACCGCAGACTTCGAGAAAAATAATTTTTTAAAATTTTACACTTGAACTTATACCCACTTATAAGTCTCACATATATGAACTTGAATATAAAGTTTCACAATTTTTAGACTTTATGTCTTTGAAATATAAGTTTTTCAAGTATTTTTATGTTATTTGATACTGTTGAAAGGATGTCTGTTTTGTAAAAAGATCCCAACATGCCATATCTAAAGATTTTAACACTCTGTACTCAAAGTAATCTATGTAAGATTTCTAAGTAGAAGTAGTTTCAAGATAAATTTCGAAAAAATGATTTTTCTAGAAATTCTATTCTGAATTATACAAATATTAAAAATTTGATCGCTTCGAGGAATCTTAGTAAAAGTTCAAACTTTTAGATTTGTTACTGGAACTTTCAAAAGTGCATCTTCACTTATGGCTTCCTCGGAACTCAAGAATTCGTTGAAACTTAACTAACAAATGATTCATTGTGTTTTAAACCAAACATAGATCATCACGCTTTGTTTATTCACAAATTTTAAACAACTGCAACGATGTTTTACGTTCGAAAGTTCAGGATGTCAGAAATGCTACGAGAAATGACAAATAAAGGATACAATCTTCACTGTGGATACTCAAATATGGGTGTGGTGATATGTGTACAGAAAACCAAAGCTCGTACTCACATTCTTTAGAGAGTTTCGGGAGCTCAGAACTGACATAATCCAATCACTGCTAAACTTTATCTATTATCTATCAGTAAACAGCATTAGAAATAAAAACGACGTGTCTAAGAACGTTATTGTTGTATTTACAGAGATAAGACATACTTATGAAGAACCGAATTGAACTAAGGATCACTTTCTTATGTTATAGATAATATACATAAAGCGTTAAAAAAGTTCTAGAATAAATTTATTTCAAAACAGCAATAAACACTGCTAGATGTGTATTTTTGTCAGTGTGAGTTAATACAGTTCTCTATTTATATATCACCAGTTCTACTAAATTAAATATACTTATGAAAGCAATGAAGCATATCTAAATATACTGATAGAAAATCAAAAAGTTTGAGCATCGTTCGATGAAGTTAAGTTTCTTGTTTTAGGTAGATATGCTTATTTTAACGTTGTTGATCATGTAGTTACAGTTTATAATGATCGATTCTACAACGCTCATTACATCATCTGCATAGAATGTTCGTTTGAAACATAGATAATTATTATATATTGATAGTCATTTCGACACAAATAATATAACAATGATCAATTTTAGTAGTTAGATGATCGAAGACAGTTGCATTGCCGATAGCAGGAAAATAGAGGATATTGTTTATATTTTGCATAATAAATTACATTTAATCTAAGTCAAACCATGAAAATGTCACATTCCTTACATGATGCCAACGACGAATTGATTACATCTGGAACTATTATCAGTAGTTAGCTCTTCGCTTTTGACACGACGAATTTCTTCAAATATCACAGTATCTGATAGAGCATTATCATCGTAAGTTATCAACATATATTCGTAAACATTATATAGCAATTAACCTTTCAAAGCATAAAAATTTTGCTCAAATTTTCAATATATTATTCATATGTTACGAAGAATTCTAAAATCTATCTTATATTTTCATAGTTTAATTAATTAGAGATTATGATGTCTAAAGATAGAGAGCGGCATAAATGATACACAGTCAATAATACTGACATAATAACACTGCATGTTGTGTTGAAATGAAATCAGTCTGGAAACTGTTTGAATATCCTATATATATGCAATATATATTCATAGAGATTTGATTTTGCATGAAATCAATTAAGTTGACTTTATATGACTTGATTTAACTTAAACTCACATAAATTAACGTTAGTTTCATAAAAACTGTTCTCACAATGTAACAGCATCTAGTGTCATCTGTCAATGGTTGTTTTCAAACTAATTCTTATCATGTTTTTCATAAATCTTATCTATCTCTCATCAACAACAACACATATATGTAAATCTTGATAAACGAGTCAGCTCTCAAAAAACAAATTCTCTCATTTAGTATATGGATAAATAATGGCTGAAGGATAGACGAATCCGATGCAATTGTCAGTAGATCAATCAATCAATAATTTGTTCTGTTCCTGGTTGTTTGTTTACTTTTTTTTTCTTGTTCTTTTCTCTACATATTATATCTATCTCGGCCTTTTCCTTTCTCGTCTTCAATTTGGCTAAAGCTAATTGTTGGTATTTCATCTTCATGTTCGAACTCATCATGTTAGGATGATAAGGAACACAATCAAATTAGCCTGATTAGCCATTTTCTTTAGCACAGACTATTATGTCTTTATATCGTATCGTATTCATCATTCATTTACTGTTTTTTATTCAGTCCTATAGTTCATATTGACATATCGTTCATATTTTTATTTGTTCATAGTTGATGTCGTTCTTGAATCTTTAGTATGTGTATGTTTTTGTTTTTGTTTTTGTATTATATTGATCGACAATAAGCATCTATTGATGTTGTTTCGTCGATTGTTATCATGCATCAAGAAACAACTACGACAATAACTGATAATAATGAACAAGTATCAACATCTTTTCCTGACTTGTATAATCTTTATGAAATTATTGGAAAGTATGTGAATTGTTGTTGATTATTTACTCAATAATTATTTAATTTATATAGAGGACCATTCAGTATAGTTCGCCGTTGTACAAGTAAAAGAGATGATAAACAATATGCTGTTAAAATTATTGATGTTGAACAATTTACATCAACACCAGGATTTTCTGCTGATGGTAAAATATCTTCATTCGCTTAATCTGGTAAAAATAAAATTTTTTATCTCTTACATTTAGATTTACGACGTGAAGCAACTATTTGTTCAAGTCTTAAACATCCACACATTGTCGAATTATATGAAACATTTGAATCAGAAGGATGTCTTTTTATGGTTTTTGAATAGTATATATTTATCTAATTTAATTTATTTATATAGAATAATTAATTCTGTTTTTAGTATGGATGGTTCTGATTTATGTTTTGAAATTGAAAAACGTGCTCTTGCTGGGTTTGTATACAGTGAGGCTGTAGCTAGGTAAATATCAATTAGATATTTCTTTTCATTGAAAATATCTTAATGAATTTCTATCTTTTTTTTTATTCTTTTATAGTCATTATATGCGTCAAATATTGGAAGCCGTTCGTTACATTCATGATCGTGGTATAATTCATCGCGATTTAAAACCTCATTGTGTTTTATTATCATCGAAAGAAAATGCAGCACCAATTAAATTAGGTGGCTTTGGTGTTGCATTACAATTACCAGAATCTGGTTTAATTCAAGCTAGTCGTATTGGTACACCAGCATTTATGGCACCGGAAGTTGTTAATAAAGAATCACTGGGTTTTGGTCGTCCAGTTGATATGTGGGCATTAGGTGTTATGTTGTATGCTCTTTTAACTGGTACATTACCATTTGCTGGTACACGAAATCGAGTTTTTGATATGATTACAAAAGGTGTTTATAATGTAAGTTTTATTTAAGAAAAAAAAACCCAAAGTAATTAATATTATAATGATTTATTGAATTTTTTAGATGAAAAGTAAACAATGGGAACAAATATCTGAATCAGCTAAAGATCTTGTTACTCGATTATTGTGTTTAGACCAAAACGAAAGAATAACAATTAATGAAGCACTTATGCATCCATGGATTCGAGTACGTTAAAAGAACACATTTCATATGATTAATCAAAATGTCAGAATCAGAAATGATTCAAAACATATCTTATATGATTTGAATGGAAAGAAAAAAAAAGAAATCTTCAATAACATAATATAAAATATATCTAACTAATAATTCGCTCATTTCCTTATTAAACAAACAAAAATTTTTAGTTTTTCAATTTTCATTATATTCATTTTCAAGAATATATGATATCGAATTTCTAAGAAATCATTGGTTGGCCGTAGAAAGTTCGAAAAGTACTTTAGAAGAGTTCTACTTGTAAGACACATGTTTTGCTATGGTATGACAATATATTAACATTCTAATAGAGAACATACTCAAACATTCACCATCATTGTTGGTACGACGTTGATTTGCTATCGTTTCAGTCTTGCGAGTGTACATGTGAATCAGAAATGGGATAGTTTGCTTCGCTTTAAATTTTGAAAAAAATTTAAGCCGACTCCAACTCTAGTGTGGAATTGTTCTTCTTTCGACCTTTCTACAGTACACTAAATAATCATTAATATATTTGAAGTAGAACATTCTATAGTTGATCGAAAGAATATATCTGTGTTGAACATTTGTGACACAAAAAAACCTGCTGTGTATTTCTAAGGATTCTTAAAATAGTGTAGGAGAATGACATATGCAAATATTATTATAATTCTAAAAGCGGTTCCGTTAACCTTATTGATTAAATAATATCGAACATTCTAAATGGAATGAAGAAATGCTTTAATATTTGATGTACTTTTTCTAACGTGTTATTTGATCCTTTTGTTTTTTTTTTTTGAATACTATATGTGAAAAGATATGAGATACATATACTTAGATTAGACTACCTGATAGCATTGTAGATGTCATTTGTGAAACTTTGATGAATACTATCTATATACATGAAATATGTTTTTAATGCGTGCCACCTTGTGTCATATGAATACATTATATTAATAAAATATTTCCAAGAAAATGTGTTTTATGTGTCCTTAGACATTCTGTTTGACTATATATATATTATCAAGAAAGGTTGGCAATGCCGTCAGATAAAGTTGCTTCTTTTTTTTTGTAGAAAAAAATTTTATCGTGGTATTTTACTCTCTCAATAGTGGTATTTAGTAATATCATTAAAACTTTGGACTTTTATGCATAAATTAGAGAACAAGTAAACATAGAAAAAAAATGGATACTCAAGTAATCTTAACCTCAAGTGTTTTATCTTTGGAAAAAAAGGACAAAATCTGTCTCTTAGAAAAAAAACATTCGAGTTGCATGGCGAGGAAATGAGAAAAAGAAATAGAAACAAGGAGAAATTCTTTTTTTTGTATATATTTACATATTGCGGATATGTATATAAAATTGAAGGTAAAACCGATAACGAGATTTAGGTTTGCAAAGAGACGTATTTTATATTCAGATAATATGGAATTATTTCATAAATGCCAATAGAATAAAAACGAAAGCAATAATTATTGTAATCGTTAAAATATTATCACTATATTTGAAACTTGATACCACACTGTCTGTTTATATAGCTTCCATGTCATGAATATTTTCATTACAAGTCTCAGAATTAATAGTTATCTATTTTTAATAGCAAAGCAACAAATTCTGTAAAATAAAAGGCACATTATTCATGTAGGTTTATGTTTTTTTTCGTTTTATTATTGTCTATAATTAGATTTTTTTTGTAAGTTTTTCTTTGATTTATTAACAATCAACAAATAAAGATTGAAATGTTGATAGTAACGGTAAGTGAGTAAAAGAAAAAATAAAATAAAACACTTGACAATACTATTCGATTATATGTGAAAACGATAAATAGTTGTTTAACACTTCAAAATATTCTATATATTTATTCTTTGTTTTCTTCAAAAACAGATGATTATTGATCTTGCTAAGATAATCTGATTTGTCATAATCCCCTATGGATATACTATCTGACAAATATAATAATATATTTAACTTATCGAAAAAATCAAAATTTTTTATTTAGGAACGTGAAAAATTTGCATTAAGAAAACATTTACCTGATACTGTTGAAGAACTACGTAAATTTAATGCACGACGTAAATTAAAGGTAAGTTATTTTTCTGTTGTAATTTGAGGAAATTGGATTTTTTTTTGTTCTTCCATTAACTTCAAATATCTTAAAAGATTTAGTATTGTTTTTTTTTTCTAATTAAATTTAGTATCCTTCAGCGTCTGCTAAGGACATATAGAAAATTGCATTGAAAAAATTGTCGTCGTCAAGTACAAAGAGTATTTTTTTCAACTTCTAAATAGATTTATATGTAGCTTTATATAATTCTTTATAAAGATATATCTCAAGACAGCAAAAAAATGAAGGCAATTATTAAGAATTATCCTAATTATATCTTAGGAACTTCTTCTAATTTAACATATTCTTAGAATTTCATATTTACAAAAGAAGCAAAAAATAAATTTGTTAGTCTGTTTTTTATTTATAAAATTTTTTCAGAAATATATTGGCCTGTATTCACTTGTAGAATCGAAAAATATATTTGTATTATCATTATCTTTTTATTTCACATTTACTATTGTATAGGGTGCGGTATTAGCAGCTGTTTCAAGTCCTCGTTGGTCACAAATACCACGTTTTTCACCGATGACAACAGCAAATCCATCATTAACTATGATGAAAGATATGGTAACAACAAATTCAAATGACTTTGATGATATGGCATCATCGGGTAAGTTTTGAAATTTATAGAAAAGTATATAATGCTGATGATGCTGCTGCTACTGCTGATGATGATGATGATGCGTGTATGTGTGTGTTCATGCATCTTATAATCATCAATATAATATGAATAAACAGAAGAAAGAGTGAGAGTGAGTGAAAAGAAGAGAAATGCGTCTTCTATTTTCTATCTATTTTCCTTATCTCTATTTCTTATTCTCTTGTCTTCTTTGTCAGTTGTATGTGAAAGAAAATGTAAGAAGTAATGAAGGAAGACGGACACAAACATACACACATATAAAGTAGATTAATTGCTTTAAGATGCGCATGCTTTCTCATCATCATCATCATCATCACCAGCAGCGTTATAGTAGTCGTTCACATTCTGAAAACATTATTTCTAACGGTAAGATAGCAAAACACATGGAAACAATGTTTGTTCTATACGCTAACTTATACTATTACAAACGATCAAAGATATATATATATATATCTTGACTTAATTTCCGACATATATACTTGTTCGTTTGCTGTTTATAATTACCAGGATCATTTCATGCATATTGAGATGACACGTTCGCTCATGTTTCATCTAAAGTGATTATCTATGACATAGCCTTAAGGTTTTTATTCTTAAGGAGTGACTACAAGTCATAGAACTAGAAACAGAAACGAGTCAACTTATTTATTCTATAGATATTCCAGCATATATATGCCTTGTTTCAATATTATTTGACTGAGTTATTACATACATATATATATATATCATTATCTTTTCTATTGTGCTTCATCAAGTATCTATATAATATTTTATATAATTATGAAAAATCAAGCAGGTGATTTATACATAAAAAAGATATTTAATATCAATGTACTTTTTCATAAAAAAAAAGAAGGAATTTTTTTCTTGTATCATATTTCTAGCTGTTTCACAAATCCTCGATTCATTAGAAGATACTCAATGGTTAACTATTGGTGATCGTGTTGAACTTGATTTTCTACAAAAATTATTTGAAGATAAACAATTACGAACTTTACTTGAAGTAAAAGAACAAAAAGAAAAAAGAAAACAAAAGAATTTTACCTATTTTTATTTTTGTTTGTTAGTTATATGATCGTATAAATTCGGATGATATTCGTCCATATAATATTCCTCACTCAAATGCTGTGCAAATTGTTTCTGATATAATTACAGTAATCGAACAAGATTCTTATCAAAATAAATCAGCAAATATTCATGATCTTCTTGATATTTTACTTGAACCACATTTACAGGTAAGATTAATGCAAAATAGTTGCAGAGAAGATTTGTTTTTAAGATGTGATTAATTGTTTGTATGTATATTATTTAGTCTAAGCTAAATGAAATGCAATAGATAGAAAGAAAAAAATCCGAGGAATAGATGATTGAAATCTGATCGTTTGTCTCTTTGGGCTTATCATTGGTCTCTTTTTTCTTTTTTCCCCCCTTTAAGATTCGTCTTTTTCTATGTTTATTCCTTCTGTTTCTTTTTTGCTCAGCTTTCTTTTTCCTTTTTCCTTTCTTTCAATGGTTTTCTTGATTATTGACTATATGAACATCTATTAGGTCGTAGTGATGATGACAATCGTTAGCATGGAATTTTTCTCTTTAAAAAAAATATATAAAAATTATTATTATTCAGATAGTTATCTAATGTGATCATTTTTTTCACTATCTTATTCGTCCATAATATGACTTAGTTTATTGAACAAGAAGCATGCTTCTTGTTATTATTATTGATATTAATTGTACCATCGTTATTGTTATTATATTTCTTGTAATGGATGGGCACAGTTTACGCATTTATTGTGCGCTTGAAAATATGAAACAAGCAAGTATTATTTTAAGTACATACTTGAAGTATATATATATACATCTGTTTTTTTCCGATGAGAAGGCATGTTGTTTTTCTGTCTATTGTTTTTTTTTCATTTTGATTATAAACGAAAATTTGATTAGTATCTTTGTATGCTAATTTTGTTCTTATTTGTAGAAATGAAAAACAAAAAAGAAAAATTCATCTTTCTTTTTTTGTTTTTAAACGAAATACTTGCTTAGTATTTTATATATATATATTGTTCGACTTTTATCCGTTCCGTTTATGAGATATAACCGAAAGGAGCTTGATAAAAAAAAAACAGAAATGGAACGAAGCGATTAAATTAAATGTTTTACAATATAGCCGACGGGAAAGTCGAACCGATCGATCCATCCATTCCGTCGCTCTCCGATCAATTCAATACGCATGTATTTTGTGATAACAAGAATTTGCCCAACAGCAATGATTAACAGACGTGCACTCTCTTGTGTGTTTAGAGCAAACAAAAGAGATGACGTACGACAAACAGAAAATATCGAAGAAAAAAAATAAGAAACAGAGAAAATATCTATAAAACAAGACAGCAAGAAAGAAAATGCATAGAAATAATATTATTCTTTGTTAGAGTCGATCATTTGTCTTGTTGTTGCTTCAAAGGCTAGATCAATAAATTGTCATATCATTTTCGTTTTGTCACAATATTATTAACACTAATTATCATGGAAGTATAGACATACTTTCTTTTTTTATGGTATGTATTTTAGTAACACAAATAGCCTTTCATAATTTGTCATGAAAGTGTTGATTAAATATACTTTTAACATGAAAAAGCACTCTAGTGACATGAATGTGACTATATCAGAAGTGACATAAAGTTAAATTAATAATGTCTATATGTCATCTTAATAGACTTTTTACGAAGTTGAAAAAAAAAGATATTGAATATATCAACTTCAATCATATTGCTGCATCTATCTTTCTTGATTACGTTGCCTAAAATCATTTTTATGACAAAAAAAAGTCAATCGAATCGTTTTATTTTCGACATTAAGAAAGTGAGTTTCATTTTAGAATACATATCGATGATTCCCAATCAAACGAGGAAACACCTTGGTTACGATAAATTTTCAGAAATTCGAATTGAGTGACAAGTTTTTTTTGTTTCATTCTTTTTATGTTATGCATAAGCGCATGAACCTTTTTAAATATTTGGAATTTTTTGCGTATCAATATAGGACAATAGTACATGGATAGAATTATATGTCACAAGTATAACTTTTTGTTTTGTTTATGTTTTAAAGTAAAAATATGTAAGATCATGCAAGACTCTTATTCTTGCAGATATTCGTACGGACTAATCTTTATGTATTCATACCACTTATAATTCTCAAAATGTTTATTGCGTGCAGTTGCAAAGTGATCAGAACTTTGTTAAATCTATGCAGGTCAATGTTAAAAGGTTGTATATATTAAAAATCTATTACTACACTGATTCTGCATCGACATGCAAGATTTTTTTTCTATCTTATCGTATGCATGTTATTACATGCAAGATTTAGATTTTTATTTTGTTCCACGTTTGACTAATTATTTCCTGTAAAAATAAACTTACTCTTCAATAATCATGCTAAATTATCTAGAAAAAAAAAGCTGGTTCATTTTTTTCTAATAGCCATTGGTATTCATGTATACGCATGTTTTCTAGTCCTCAGATAATAATTATATTCTCTAGTTCTTTTGTTGCACTCCTAATATTTGTAGATGGGATGTGTAGTAAAAGAAATTCGCATCATAAAACAAAATATGTATGTTTGAATCTTATATAAGACAAAATATTCCTATATATTCATGCATGATTTCTAGATATGTTTCTTTTTTTTCTTAAGTATTCTAGCATTTTGTTGTATGTTTATGCAAAAGGTCTTTAGAAAAGGATATTCATATGTTCTGGCATGCAATAATATAATATGTGCATATGCACAAACTTCGATATTTATAGACATGAATATAGAGTAGTCTGTGATACGTCTACATGCACATCATGTAAATATAGTCCGTAGATGTATAAGCAACATTTTCGTGTTGTGTTACATGCCCTTTTCTTTTTATAATTAGGAATGATTCTGTTGAGTGATGGTACCGAACATAGATACTGACAATGACAATTGCTATATCTTGTTGATGTTTTTTTTTATTGGACCATCGTTGGATTTCTCGCTCTTGATTTATTCTCTTTTTGGTAGTTTACGTTTGCGTGTGTTTTTATCCTTATGGATTTTTCATCATCTACGCATTCTTCTGTTTTGCTCGATTGTTTTTTTTGTGCGCTATTGTTCTCTTTAATGTCGAATAGCACATTTAGATTGACAATAACATGTGCATTTAAGTTAATTCTGGTTTTATTCGATGGATAAAATGATATGCTTTCAGAAAAAAAAAATTAATGTTCATAAGTAGACTTCCGTTAACTATATAAAGTGGAATAAATTACATACGAGTAATCTATCAAGGAAGAAAAAAAACGAGCAATGACAACAGACAATACAAGAGAAAATTCTATTCTACTTGAACTTGGCCTTTTGGTGTTGTTGTTTTTTTCAATTTTTTTATATGTAGGCCAATAATTTATTTGTTTTTTTTTTGTTAATAGGCTCTCCTACAAGCACATGATGTTGTCGCACATGAAGTCTATGGTGATGATGCTATACGTATTGCACCACCATGTATTGGAAATAATATAATAGCATCTGATTCTGGCCTTGATAATGAGTATGGTGGTCACAATGGTAGTGGATCGAATGAAGTCGGTGATGATAGATTAAGTGATTTACCGTGTGATGTAACACGTGTACGACTTGTTCAATTTCAGCGTAATACTGATGAACCACTGGTAATCTATCGAAATAGAACAACAAAAGAAAAGAGCATGAGATTTTTCTAATACAAAAAAATTTATTTCTTGTTAAGGGTATTACATTGCGTATGACAGAAAATAAACGATGCATCGTATCACGTATTCTTAATGGTGGTATGATACATCGACAAGGTACGTTACATGTTGGTGATGAAATCAAAGAAATCAATGGACAACCAGTTTCTAATCATCCAATACAATATTTACAACAAATGCTGGTATATTAAAGATTTTTGTGTTTTTTATTTTTAGAATTCAAATATAATATTCTATATTTGATTTCTAGAGAGATGCACGTGGTAGTATTACATTTAAAATTGTACCTAGTTATCGCAGTCAACCACCACCTTGTGATGTAAACATCGAAAAATTGATGTATTATTTCTTTAAACTAATTTTTTAATTTTTCATCTATAGATTTATGTAAAAACATTATTTAATTATGATCCAAAAGATGATGATTTAATACCAAGTGCTCAAGCAGGTATAAAATTTTCTATTGGTGATATTTTACAAGTAATATCAAAAGATGATCATAATTGGTGGCAAGCTAAAAGAATAGTTTCACATGATAATTTTAATGAACAAACAATAAATTACTATCATAGTGATTATAATAATTTACCAGCTGGTTTAATACCATCACCAGAATTACAAGAATGGAGAATAGCTACTAATGCTATTGAAAAAGCTAGAGATGGAACTGGTAAGAAATAATTTATATTTTGATTTTTTTTACATCGATTTAATATTGATAATAGAGAAATGAACATTGAACAGAAAATTATTTCCCTTGAGATTATCTTTAAGTAATATTGTCATGTTGACGATTTAATAAATAGTTTTGAATTAATTAATGATGTATTCGAAATAGTTTGTCTAGATTTGATTCTTTTTGTTCTGTTTTGAATATTAAATAACTTGTAATTGTAGTTCATTAACGAAAAGAAAAGAACAGTTTTCCTTATAATATAATTATTCAGATTTTCTTTTGTTCTTCAAATCTTTTGGGCTTTATCCAAGCGAGAAGTTAAGATTTATTAATTCCCGGTAGATCTTGTTGACTTGTTGATTTCATAGCTGTCACCGAAGTCATTTGTCACTATTCTAGGAAGTTATCAAAGAAGCTTCATGTTGTTCTTCCCTATGATTACAAATTTTCATACATCAGTCAACAGTCTTGACTATTCTGTTTTGATTTATATTCATGATAATATACTTTCAGTACAATCAGTAATTATTGATCTCGAAAATAGAAGAATTATGATGAACAGTTCATTTTAGTATGCCTCTATATTGTTCACATGAGGAAGAAAAGTTTTTTTTTTCTTGCTATGAATGATAATATCTTCTAAACATATGTATTGATATATATCTTGCCAAGCTAGTTTTCGGAAAGAAAATGATCATTTTTAAAATCTAATCGTTGATTTATCAATAACATCATTTTCTACTAGAAGGAAATCTGAACTATTATCAAGTTAATTTATAATTACAGATAATTCTGATAAATAGATAATGAAAGACTATTTGTGATTCTTGTCATATTTCGGAAAAAAACTTCTTTGATAAAGACGAAATTCCAATAACAATCTTTGTTTTGTAATAGATAGAGCTCAACATCGGACTCCGACAGAGGCGTGAGGAAAAAAAAATACTCTTCGGAGTCGGAGTGATCTTAATGAATTGCGTTTTTTTTTCGGAACCAACGTCGGAGTTGCATCAATAAAATAGTCAAGCGTTTTTACTTTACATAGTAATAAGTTCACGCTTCACATATTAAGTAATAAACAAAATTACACTACTTTATAGATTCATAAGTTTCAAGAAAAAAAATAATCAGAAAGAAATTCTCATTAACAGGTAGCACAAAAAGAAGTATAAAGTGGCTTCAAAAAATTGATCATACAGATTTAATTTCCATTTTTGCCGTAGTCTTAAACCGCATAAAGGATTGAAATACTGACTTAAATGGAGACAATTATTTCCAACGAACGCATGACCTCCGAAAAAAGTTTCTTTTGATTACACAGAGCCATAGAGCAACTGATTCTCTACAAAATGAGATAACTTCGAGCTTTCCTCAATATTTTTACACAGAACTAGATCAACATTAAGTAACACTCAATAGTAGTTATCTCAACATTGCCTAAGGAAAACTGGGCAAAAAAGAATTTTTGGGTTCTCTTAAAACAGATGTAATTCAGTCAAGAAATGTCGTAGAGACCTTGGAGACGTGTCATTTTATAGAGAGTTAGTTGTTCTGCCTAACCATCTAATCAAAATGAATTTGAACTTTAAAGTTGTAGGTGCTGAAAAACTACGTTGGGTGTTTCCGGCAGGTGCTGAGTTTTGAAAACGCGGTGTGACAGTGAAAAAATTTTTCGGAGTCGAAGTCAGAAAAAATTGACTCCGCAGGGCTCTTATAATAGATGATACAAAATTTAAGTAATCAATATCAATAAAAAAAAAAAGAAGACTTTCGAACTAATTCAATAAATATCTTCATATAAACCATTACGAAAATAACAGATGTTGAATCTAAATTTATATTTTATTTTTATAGCTAATTGTGGGGTATTCGGTCGAAAACGTAAAGTAATGAAAGATAAATATTTAGCAAAACATAATGCTGTATTTGATCAACTTGATTTGGTGACATATGAAGAAGTTATTCGATTACCTGAATTTCGTCGAAAAACACTTGTTTTACTTGGTAAGTAATTATAATGTTTCAAAAAGTTTCTCATATAGCTTTACTATTCGATTTAACTTTATTCACTAACTTTTTTTCTAAATGATAGGTTCATTCACTGAATTTTTATTTAGACGAGTTGATTTCAAAAGTACCCCTTGAAAGTCATCAGTTCCTTTTTCAATATGTTATAATAGAAACACAGCTGTTGTATTTATACTCAAAATGATCCGTTTGTCATTTCGAAGTTGATATGCACTTACTAAAACTTACCGCGTGATTGGATATATGTCTCTGCTGTGATGGTTTTCGAGAAATTATTCAAGAGTCTCTTTTGTTGGTTTGCTAAAGTAGCAGAGTTAGATCGAGTCTAATAGAATCAAGAAGATTATGACTGTATGCATTGTAGATACTCAAATTCAGTACAAAATCATGCAACTTTACAATATTCCTCAAGGAGAAGCTGTCTTTGTCTTGATAATACTTTTGAAACATCTCCAATGCCACTATGGACATTTCTAGCAAGATGTATCGTGTGAAGAAAATTGATTGATGCGTCCTTGTATTCTTTTGATGATCCAACGATCGATCAGCACAAATAATCTTGATATGCTTCAAAGTTTCTTTCTTGTATCTGATTTTATAAAAAAAGAAAAGTTTTAGCTAAAAAAATGATGATTTAGCAACATATGTTATCAGTATATTTGTCGGAGACTGTTTGCTTTAGGCTGAACGATAAGTTTAATTCACGATAGTTTAGAAAAGATGAACCAATCTCATGAGATTTATAGTCACTAGATCTAATTCCATTGGATTTCTTCTTATTGGAATACGTCAAAACCAATATCTATAAAATACTAATTAAAACATCAGAATAATTAAGAACAAATCATAGCGTCATATCTTTATACATGTAGAGAAAAAAGACAAACTTTTTTTGAATTTCCATTAGAGATGATAGTTTTGTAGCTGTTCGTATCAATAAAAGCGCGGTATATACATCTACCACATAAAAAAAGAATTTCTTTTCATCTAGGTGCACACGGTGTTGGTCGCCGTCATATAAAAAATACATTAATAACAAGTCAACCAAAAATTTTTGCCTATCCGATTCCACGTAAATATTGCGATTTATTATGATTTCTTTTTCTTCTTCTTAATTTAATAAATCATTTCTATATTTAAGATACAACACGATTACCAAAAAAAGAAGAAGAAAATGGAAAAAATTATTATTTTGTAACACATGAAGAAATGATGCGTGATATAGCTAATAATGAATATCTTGAATATGGTACACATGATGATGCTATGTATGGAACAAAACTTGAAACAATACGTAATATTAATCGTCAAGGTCTTATGGCTATATTGGATGTTGAACCGCAAGCATTAAAAGTCTTACGTACAGCTGAATTTGCACCATATGTTGTTTTTATTGCTGCGCCAGATCTTTCACAAATAAAAGGTGTAAATGTAAGAAAAACGATCATTTTATTATGATTTGTTGAAAATTGAAACTTTGTATGGTTGTTTTTTTTTCTAATAGGACGATAGTTTAGAAAGATTAGTAAAAGAAAGTGAACTTCTTCAACAAGCTTATGGACATTATTTTGATTTAGTTATTGTTAATAATGATATTGAAGAAACAATACGAACAGTAAATAAATATTTGAGTTTTTGATAATTAATTTTTATTGATTCTTTTTTTTTTTGTCTTTTACTAGTTACAACATGCTATTGAACGAGTTAGTCTACAACCTCAATGGGTGCCTGTTAGTTGGGTGTATTAATTTAGAATGAAATACACATGATAATCCGCATCTAATCTCTTTTTTTTGTTTCTCTGTTTTTCTGTTTTTTGTGTCAAATGCAATATATGTGAATCGCAAAAAGCCTAGTCGACAGTATTCTTATAATTATTTTTTCGTTGGTATTTTTCTTTTCTCTAATGATCTGATATCGTTCTTCCGAGACGAATTGTTTTACTTATGCCTTTTTTTCTTTATGTTTGTAAATAGACACTTATCTGTGTTTTCTTTTTTGTTGCCGTTGTCAGTATTCTCGTATATATATATATAGATTGTCGAAATATTGATCATGGGTCATATCATTTTATTTCTATTACGTTTATTTCACATATGCTTGTATTTTCCGTCTTTTAATAACATGGATATTGGAGATGAATAATCATTAATATAGATGCGAAGAATATAAAAATATATAAAATATAATTCTGTTCGTAACTGCAGTATTCTTATTTTATATTTTGTGTTGTTTTTATAAATTTTCCCACTTGTTATTCGTACACCAACTTTATACAACAATGCATTTCGTTGGTAAGATGCGCTTTTATGTTCATATATCTTACACAGTAAATGTGTATTTTTAACCTTGTATAATTGTCAGTTTTTTTTCCTATTTGTATATAGTACTAATCAAAAATAAAAGGTATACTAATAACGGTAAAAAAAACATTATTCAATATTGTGTTTCGACTATATCAAAATTTCAGATGCCGTCCATACCTCCTATATTAATTATTGGTGTTAACCCTATCGTTAAAGTAGTTGTACCACTTTTACGTGCTTTTGGTTTTCAAATAGTTCATCTCTGGTCACCAGGTCGATTAACATCTGATGTAATTTCATTATGTAAAGATACATTAAACATTGATTCATATTCTTGTTCATTAGCATCACTTGATCAACTATTAAATAATGCAACACAATCATATCTTATCTTTATTTGTACAGAAACTGATCAACATTTACCACTTATGAAACGTATAACAAGTACTTCAATTATAAAACCATGTAATCATCATGTTGTTTGTATGCCACCATTTAATGTCGATCCAAAATCACTTATATCAATACAACAAATTCAACAACAATTATGTTGTTATTGTTATCCAATTGGATTTTTACCAACATTTATTAAACTTAAACATTATCTTTATGATGAACAAATAAATATAGGTAGAAATATATTTTATTTAAAGAAAAAAAAAATCTTTTTTTAATTATTTCTTTTGCCTTTTTTAGGTGATATTCAATCAATTGAATTTCGTATCCGTTGTTGTTCATTAAAATCATGTTCGGATGATCGAATAAATAGTAGTCTTCTTAATCGATTTGGTTCATTTGCACTTTTTATACTTCTTTATTTATTTGGTACACAATATTTATCAACAATAAGTCATGCTTATATTCAATCACCAAATGAAACAACATGTTCATTTCATATAAATTATAATCGTTCAACACGTTTACCACCTATATGTGTTAATATAATATCAAATTCACATATATCATCAACATATAATCAAGAATTAATAATAATAGCATCAAAATGTGCACTTATTGTTAATGATTATCGTTTAATATTACGCCGTTTTAAGTTTGATGATCAAACATTAATTGATTCATTTCATTCGGATACAAATGAAAAATTTTCACAATTTTCATATGAAAATCCTGAAATACCATTGATTTTTATTCAATCATTTTATTATTTCATTGGACATTTAAAAGAATCATTAATAAATCAAATACCTCGATCAACATTTACAGAACTTACATCTTTTGAAATTGTTTATAAAGTGCAAGAAGCAATTGTTGCTATTCGTGAAGCAGCACGAACCGGTGAAATTGTGCCGATTGTCAGATGAAACTTTTTTTTTAATTATTTTTCCGTATGAACAAAAAACCCAGGAACAACGAATTAAGAACAAAAGTGCTTTTTTCTTTAAAATTACATCTAAAAAGAATGAACAGTTTGATTTCTTTGAAGTGATTTCTTTTTCTTTTTTTTTTTGTACTTATTAACGATAATTTTAGACGAGAAATAAAATATGCAATGTCAAGTTTGTTATGAAAACAAAAATATTCCTTATAAATGTCCGAAATGTAGAATTAAATAGTAAGTATAATGAAAGCGATATTTTATTAATAATTATTATTTTTCAGTTGTTCAGTTGCATGTTATCAAAAACATAAATCATCGGGTAATCAAAATTGATCGAATAAATATTTAATATTTAATTAATTTAAATAGAAACATGTTTTGAAAAAACTCTTGAATCAAAATCAACAGTAGAAGGTGAGCAAAATGGGTATGATGATTGGAGATGATTTCAAAACAAACAAAGATCATTCAATCTAATCAATTAATATTAGTTATTATCAGAATGCAACGAGATTGATTTTGAGTCTTACAAAGGAATTTTTCTAAGTGTTTAATCCTTTTTTTTGATGTCAGAGTTGTGTTTAACAATGAGCTATGAATATGTTTACCATACATTTTTTTAGTCGAATGCTATGGTCTCTCTTAAAAATACCAGATGAATGGACTTTTAAATTTTGACTTGAGATTGCACAAATAACGACTTGAATCATAATAGTTTATTGTGGCACTTTTCAAATCTTTTGATTGCTCCTATTCTGTAATATTTGCATATATATATATATATATATATATGAAAAATATACTGCTTCCTATAGTTGTTGCTTAGGGATAGCAAAAATATTAAAAGATTTGTAATTTTCATTACTAACTATTCCAATTGAGTGTTGTCTCTGTAAAATTTCAAGTCAAACTTTTAAACTCAATTCTGCAGTATGTTTGAAAGGAGAATAAGTCATTCTGCAAAAAAAAATATATATAAAATAAAATCCTGTATGCATGCAATATAGCAATAATAAACGTAAGGCTTCGAATTCTCTACGGAGTACTCATAGTTCATTAGAGCCGACATGATCGACATCGTTCTGGCTCAAAAGTGATTGAGCACTTAGGGAAAATTTCGTCGTTAGTAGTTGCATCTTTTATTTGTTATATTTAGCTTCAATAGCACAAACTCAATTACCGATTGAACTCGGTGATGATGAAGAAAGTGATCGTCTACCAACAAATGTACTCGAACGAATCAGTTAGGTTTTATTTATGAATACTTTACGAATATGTTTCGAATGTATGTCAAATTTATAGATCAATCAAATGAAGTACTTGAATTATTAAAGAATCGTCATTTACGAACAATGATTAAAGCATTAGATCGTTCGATAAATTCAGCTGATGACATGCAAAACGCCATGATGGAACCTATTTTTGCTCAATTTGTTGATCAATTGTTAATGATTGTTGAAAATAAAAATACATGATAGGATTGAAATAAAATAAAATAAAATCTTGTCTTGTCCTTAACACAATTTTATCATGAAATATGCTACAGAAACTAATTGATATCTTTATTGACATTAATATAGATTTTTTCGGACTTTCATTAAAATAAACTATTTTTATATATACATTTTAATATGTCATGGACTCAATCCATTTCAATTCAGGATTAAAGAAGTCTTTGTTTAAATGATTAACACAACGTTCATCTATTATTTTTTTTGTTCGATGGGTTTGAAACTATGATGATATTTAAATAGATTGGTTTTAAGTTGATATTCAGTATGATGTTTATTTTATAAATTGTAACGAGTGATGATAATATAAGAGATTCGTGTCTGTAGTTTGTTTTTAGTAATAGCTAATGCGATTATAATAGAACACTGCAGTCTATTTCAGATCTGTAAGAAAGAATAGCTATCCGGTTTCACTTGTTAACTTTGCAGAGAAAAAGGTCGAAGAGTGCAATCTTGCGAAAAACTTTCAAGTTCAAATGGGAAAGTCTATTTCTGCTTTTACGCAAGTGAAACTCATAGCATAGGATTAAAAGATTTGGTGCGTACGTCAAAATCTTGTCAGAAACATATAAGCACGATCGATTTCTTTTTTGGTAGAATATTGATAAATCATTGAAGCTAATAATAACTTCTGTATTTCCAACTTCAAAGCAATGTGATTATGAATTTTTTATTGCGTTGTTATTATTCTTTCATGTTTTCATGATAGAATAAATATCTAATTCGGTTTGTATATTTTTTCTTTTCGTAAAAAAAAAAAGTTAAGAGAAGTGCAATGAAATGTCGGTCAATTTGTAATTTTTCTAACATCAGATATAGTAAACAGCGGTGACAGAGTATATTCTTTTTATTTAACACATTTATTTTAAGCATACTGTTTTTAGTTCGTTGTTGGGAATGTCCTTGAATTGTAAGCAACACTTTTCTCCGAAAAGAACCATTAAAAAAAATTAAAATCAAATGGTTGTTTATTCAACGATATAACAATAGATTTGAGTATTTTTTTTTTGTAATTTTATTTTATCTTTCGCCTACTCAATCCTAGCAGGTAGTTTTAGTTCTATTTTTATCGAAGAATATTCTACACAGAAAAAAAAAGATGTTAGAAAGTCTCTTTTTTTTTCTCTCTTGTTCTTGCTTTCTACTATAGCATCACAAGATGAAAAGGTAATTGGAGACGACAACACTGAGTACCATATTCGTTTGATAATAGAAAAAAGAAAATGAACATTATAATGATTCTATAGATCACTTTGCATTTCCTCTCAACATTTCATACACTATGTCATTGTCCATTGAAAATTCTTCTAATATAGAAACATCGATTGCTATAGAATTATGCAAATATCATCCATATTATTTAGTTGGCGAGACTATTTGGCGAATAGGTGCACTCTTATGTGTTCTATTAGGTATGCCAGGTCATATAATTGTTGTTATTATTATGCTCAATGCGAGAAATCGAAGACAACCTGTTTGCTTATATTTTGCAACAATTGCTATTTTTGAATTTATTTATCTCATAAGTACGTATAAAAAAATTTATTTTTATCAAACTATTTTTAGCTATTATTAATGTAAAAGTTTTAATAAGATATCGTATGTTTTTTTTATGTCAATTAACTATCACGTAAGAATGTTTATTGTTTTTTGATCGAAAGAAAGAGTCTATTTTGAGATAAAAGGCTAGTAAATTACATGAAACAATAGCTAGACTTCTCTTTAGTATGAACCAATAAAAAAAAAAGGATCAGTGGAAATCAATAAAATATGTAATACTAAATAGAACAATATGATATCTTTTTTAATTGAATCTAGACAAATGTTATTAGGAGAAAAATCATCTCATGTTTGTGACAATTTATTAACATTTGAAAATTAGCGATGTTCTTATATTTTCTATGAAACAAACAAGAACTTGATTTTGCCTAGATCTTGATCTCAGGATCGGTTATAAATTGAAAATAAGTAGTGATGGATCATGAAATATCTTATTTAGTTTTATAAGAATACTTCTATATCATATTGTCATTATTGAATTCTAGTTGTCTTCTGGTTATGGTGTGCTTCATTATCATTCGTGCGTGATCCACGTGCTGTTTTAACATGTGGACTCTATTATAGTTTAACAATTGGTTCATCAAATGTTTCAACACTTTTGCTTGCAGCTGCATCTATTGATCGTCTTGTTATTGTTGTTTATCCTAGTCGTTATTCAACATTTGTAACACGAACAAAAGCATTAATTAAAATAATATTCATTATACTATTTGTTTTTATTCTTATAATTCAATATCATTTTTCATATTATTTTTCTTATTCATATAGTGTTTGTGAATATTATTCATATGCACAATTATGGCAAGGAAAAATTTGGGCACTTATACGTCTTGCTCTATTAGCATTTATTCCATGTCTAATAATATGTATTTGTTCGTTGGTTATATTAAAGAATCGTTATTATCGTCGTCCATCAACAACAAGTGAAACAACAGGTACAAGACATATGCGTACAGCTTCACTTTTACTTGTAATTTATTCAATATATTATACAATAAGTGTAATGCCATTAAATATTCTTCAATTTTTTCATTCACATTTTTTTAATGATAATACAATAAGAAATACATCAGAAATCAATTGTTTAAAATTTTCTCAATGGAAATTGTTAATGAAATTTTGTATGCTTTTAATGGCAATTAATTATTCGAATAAATTTATTGTTCATTATCTTGTATCAATGCAATTTCGTCGATATGTTTGGAATTTATTTAAAAAAATGACTTTGACTCCCGAAAGAAACAATAAACGTACAAGAAGTATTGAAGGTAGTTCTTGTCTCTGAGTCATTGTAATCTATACAGTGTACTTATCGTAAATAAATTACAGAAAAAAAAATATTCTTATTTTTTTATATCTTATTTATTGCTAATCAACGTTGATATATCAACTGAGACCGGTTAGTCATCGCGTACAGTCAAGTTATAAAATTTTCCTTATGTGCATCTTACAGAACACCAAAAAATAGAGATTTTGTCAATGGGAACACATCTCATAATATTTGATGAAGTTGACAAAATTAATGACGCATATGCAACTGTGATATATAACAGGAATCTATATTAATTACGGGAGAACCACCGAAATTAATACCCATTGTTTCAGCTTATTTTAGATTCACAAGCACGTCTCAATAAGACTAGCAAAAGCCTCAACGCGTGTGTCTTCATGAATCTTCACTGCAGAGTTATGATCGATGTATCGAATTTTCGATTCATTTTTATATCCTGAAAGTTTCAGCTGAAGAGAACGTTTGTTCATTGAGTTATTAAATTTTTAAGTGAATTTTATTTTGCTGACATGTTTATGACAAAGTACTACTTTTGGAAATTTGTTTTCAGTTGTAACATTCAGGATACTGTAAAAATTATCAGACCTATCTATAGACAAAATTGTAGATCAAAAATTCAGTAAATTGGTCACACCTCAGTATGAAAAGACTATGAGGGTGAATCACCTTAAACTTTTGCTAGTTTGATCGAGATCTCCTTCTAAGTCCTCGATGAGTTCAACCAATGTATTTCAGTTGGAATAGTTTCCTTATTGGAAATGTTTTAACTAGATAGTTAGTTTAAAAGTGTTAAGAGAGAGAACCACATAAATAGTGTTCTTTTCTGATATTACTCAATATCATTCTTCAAAAAAAGAACTTTTATTTCACGATTCATCAAGCCATGACTAGCTGTGAAAAAAATTATATGAATAACCAATATGCATATATCCATCCCTTATATACATGTTGAATTGAAAACTTTGATTTATGCATTTTCTAATAGTTTTCAAAATGAACTATATGTTTCATCACTGTTTCACTATTATAATCAAATATATCACATTACTTATGTTTTACCTTTTACAATGAATATTTATGAAATATATTGTCATCATCATTCATAAATATACATAATTTAAAGAAAAAGAAAGCAAAAGAAAAATGAACAACAAGGCCAAACAATCGAATGAATCGTTCAGGTAAAGATTGAAGTGTTTGATCGACGGTAGAGTATGTATGAATAAATGAGTCATCGCATGACTATTATATTAAGACATTTACAATGTATATATACATGTATATACATGTATATTGCACAACACATTACTACTACCGCTCAACGATCAAATCAAGCGCGGCCGATATTATTCAGTAGATTGATGCAATATTACAGGTATATGTTCATTTTGATATTTTAAGGACCAGAAGAAAGATGTATACGGTACTTTGTATTACTTTTACTATTTTTATACAAGTTAACAAAGTCTTATGTACATCAAGATTTGGTAAAACAAATGAAATTATTTCGTTTTGATCTTTTTTCTTTACGTTATATTCTTTATATATTTTAATCATTAGGAAGTGTTTTTCCGACTCCATTGTCTCTATCAAATGATGATCCAAATTTTCGACAATGTCCAAAAGAAAATGGAATATATGCACATACAACTAATTGTTCACTTTTTCACGCATGTACGCTTGGTATACATACAATTTATTCATGTATTGATGGTTTCTTCTTTAATCCAACTAGTAATATATGTCAATATATGCCCATTGTAAGAAACTCTCTTATTAGTTCAATGATATGTATATCATTCTTTTTAAAATAATAGGAAAAAGAAACAAAATGTGCTGAAATTCTTAAAACAATGAAAGATACTGATCTTTTATCAATCGCAGAACCAATTAAAAGTACGTACAGGATTCTCTGAAATTCCGAGCGATAACAAAAAAGCAAACGTGAATAGCTCTTTAGCAATTGGATGGATTTAAACACGTCTGTTTTTACAATTTTGGTCATATATTTATAGAAGTTTTATTTAATACGAAGGATGTTCCATAGTTATCAAGGTTTTTTTTATACCTTTTATATCAATATTTTTAAATAGAGAAGACATTGTAAGAGAAATCCGTGTCGAAAATGTTAAAGCGTCACAAGTGAATTAATCTGATCGTTATATGTTGAGATCAGAATATGATTATAGTTTAAAAATAACAGCTAATCGTTCATTCACTCACTATAGGTTATTGTTATCGATCTATTGTTACAGAGCACGTCAACCGTATGAGACATAATTTGAACATCCATTGATTTCATGTCAAAAATGATTGATTAAAACTTTTCAGCATATATCCTCTAAACTTTTATCCTTCTAGTTCGAGCATGACATAATGATGCTGTTGTCTCCAATATGTATATGAAACTAGATTTTTTCCTACTTGGATTGCGTACAACAAGAATAGAACAACAAAAGTTACTCATCGTAGTCAATGAAAGAGCAACTGCTATTTTTTTTTTCATTATTTTTACCAATACAGCACATGATAGCGAACTGATACTTATGGAGCAATCTTTATTTCAGATAAAATATCTGCATATAAAGAAATCAAAATTTAAAGTAGTTTTGTTGACGGTTGAAGTCGGCCCGAACACATCATCGAAAACCTGTATGAGAATCATATTTCAGTAATTTTACGAAATTGCTACTTTCGACAACCGTTCACATTCTAGAAAGCCTATAGTGATTATTGAAGAAAAACTCAATGAAATTAAGGACACTTGATTTTATCACAAACAACTGCGTATCGAATTATGCCGAATCATTCCTTATTAGAACCAGCGATGAAACCAATTCGAAATACATATTTTTACATGCGTTATTAACTTCATTGACTTTTCCTTCAGTAATTACTGTATAATCATCAATTCTCGACATTACTAATTTCATCAAATCGCTGAAGTGTATTGCTAATATATTGTGGAGTTGGAGTGTTTTTTCGAAATTCAATTTTCGCAGATATTTGATCTAAAATGATTCACATTTTTTTCCTTCATTCGAACCTTTCAAACACTCTGTACATCAACAATTTTTACTTCATTATTAGATTATGATTATTATTATCATCGTCGCAAATCTGCAACATCAAAATGTATTCAAACTGGAATATACCCAGATATACTTGATTGTTCATTATTTCATTATTGTCATAAGAATCAAAAACACGAAATATTCAAATGTCCAAATGGTTCACATTTTGATCCAAAAATATTTATATGTTCGGCACCTCAACTAGTTTGTTTGTTGAATAGACATATAGAAATGAAAACTTTTATTTCATCTATTCAGGTCAATTGTCAATATGAACCACCAACAGAATCAACAATAATTGACGATACTTCAACCATTGAATTAGGTTGTCATCATATTGATTTGTTTTTTTTAATCTGTTAGTTCATGGTTTTTTTTTGTAGACCTGATTTGCCGTGATTATGCTCCTGGTACTCGTTTACCCGTGTCAAATAAATTCGATGAGTTTATCATATGTGGATATAGTGGTGAAAGAAGTATTCGAATGAAGTGTACATCAGGTTTTAATTACAATGCATTTACGACGAACTGTGAAATGAGTATAGGAATAATTGTCTTTAATTTTTTTTCGAATATTTTTTTATCAGAATTATGTACAATGGATTTAACATTATGTCAAAATAATGGTCAATGTATAGATGAACCCAAAAATGCAAAAGGTTTTAAATGCATATGCTCAATTGAGTACCGTGGAGAATATTGTGAGAAACGTAAGAAAATTTATTTCGAATAATTCGTAAAAGACATAATGTGCTATTAAACAATTTAGATGTTGAAGTAGAACAAACAACAAAACGTGGAAGTAATATTTCGATTGAAGAGTTTTTACGGTTTTCTAATCGTTTCAAGTACGTTTAAGTAATGTTTTCGTAATACAAGTTTATTGAAATAGTTCGACAATCTTTTTTTTTGTTTTTTATAAAATGTCAGTTTTGAAATAAAAATGATATATGTTTTTGAATTTTTGTTTAGTAATAATACTAAACCTCTAAAAACAACTACTGGTACAAAATTTAAAATTGATCTTTCTCAAAAGTCAATACCTTGGTAAGTCTACTTTGATATATTTTCTATAAATTTGCTCTTTAAATGTTCTCATTAATTTCAAAGTAATGATCCAAAGGTTGGAAATAAAATTAGTGTTATTGAAAAAAAATCAAATGCAAATTCACAATTATCCCAAATATTTCATCATTTGAATGATAGTTATGATCCACAACAAGAAATCAATGACATTATCAAAATAATATTTATTTCTATTTTGACTTTTATCAGTCTTATTCTTTTCAGTTCAATTATTTTCGGTGCTTTGATTTGTATACGTTTGATTTTATTTTCACCAAGAGAACCTGTTGGCGTTTGGAAAACATTAATAGAAGAATCAAGTGTTTAGTTATAGAATATTATTTTGCATTCTAATTATAGCATAGAATTATCTAATATTCGTTTACTTCGATTGTAAAAAAGAAAACTATAATTGTTATTACATTCATTTTAAAATACATAGTATTTATAAATACAAAAATAAAACCTTTAGTGATGCGATTTATCTCCGTGTTCTTTTCGAATGTTTATTTTTGAAGCTGTTTATAAGATTTATGATTATTGTTTGGATTTCATTTCATTTCTTCTGTTGCATGAGAAAAATTCACTAGTTATTGACAATTTTAAGGGCATCCTTTGTTTCATGACCCTAAATTCTTGGTTTTCTATTACCACTGAATTTTCTGAATTAGCATTTGTATACTGAGTAAAACTGTGTAAAGCTTGATGATTGCAAAGACTACGAGATCGCTCACCTATTGCGCCTCATCAGTTATCAATATTGTTATCGTACTAGAAGTAAATTGCTCTGTAGAAATGTATTGTTGGCCTGTATTTTTTGGAAAATGTCTAAAAAAAAGATTTTCAGTCAGAAATGACGAGAAGAAGAATTGAAGTAAATAATTCGAAAATGCTATATATTGTCTTAGCATACCATGAATACTTCAATTTGGTATGGAAGTTAATAGAAATGGTTATCAACATCATTCGCAAACTTGATCTTTTCGAAGAAACACTTAGAAGTCTCCTCTACTATCAGAAAACAACCAGTCCAATCGTCTGAAATACAGTAGAGATAAACAATTTTCTTTTTGGTATGTTTTTTTCTGGAGACTCTTTACATATATATATATAAATGTATCCTATGTTTATTTTATCCCACTTGTTCCTATGAACTTGATAAGCTTGAAACTAATGGAAAAAAATCCTAATGAGCACTTGTTGACGTGATCCATGGTTCAACAATTTGAATCTGTTCAACTTTCGAGCAATGGTCTCTTGCTTGGTAGTTGTTCTCAGCCATTATCGCTAATACTGGATCATGGCGATTTACCAGTTCAATTAAAACGAGGACCATGACTTCAACGCAGAAGTTGTTCAGCATAGTCCATATGTATATTATGCAGAATGTGTGTAGTTGACTGAAGAGATCCAATAAAAAATGTTGTGGTCGTTATTTTCTCTTGTTGTTCGAGTTTATTAAACACATTCAATGTTCTCTGATTAGGAATAGCTCGAGTCACGTGCTCAAAAAAGAACGCTTTCGAAGGTTTTAATATCATCAAAGAGTAATAGTGTAGTAACACTCGAGAAAGTTCCTTTAACATCGAAGAGTAGAAAACGATTTGAGATGAAGTGAAGACAAGTGCCAATAAATTAAAGAGAATATATTTGACATTAAACATAATTATTATTGACATAGTCGCGTGTATAATCAGCGAGTTGTAGTTGTTTGACAAAACTTTGATGAATTACGTCGATGTCCATATGAAGAGAATCTTTTCATATTGAACAAATGTGAAAATTAAATAGGCATAAATGTCGCATATATGAAACAATGTCTTTTCGTAAATCAAACTCATAAATAAACTTATCTGGTCAAGGAGCAGTTGCTTCAATGGCTAACAATAATGTCAACGTTCGACAGCTGACAAATGTTGAGAAAGAGGAAGCCATCATTCGTAATGAAGGATATTTCGATAGATTGCCATTGGTAACTGCTTCAAACTAGGGCAGTGAGATTTCAAATTGAAAGGAATTATTTACCAATGCCATTTATGACATAGTTAGATCTTCACGCACAGAAACGTGTGCAGTTGAGAACCCAGTTGATAAAGCAACAAAACACAACCATTAGTTTGTAATAATGAGATGCAAACATGAGTAAGATGAAGTAATTCCAAAAAAATATCCTTTCGTGACTTGGCGGCACTTTATGAATGCTACCAGAATCAAATGCGAAAGAGACGATAGAGCGTATGAATGGTGAAAAATGATAGAATGGTATGAGTAGATGGGTAAATGTATTATCAAGATAAAACATTTCTAGAACAGTTGAGAAGAGAGGTAACGAGCATCCTGAACTGTCATCATAATAACCTCTATTAAAAGAAGTTAATGAATAACATTGGAATCAAATCGTCAACGCAGTTATAATCAACGAAACTGTCTATTAAAGTTGCTCTGCGGCTAAATTGAAACACATCCATGTGGTCAACTCTTAAAACGATATTTATCGAATATGGAAGTAGGACTTCAACATAGATCTGTTTCAATTACACATCCATCACAAAGATTATTATTATAATTTCAGTTCAATAGATAGCTACCTTGTCACGATTAAAATCTTTATAAAAAAATGTTACACCGAATTGAGGGAAATTTCTAGAGAATTTTTTATTGCATAAGAGGAAAACCATAAAACCATTAAGTATCGTGCCAATATACGAGTTAATTGATAAAAAGAAGTTTCCTTGTACTTTGTGCATTAAATACACACAACATATCGGAATTTCTGTTTATCAACGAACTCGTATATCGACATGATGCTCAATGACCTCATGATTCCTCTTTGAACTTGTACGAGGTTTTGCTATATTTTCAACAGATGAAATATGACTCTATTTTATACATTCCTCACTCAAAATGGAATCATTCAAACGCTCAATTGATTAATCTCTTTTGCTATATGTGTGTGGACACAATGAATATTAAATGTTCTAAAAATAGTCTATTAAAACTAGAGTTTATGTATCCTATTGTGATGGAAACAACCAATCAAAATTGTCAAATTGGTTAGATTCTCATCACAATATATTTTAAGAACTTTATTAATAGGTAATAAATATTTCAAATTCATTGAAAGAAATTGAATATTATTGTAAATACAAAACAAAACATATGAATAGAGTCGTTCGATAAGTAGTTCATGTGTTGAATGCAAATGATCAAACCTTGAATCTATTAAATGATATTCGTCTAATGAAAGTTGTTCTAAACGATTATTTCATCAATTAAATCGAGTAAATCAACCATATTCTCTGTGAAAAATAATAAATGAGTGATATTGTTAAATAACTATTTACTTGTGTTTTATGGATAGTTCAATATTTATCTGACTTGTCCATCTGAATAGCGCATATATCTAGGAGCTTATCCCTTGATGGGCATGGTCTCAAAAGTCAAGAAACACCAATGAGTATTTGAACACTGGAAGCATCATCAAAGAATCTTTGTGTATGTGATAAAATAAAGGCGAGGATAGATGACTTCATTCGATTGAGAACGTAACTTAAAGTCTGGATATTTAATTTAACTGCTTTTGAAAACATTGTTATAATTATAAATACCGTTATAGAATGATTGCTGTCATATATCTATTTCTATACATTTATATCGTGTTTAATAGGACTCTCGCTATATATTGAATCCAGGAGCGGCGGAACGTTTTGAAATTGGATGAGGCTCAATGGAAGTTTATTTGCTATCCTAAAATGGTATTTCATATATCAGCATGGGGTAATTTGAGCGAATTTCAGATGATAAATCGTTTCAGACTATTTAATTGTTTTTCTGTTAGAAAATTATTGTGCTAACTTATTTTGTTCTTTACCGGCAAAGTTTCTAAATCTTTATAGAAGGACGAAAATTTCAAAAAATAAAAGAACTATTTATTTCATATTAGAATATTAAACCAAAAAAAACTTGTCTTTTTTCGTTTGACGATATAAATATGGATGCCATTTAATGAATTAACAAGAGGAGTAGTTTGTGTTACAGAAGATGCTTCACGAGCTTTGTCTCGAGGACTTGTTGAACGATGAGTTAAATCAGTTAAAGCAATTTCTTCTATAGATATAGATGTTGTTGCATCTTTTATTTTTTTCAGTAAAAATATTCCAAAATTGATCCAGCACATCGTGTTCATGGTATTACTGTTTGTAATCTAAATTATTGATTTTGTGACTATGATCAAAAGAAAGTATTGTTTATCTGTTTAATATTCATATAAACATGATATCACATTTTGGTTAGCAAAACTAATACAATAATCCTCTAACGCACTAGTTAAATAATAATGCCAAGGCATTCAACAAATATGAGAGCTAGACATTCAGATAAATATGCAAATGAACTCCTTTCACACTGTATTTTTAGTTGGTATATTTGCTGACATTTTAAACAATTACTGTGTATGCATTTCACTGAATACGTTAAAGAGAATGACAAGATACTCAAATATAGCTAGTTTTGATGCCTTTTGATAGTATAATTCTACAATCTGGCCTTCCACTGAGGGTTCATGAAAAAAGAGAAGTAAAGAGGATTAATGTAAAAATAAAAAAGAGTAAAAGTAGGAAGATTTTATTTCAACCCTCAAAATCATAAAAAAAGTACTCAAGTGAAGGGAAAACTCGAACATTGCAAAAGCGATCCTTTATCAATCTATGTTTGGCAGTGGCTTTAAATATAACGGGTGTTGCAAAAGTTCCTGAAAGAATGTCAGACTATTGTATTTGAACAGAAGATGATAGAAGCTAATTCTTTTTTTGTTAGATAGAACTCGGTTTCTACTTTTAAAGCACATGTTTCATAGACTTCTATTCATACACTAGTAGCAAAATTTATTCGGTTTTTATAAACCTCCTAAAAAGCAGGCCGCAACATTTTTAACAATAAACACATTGTATATGTAAACAAAGACATGTGCTTGTGAGCTAAAATGACTTCTATGCTGTGTGATTGCTCAAAGACGACCTAGAGAAAATTTCAGATTAAGCAAATCTTTCGCTATCTAGACTCAGCACAAAGAATTTAGTAAGATTTTTCTGATATTCTTCTAGCTTGCAAAAAGCTCGATCTGGCGCGGTCGATCTTACTTTAATTGCTTGTGAAAATGGATATTTAAAGTGATAAGAGTTTAAAACAATTGGTGCACATAAATTTCTAAAACTGTAAAAATTAGTTTTTCCTGCCAACAGTAAATGATAACAATTAAGTTTTTCAATAGTTTGCGTGTGGCCAAAACTTATATCATTTTGTATAGAACGTGTAAAAAGGAGTCCAAAATGTTGCATTTAAGGCAAGATGCTGGTCTTTTTCTCGAAGAAATCAATATCAAAATTGCAGAAATTTACAGTACCCTTTTTAGCAGTTTTAGAAAAACCGAATTGATTTGTTTACTAATGTATGAATAGAAGTTTTCGAAACATGTCCTTTAAGAATAGTAGCCACACTATATCTAACAAAAAAAAAGTTAGCTTTTTCTCACCTTCTGTTCACATACAATCGTCTGGCATTTTTCCAGAAACTTTTGCAACACCTGTTATGTTGCGCTATATTGTAATAGAATTAGGGATATTAAACAATCTATCAAAGTTATTATCATCTCTACTACCCGCATTGAATATTGTAAAAGTCGATTGAAGTTCAATCGATTATTTTTCATCATCTTTAACTACGTTTGCCTGTTTTGTTGCAACATAGTTCCGTTTTAGTTCTTTTTCTATCTAAGATAGTTGCATATAGTATTTTCATAGGGCTAATGTTTTCTCGATGTCAAAAAGAAAAACAAAAAGAAAATTGTGTTCACTATCATACAAGAACCTACTATTACTGGAAAAATTGATTTATATTAAGTTTTTCTATGTAAACTTTACTTTGTGATAAAAAAAGAAGAGTTTAAAAAAAGAGGAAAAAGAGAAGGAGTAGATGGCCAGTTCTACAAGTGATCTAGTACACATATCATTTTATGTAAATGAGATAAAAGGTGTTGCTGCAAACCATAATAACATAGTTAGTGAGTTTATTATTGTCTGAATTTCTTAATTTTCTTTATCACGACATATAAATAAATGCATTAGAATATTTTACTGATAAAATAAGTCTAAACCATCGTGGAAAAAATCGAATTCATAATTTGGGTGAGGCTTATGCCTCACCCAGCCTCTAGGTTCCACCGCCTATGATTGAATCTAACTGAAACCCGATTTTATGAACTAGAGTCTTCAAAAGATAATCGGTATGGATGTCAGTGTAAAGAAAACAATGCCCACAATCATAGAAACTAGGAAATAAAAAAAAACATATCACTATCTTTCTTGATTTTTTTATTATTTTTCTCATACCTTTCGAACCAATCGAAAATTTTAGCTTATAGACCGTAAAATAATGCATCGAACATAGTAAGTGACTGTCATAATCCAGTTCCTATGCTTAAAAATCAATTTATTTCAAACGAAATGCAGTAATAAAAGAATTCTGACAATGAGCAGCTAGGATTTTTAAGAATGGTCGATTTAAATTTCCCAATTTTAATGACCATGAATGATAATCATTCAATGTCTGCTGTGTATTGGACACAATTTGTATTTTAAGAATATCATCTAATACATGGAGTAATAATTTTCGTTTTGTTGAATCACTACTATTGTTTTGTTGTCAGATGTAAGTTTAAGTAATTAAGAAAATCTCAAATACCTTCTTGGGTCGTTTAAAGTTCAGGTTATTAAGCCAAGCGTAGACGGCAAAGCCTCGGCATGTGTATTCATTATGATTTTGCTGTTATACCCAATGTATCGATCGCTCGTTCTATGATTGTTTGAACAAGTTCATACAACATGGTAAGATCAGTTGGTACTAGAAGGAAAGATTATTTGGCATACTGTTTCTGTACGTGTGTCAGCGAGTTGCTCGAAACATTTACATGAATTTAATTACTAATCAACATTCAAAGTTAAATCCTTGAGCTTACTATGAATTGTCGGTACTAATTTATTGAACTTCAAACTAATAATTTTCTTCGTAGAAACAAGGCTTTTTCGAGTATTGAGTATAATCGGTCAACTTTATCACTTAATTCGTTTAACTCCTGTTCGAAGTTCGTAACAGATATGGTTCCTCAACAATAATGAAGAAAACCTGGTATTCCGCAAAAATGTGAAGTAATTTTATTTAGATTCAGATCTGAAGAATGCTCGCTATATTTAACTATAAATGTCCATTTACCTTCATAATCGATAATGATTTTCTAAATGAAATGTCCTTGTAGAATAACACCATATTGATCATTAGTACAACAAACACTAAATAAAAGAATGGTAAACATTGATTTATACATTGAGTACATGTCTCAAAAACATACTTAAAGACTTCAGTATGCGACTTGGTATCCATGCATTGTAAACCAACAATATCAGTGTTGAATAATGCACGCTATAACATATCACTGACACTGCTATCATATGTGATAACAACATGTTTTGTCATTCCATTCGTTTCACATATAGTGGATACAGGGGCAAGCATTGCCCCAATTGTCATCTACAAGAAAAACGAGTGAGTAAAAGAAAGATTAACTGAAGCTTGACCGCAAATAGAACTGAAAATTTCTTATACCATTGTTAATTTTATCTATAAACAAAAAACAATATATAATTAACATGAATTGGAATTAGAAGTATTATAACTAAAAAAAAGGAATGGAGCTTTTTCTCGTCGTGTGGAAGATAAAAAAAACTAAATATAAGTTTGTACAAGATGATAGAAGTCACTATCTAATGTTAATGGTGGAAGTTTCTACTAACGAGGGAACATATCCAAGTGTGAGTCTCCGTTTTGAATCTGGTATT
>CAJNOP010000002.1:7410078-7549012 GCA_905250075.1 Rotaria sp. Silwood1
AAAGATCATAATATTTTTATTTATTGGTTCGTACCACTTGATTTAGCTATTTATTTTAAATATGATAAACTGTTTTTTTTTATTTCAGATTCATTCATCGGAAACAACCACCGGATCAGTTTCTGTTTCTTCTTTGTTGTTAAAACTTCTTGAAATGTTAATATATTAAGTCTTGAATCTCCAACATGTTCATATTCTTCATTAAATGAAATAACTTCACTTGTATTTGCTCAACTGATACTGAAGCTCCATTTTATCCTTCAATTCGTCATCAGCAATAACAAGTTTTACCTGATCAAGAAAAAGATATTGTTGTTAATATTGTTGATATTGATCGTCAAAAATTAATTGATAAATTATTAAAGCAACAAAAATTACTTATATCACATAATGAAAAAACAAAATTGAATTTTTAAATTATTATATATAATTATTAACACAAGATTTAAAAAATAAACGTAAAATAATTCAAACATATGCTATGAATAAAGATGGTTTTATGTATACATCAAATGAATTTGATTTAGTTAAATGACAATTATCAAATAAAACTGGACATAATTCATCATCATCATTAATGGCAACATTATATAATCGTGCAACAACAGTTCTTCATAATCGAACAATAAATAAATTATTTCATGAATAATCATCAATGATCTTTGATATAAGATTACAAATTATGGAAAAATTAAAATTTGTTTTAGAAGATATATTTTTAAAAAATACGACATTGAAAGAATAATGTTGATACATTACCTAAACAAATCGAAGTTTAACAAAATGAGTAACAAATTACATCTTTTTTTTCATTTTTATTCATTTTGTCAGATCCCATGTCGTGAGAATCACCGCGATTTTCGCGATTTTCTAAAAAATTGGCGTAAAATCGTGATTTATCGTATTTCTTTAAAAGATCGACGATTATATCAAATTTTATCGCGATTATGGGAGAAGAGCTGATTTTCAAAAATCATTGATAAATCATGACAATTATTCATTCACCGTTTTGTTATGAACACACATGGATATATAAGCAACGCCGTTCAATGCATAACAAATAAGTTTTCCAAATATACTTTTCTGATAAATTATTTCTTGGTTATTTTTAATCAAAAAAATGCCAATCCCGATCCATGATCTGGAGAGGACTACACTGAAGCGGTCTGATAAGAATCGGACCAGCTCGAGATTGGACAGATCGAGCGATCTGATCGGCTTGGATCTTGAGAAAAAAAAATTGAATTAAATTCAAGAAAAAATCCAAATATGTGTCTCCCAAAGAACCAATGAAATAGTAGAAAATATCAGTAAACAGACGGTTAAATCTTGCATAAAATCCCGATCTATCGTAAAAATCGCCGAAATAATCGGGAATAATCGGCGATTCTATCGCGATTCAGCTCACGATTATCGTTTCGATGAATCGGGATTAATCGGCAATTTTTAGCCGATTCAAAGGACATGGGATATATCGATTTCTTTTGCTGTGCAATGCAGTGAAATTGTTATTTCTTTTAATATGAATATAAACATTTGTTCTTTATTTCTTTTGAACAAAAAGAAAAAATCTTGATTTATTTCTTTTTTGTTTTTTAGATAAACGTAATGCCCATTGTTAAATCAGCATTAACAATAAGTAATCAATAACATATGAAGCACGTCAAGTACTTGATTCTCTTCATGAATTAGTACAATTATTAAATATTAGTTTAGATAAAAAGAAAAACATTAATTGTTTATGTTCAATTCCTTGAAGCTGGTGTTCATCTTGATGCATTGACACAAATTATTGAAGTTCTTAGAACTGAAACACGACTAACTAAACATTAATTTAATTTATTCATAGATTATTTTTTGTATAAAAACTCTTTATTATATGAAACAAATAGGAACAAAAGTTTTCTCTATTGTATTTTTCTTTCTAATAGCATGTGAAGGATGTGGGTGTGGGTGCGGGTGTGGGGTGTGGGTGGATGTGGGTGTGGGTGTAGGTGTGAATGCTGTTCTCTTCTTACACCACACCCACACCCCACATCCACACCCACACACCCCACCCATACCCCACATCCACACCCACATCCCACACCCACACACCCCACCCACATCCCACACCCACACCCTTTCGATGAAGTGTTCATGAAAGCTAAAGAGTAATCGAGATTGCGACACCTTTAGCTTTTTACTAACTTTATATCAGATGATAAAGATTTGGAATTCGAGATTTTAGACATGACTGACTCAGATGCACATATTAAATTAAAAAAATAGGTAAAATTTGACCAGTGCCAGAAGAGAAAAAGCGCAACCATATGTACTTCGAAATAGGACTAGTACAGAATCACCACTAATATATGCGCTGAATAATGATAGCAAATAGTTCAATAGTTGGGATGTTCTTGTATACCAGTGTTGAGACTGGTACTGACAAATCAGTGCGCGTCTATGAATATCAGCAGTTTTTTTCTTTGTCAATGCCTTATAATCAGCTACACGAAACTTCCAATGCTATAGAACATGAATAAAAGGGAATACTTTGAGAAAATAATCATAAATATAAATATGATCATTGACTTTTTGTTTCACATAAAATTATCTAGTACATATTCAAGAGTAGTTCAGACAAATATCTATTTTCACATATTATTTTTTTTTGCGAAAGTCGACGATATTGCGATTGACCGGAAAGAAAAAGATAACGCCGATATGAATTCAATGAATCAAATCTCCAAAGCAAATATCAATTTACCAAAAGCAGTCAACAAGAAAAACCATCTTAAAATCTTTCCAATGTAAGAACAGAAACCATACATGTCAATTTTGTTTGTTATTTGAGTGTAATCATTTATTTTTGTGCCATAGGACCTTGGAAACATTTCCAAACGAACTGTTTTCCATTATTTTTTCATACATGAATCAGCCTGTTATTGTTTATGCTTTTTTTGGTCTCAGTCGACGTTGTAATTTGATTGTTCTCGAATCGGTTCGTCATCTCAATGTTCCTGCAAGCACACAACTCAGCTGGTTCGTCGAATATGTGCCACGTATTCAAAATGCAATTGAGATTCTCAGTTTTAACATCAAATTGGTGACCCTCGTCTTTCCATATACATATTCATGTCCAAAACTTCGATAGGTTATCTTAAAAGACGATCACAGTATCATCGTCAAATTGAATGTCGAATATTGTTCCGCTCTAGGAGCTATTATTTCATGCTTGAATCTTCTTCGAATATGCAATATTTGGAGAACAGCTCTAGAGGCAAATACTCTACTTTTTGACCCGAACACTGTTGTGTCTCGTATCGTCATCGATGAAGTGAGTAAGAAAAAAATTCTAACTTACTTGTGTTTAGATCATGAAAATGTTTAGGAACAAGAATTGATGAATACACTACCATGTTCAGTCATCGAGTGCGCAACTACAACCGTATGGAGTGAGCAGGATTTGATTTACTTCTGTGATCGTACACCTAATTTAGTGTACCTTAAAATCATAGCCTTCGAAGATTGGCAGAACGCTTTTCATGCAACTATTCGAACTCGTGTACCTAAATTTTCGTATCTAACTCAACTACACATCTATTTCAATGATTATGACATACATTTTGATTTCATCGAATGGTTAGACGACTCGTGCAAGACGTGCCTAAAACAACTGGTACTCATTGTTACAGACATAGACTATCAAAATATCGGACAACGTCTTGAGAGATTACTTCAACCATGTCAGTATCTCAAAAAACTTACATTTGTCTTTGAATATTATGTCCAAGATAATAGTATTGATATAACTCAACTATTGTGCCAATTCCAAAATGACTGGTGGTTTGACGATAGTCGACCATCAGTTTTCCTTCAACTTGACGATGATGGGCACATTATCATTACTTCAATGCCTTGTACTTCCTTGAATAATATACGCTTATCGACCAATTTGAAGATTTGGCGACTTAACAAAGTACACTTCGATTCACCACTCATTTATTGTAAAGTAAAATTCATTCGTTTCATCAACAACAATCAACGACCTGTTACGTTCGATTTTCTTCGATTTATTGGTCGTTTCTTTCGTTCATGTAGTTACGATTTCGAATTTACATACTGGGGTTTTGTTTCTCCGCATACAGTTTATGAAGAGGTAAGCTTTTATTTTTACTAGTGCTTTCTGGTTAATATAACTGAAGAGTAACTTAATTTTTTCATATACTTATAGTTGATCAACACAACAACAAACAAATCTTTACTACCGAACGTGACAAGTTTCTATACAAACTCATCTGATTGTGATGGATTAGATGGAATAACATTGACTATATGCCTTTTAGTAGGACCCAATGTTAGAGAATTAAACTTAACAAATGTCGCAATTTCTCGAAAATTACAGTTGGCAAACGAACTGAACACATTGTTTTCCATGGATGAACGCCTAAGCACTGTTTTTGAACGTCTTCACATAATAACTGTTTTTCGGCTTATTGCTAGAAGTGACGAGACGAAAAAACAAGAACTATTTCGACTCTTTGGCGATGTCTTTCGAAAAGCTGTCATTCGTAGTCAGTAGTACTTTGTCAACTTTCTCGAATTAATTGATTGTTTATAATAATGTTTTCTTCCATATTGTTATCAAAGTTCAATGTTTCTAAATAAAAAAAATCAAAAGTTTATATGCATGTTTTTTCCTTGGTAAAGACTTTTATAATGGAAATTAAAGAATGAATTGACATTTAGTGATATGTTAACAGGAGCTAATGTGATGTCTATATGGCGAAGAGTTAATTTATTAACCGCATTTAGTAATGATGAACTCGCTCATATTAAACAATATTTAATCATTAATGATTACCATTCTATCGATGTTCATTTTGATTTATATATTGATGAGTTTTATATCTCAGAAGTTTAAATTCAAAGTTTTGCTTCGACGTTGTAGCATTTCTCATTCACGATAAGTGGTAGATACCTTCGTTATAGTTAACAATTGATCTCATCTTTGGACCAGTCATCCTATTCCGCAATGTTAAACATTACGAAATCAGCTCCGTCACCGGAATCAGTTCCATCTAATTCCGAGAACTCGATCATCATTCAGTATAAGAGACCTATTCTACATCAATCGAGTTCCACCAATTCCCGGAATACCAGGAACGGAGTACAGACGGAATTACTCGCAATCCCCAGAAATTCCTTCAAATTCCGAAATTGGAATGGTACTCGGAATTCCGGAATTGGAAGAAGTTCCAGGATTTCCGGAATCAGAAGAAATTCCCTGGAATTCCTAGTAATTCCGTCTCGAGTCAATTCCCGGAATTCCTTGCCGGAATTACTTACTTATCCTACGGATTCATCTTCAACGACACCATCATGCATGAGGATGAGGGCGAGAACTAATGTCCGTTTCAAAATATAATGCGTCCTACTTTTTTTTGAATAACTCATGAACGCAATCAGCTAGAGACCTGCGGTTTTCACCAATCGAAAGAAGAGACAGCGGAGCGTCTTGTTCTCCAATATCGTATCAGACGGAATCATTTTGAAACCAGTCATTTCTGCATAACATCGAAAAAATGGTCTGTCATTCAGATGAAATTTTGACAAAAAGTAAAAAAATTTCCTTCAAAATTAAAAGAAATTCATAGTTTTTCTTGCGAGTAAATAGACGATTTTATTTGCTAAACGTTAGGATGCGGTAAGATAATCATTCGAATTATATCCTGAAGTATAGATCCGAAGTCCCTCTATCTAGATCACATGTCAAAAGGAAAATTTCTTCAGAATGCCGGGTCGTTTTCATGCATTTTTTGCAATGTTTTGCAGAAATGACTGATTCTAAATGATTTTGTCTTATACAGTATTGGAGAAAAAGACGTCCCCCTGTCTCTTCTTTCGATTGGTGAAAACCGCAGATCTCTAGCTGATTGCATTCTTGAGTTATTCAAAAAATAGTGGGACGCATTATATTTTGAAACGGATATTAATTCCGGTGTGGAGTTCCGGAAATTGAGTGGAGACGGAATTAGTTGGAATTGCGGAATCAGAAGGAATTCCGTTTCAACACAATTTCCGGAATTCCGGACATTGACGAAACTTGATCGATATCGATTGGGCCTGTTCTGTAGAATCATAATCGAGCTCCCGGAATTGGACGGAATTAGTTCCGGGAATGGAATTGATTCCGCAATGTTCAACATCGCGGAATAGGATGCATTCTCATTTTCTTCTGCTCAATGACATCTCTCATCTATATACAAAGTCGAGTACACTATCACCTGCATTAAGTGGCATAAGTGTTACTAAAGTAGAATAGCGTAACTGGAAATAGTAACTTATGTGACTCTTTGGAATTGATTAGTAGATATTTTTACTCGTGAAAGCTTATGTTAATAGATGGTAGCCTTCAAGAAGTTGCGGTACCGACGAACAAATCTTAGTCTTTCGATTCACTCAATAATTTAACTTACTTCTCATGTTGTGTTTTTTCAAATATTTAAGTTATCCGACCTTATTCAGCTCATGGTTACTATGACAGTAAACTTTTTACAATATTCTAATAAATGGCTTGAGTGAATGTGGGACTCCATCATTTAGAAATCATTTTTGTAAAACAAATACTTTTAATGATGCCACTCTAAGTTGATCTGGTTTTGAGATCTGCTAACTAGTCTTACTCATAACAACTGTTGAGTACGATTAATGACGGTACACATGATATAAGAGCATTTCTAAGACTCTAGGTATCATCTCAAATATCGCAAATAGTTTTATTCATCGAAATGAAGATTGCCAAAAATGAGTATTGCTGACATCTGTCTCAACGAAAGATTTATTAGCGAATATCAGCGAAGCGCAGTCTCATAAGAGTAGATCCGCTAAAACATATTAAATTTAAAAGACTAATTGTCAATATTTTATTTCATCTTGAAAGAAAAACGAAGAAAGTATAAAAACTAGTGAACAGTAATTCCGAATATTTCATTAATTAATATTTAATCGAAAATTAACGCCATCTAGACATTCTTGTTAAGCATAACTGACCAACGAAAAATTGACTTCTTTTTCCATAATTTCCCTTACGCTATATCAACGTGGATATTACTTGATTTACGTTTATTATATTTTTCTCAAACTAAGGTCGATTCGTTTCACTAATATATTCTTAATATTTAGTCCTATAAATGCTTCGAAATCTTGGTCGTATCGCGACACATGTTTGTCGTCAACGTCAAATTGCTTTTGAAGCAATTCGAGCTCTTGGTATTGATGAAAAACATTGATTTTTATTTATAAAATAATGCTCAATTTTTTTGTTATTCAGCATCAACACCATTGAAAATGCCTTCTCTATCCCCAACGATGAGCGAAGGAACAATTGTTAGATGGCTCAAAAAAGAAGGTCTGATAATTAAATACTAAATATAAAATTTAAATTATTGATTATTTTAGGCGAAGAATTTAATCCTGGTGATGCTTTATGTGAAATTCAGACGGATAAAGCAACATTAACTCTTGATACTGAAGAAGAGGGTATTCTTGCTAAAATTCTAGTAAATAAATTATTAACTTTATTTTTATTCTTCATAGAAGAAAATTAATGTATTTTTTATTTTAGATGCCCGATAATTCAACTGAAGTTAAAGTTGGAAAATTAATTGCAATTCTTGTTGAAAAAGGTGATGATTGGAAAAATGTTGAAGTACCAAAAGTTGAAGAAAAAACTTCAGATCAAAAATCGTCTGAAACAAAACCTGTTGAAAAAAAAGATAAACAAGAAAAACCTAAAAGTGATCAACAACAAGCCATACAATCTCAGTATGTATTATATCATATAAATAATTAGTTACTTTTTATTTATTTATTAAGTCATGCTATTGGTCCAGCTGCACGCACTCTTCTAGAACAATATGGTATTGAACTTTCTAAAATACAAGGCACTGGACCACATGATGTTGTTATGAAAAGGTTTTTACTTCTTTATACTTTTTTCTTCATCAAATTCAAATTTCATTTTGTTAATTTCTAGTGATGTTCAAAACTATATTGACAGTAATCAACTTAAACCTAAACCACATACTGAGGAAAAGAAACCTACAAAACAAACAACACAAACAACACCAGTCACGCAAGAAAAACAAATAAAGGAATCTGGAGGACGTCGATATCATGATATAGAAATTTCATCTGTTCGTCGATCAATTGCTAAACGTTTAACATATTCAAAAACCAATATACCTCATCAATATATTAGTATAACATCTAATGTTGATCAAATACTTAAATTACGTAAACAAATGATTAGTGATCCTAAAGCAACAGTTAAAGTATCAGTTAATGACTTTATCATTAAAGCTGTTGCTCATGCACTGAGAGTAAGTTATTTAAAAAAACTATCATTAATATCTGTAAAAAAAAAGTTAAAATATTAAAACATTCTTTCAGCATTGTTTGTTGCTTAATAATTATTATTAATTTTTTTTAAAAATATATACATACAGTCAGCGCCCACCAAAAGTCTTGCTACCTAGGCAAAAAGTATCGAAATTTGAATCTTGTTGTCTGATATTTTTTTTATTACAAAAAGAGTTCGGTAAATCTTGATCACAAGTACTAGGTCAAAGTGAACTGACCTTGATGCATTGGATTTAGAAAAAAGCACTATCCCTACTTTGTGAACCTCGAAAAAGTTACTTTTAAACCATTTGTATTCATCATTTTATTGATAAATAAAGCTTCAAATGTCTTGAATTTATTACAGAGAACTCGATTCTGTTGCAATCTCTAGATGCAATGACGCTTCCATTAGTTGGAATAGTCTTTGCAAAGATTTTCCTTCCATCAATTGGTGTGATTATAAAATTTTCATGGAATACTTTATTAGAACAGACAACTCAATACAAAAAATTTCAAAGCAGACTATTGAAACCATAGAATTCACATTTAGATACTTTTTATCTGATAATGGGACTGCTAACGGCTACTGTATTTATCCTAAAGAGTACTCAAATTGAAAAAAGTTTTACGAGTTAGACTATACAACTGCTGATTTCCATTAGCTTAGAAACAATTTAAATCCCGTGTATTAGGATATGAGAGATGATCTTACATTTTCTTCTTTTCTTTTCTTTCATTTTGTTATAGATGACGTTTTCACATGTATTCTTTTGTTTCCTTTTCTGCGCTCATGGTATATTCCATATCGTTCTCTCTTTCTTGATCTAGCTCAGGTGTGTTGGTATTTTCTCTTCACTGATGTTTTTTCCCAGTACATTCACATTCATTTATATACAACCGTGATTTTTGAAATAAAAGGAGATTAGACAGCAAACATTCTAACTCTTTGAATGAGTACAATCAAATAAACTGCTAGTTTTGATAGATAATTTTCTTATAATGGTAAAAAATACAGAATTTGATCTATATTTTCTCTTCAAAAATGAACATTTTCAATATCATGATTTTAGTATAGCATAATATTCTATATCTATTTATATGAAAAACTTTTTTTTCTTATAGCAAGTACCACAAATGAACGGTATATATGAAGATAAGAGTGGTCTTAAACTACAATCAACAGTTGATATAAGTGTTGCTGTTGCAACTGATAATGGTCTTATAACACCTATTGTATTTAATGCTGATCGTTTATCCATACAAGATATAAATGGACAAGTTCGACAATTAGCAACCAAAGCTAAAGAAGGAAAATTGAAACTGAATGAATTTCAAGGTGGTTCATTTACAATATCAAATTTAGGTATGTTTGGTATTCGATCATTTTCGGCTGTTATTAATCCACCACAAATTGGTATATTGGCTATTGGTCAAAATCTTCTTAAATATAGTGGTGATGATCTTAAAACTGAAAATCAATTAATTGTTACATTATCTTATGATGCACGTGCATGTGATCCCCAATCAAGTGCATTATTTCTTCAAGCATTTCGTTCATACATGGAAAACCCAACTATGCTCATAACAAATAACAAATCAGAATCAATTCTTAACTTTTAAAATTGAACTCATTTTAGTCATTTAGAATAGGTGTATTTTTCTTTTGTTCATATATATATGTCTCATTTCATATGTAACGTGTCTTTTCACTAGTTTCACCCTATTTTAGATCTAATCTGTCGAACATGCAGTTCGACATAAGAAGGTAAATTGAAAGACATAAATTTTTCTATTTTAATTTTATTAATTACTTGTTTTTTGTTTTGTTCTTATTTAGATTTGATATTTATCGAAAAGTTCCTAAGGATCTCACACAAGCGACAACTACTGGTGCCGCTATATCACTTATTTGTATTACATTTATAACAACATTACTTCTCATTGAACTTTATTATTTTATTACACCTGATGTGTAAGGAAAACAAAGTTTTGAAATTACAAAAATAAAGAGACAAATTCTTTTTTAATACATATTCTTTTAGTATCAGTGAATTATTTGTTGATGCACCAGATTTTGGTACAAGTGATCGTATACCAGTACATCTTGACATTACTGTATTAGAAATTCCTTGTGAATGTAAGAATAAGACAAAAAAAAGAAATTTATAGTTTGTATTAATATAAAATTTCATTTTAGTTCTTGGTATTGATATTCAAGATGATCTTGGTCGACATGAAGTTGGATTCCATGATAATACAATAAAAACACCAGACAATAATAATAGAGGTTGTCGTATTAATGCTACATTTAAAGTAGCTCGTGTACCTGGTAATTTCCATGTCTCAACACATTCCGCTGGCAGACAGCCTACAAATGGTGATATGAAACATGTGATACATGATTTAATAATTGGTGATTCTATTAAAGTTTGTTTATTTGAAATAAGAATTAAAATGAAAAAATGATTTTTGTTTATATGTTTTAAAAGGGTTTTCGACGAATTCCAAATCGAAAAGCATTCCGTCCATTAAGAGGTTTTAATAATACAAATCATCCAGTTCATGTTTCTCATGATTATTTAATGAAAATTGTACCCACCATATATGAAAATCTCAGTGGAACTCGTCGATATCCATTTCAATTTACATTTGTCTATCGGGTTAGTAAAAGAGTTTTTTTTTTTTTAATACAAAATTAATTCATTATTCCATATCTAAATCAAATTTTAATAAGTTAAATAAGCATTATCAATTCATTCGATTGTTTTATTTTTAAATTAGAAAAAAAAGAAGTAAACATAACTTTTAAAATTAATCATTTTCAGAAGACTAACAATGAATTGTTGTTGTATTATTGAAGACTTCTGTTCTATACTATTAGAAATTAAGTAGAAAAAATAGATTTTTTTTTTGAATCTAGATCATTACTTTATGAAATGTCTAGTCAATTGCTAGAATATGCATTTTAAGAAGTAATTATTTGCAAACAGCGAAGCAGAAATAGAATTCTTAACGAATTATAAAACAATATCCATTCAGACGTACGAGGAAAAACTTTCAATTAATCAATCGCTTTCTCAATAAAACACTTCTCGATTATGAGTTACTGGCCATACTTAATTCTGAATATGGATATAAGAAACCCTTTCAGATCCTTATACGCTAGTTTTCTAGACTCAAAAAAAAAAAAATTATTTTTGAAATCTTGAAAGTAATGACAAGATTTTTCATAGTCATATTCAAAATCAGCATGCTCGATAACCTAAAATTCACTAGTTTCGGGTGAGAAAACGATTGATCAATTGAAAATGTTTCCTTTGTTAATCAAAACTTTTAATCGGAAACGTTCGGATCAAAATACATACTGTTAAGTTAATTTTTTAGTATGTCACATCAGCTGGAAAAAAAACAACAAAGTTCATAGACTTAGAAAATAAAGAGAGATATTTCATTTCAAAAATGATTTATTATTATGTTGTGAACTCTTCTTATCAGCCTTAATTTTCGATTTACAAGTTGCTGATACTAGGTTTGTTCAGTCTGTTGTATTTATACAAAAATCTTAGAGGTTTCTTATTTTGTTATAGTCGAATAGAAATTCCATTACTCTATGGAATCATATACTTTTTGTGTAATTTGTTTTGCAACTTGTCAAAAGATTTGAGAAATGTAAAAAGAAAAAAAGACACATTTTTTTTTCACGTAATAATTTTCAAAGCATTTCTCAGTTAATTTTTTTGTTAACTATCATCTACGATAATGCTGAAAATTTTCATTTGTTATATAAAAGAATACATAATTTGTTTCTCTATTCAACTATATATTTTTATTGAGCTTTCAAGCGAAGTTCCTCAACTGATTAATCATTTTTGAGTCGTGAGTACATGTATGATTGTTGTCAAAGTCTTCTATTTTTACGGTATTTTTTTCATATAAATACAATAGTTTTCTCCAGAAACATTATATAAACACGTTTTCGAATTTCCGCTTAAATTTTTACAGACAAAAATAGATCTTAACGAGAATAGTTTATTGTAAAAGTTTCAGATCATTTTGTTGTCCGTATCCTAAGATACAGCCATGATAAAAGCTTGTCGTTTTACACTGCTTGTATACACCGACAAGTTTGATGTTCTTATTTTAGGAAAAGAGCAAATCAAAACACTTGAAAGCTTTCACAAAATTATTCTTGTTAAGATGTATCTCGAGGCAATATCTGAAGTGAAAATTTAAAAATGAACTTTCCTTGTGTTCTTGTGCAGAACCTCGACACTGATGTTAAAAAGATATCGTAAATATGCAGCAATAAGCTAAGAACCCGAACTGTTTTTTTACAGTATTCATAACTCATTAGGATCAACATAATGCACATAGTTCAGACTCCAAAGTAATTCATCACTTGAGGGATTTCCCTTCTTAGTTCTTATCTTTACTATAAGTTTAGTAATTATTGAAAGCATTTTTTTTCGTGGGTCATGTTCTATAGAATGTTCTCTGTTTTTCTTTGATGTAAGACTGGATAAAATGCTGTTTTCTTTATTAATTTTATATAGTTTGATCAGATTTACAAGTGAATTTTTTGCACCAAGGAATATAAACTGAACTTTTGACAAGTACAAAAATGTTTGCTTATCCTCTATATTTCATCTCAGTTTTGTTTAATATTTTTCATATTTATTCAAGTATGATAGAATTTTTTTTTTATCTAATACAATTTTTATGATAAAAAAATTTATCTTATTGAAATATAAGCGCATTAAAGTTTAATTTCATCGTTTTTCTTGCAAAATAAATAAAAAAAAAAGAAATTGTCGGAAGTTTTATATAAATACAACAATCTGAACAAAACTAAAATCTTCTTATGAACTAATCTAATATTGAATATAAGAATTTAATCTGTCATAAGATAATACTGCAATACAAAAAAATAAGATTATAACCGTTGAAATGTAAATCAGGGTCAAGAGAATCAATGTTTTTTCGAATTGAGTCATATTATTTTACCATTTTTTGTTTATTTTTATAACAAATTTTTTTTTTACAACAAATTTTTCATGACATATATCTTGTTCCTAATTTTTTTTTATGCATTACAAACAATATAAGAACAGTCTGACAGTAAATAAAATATACACAATCACTATAGTATAACCAACAAAACAAGGACAAGAAAATTAATTCTCTTTTTCGAAACAGTTTTACAAAACAGTACAACTCTTTTTTGTATTAACATCTGAATTGATGTCTTGTTACCTTTGAAAGATATTTAAATATAAATGTTAGTTTGTGAAAAATGTGAACAATTCAATCTCATTAAAAGATTATTTTAAGAAAGTACGCCTACGACTAATGCTTAGGTAACATGAATACACGTGATATTTCTAGCAAGTTTATTAAGAGATTGATATAAATTTGTTACTAATTAAATTTTCTTCCGGGAGAAAACCATCAAGGTCATTTGAAATTGCTAATGATATTAAATTAAAAACTTTTGCTTTTTTCTTTGAATAAGTAACTCGATCGCTCAGCTTCGGTTGAAGTAAAATATGAGAAAAAAGAAAGGAAATTCTTTGAAATAAAATATGCACTGATACTTAGAGAACAAAACAAATAAGAAACCATTATCTACTACATCTAATTTATGTCAAGTTACTTCCTTTTTTACCAACAAAAATAAAGATTTTTCAAAAATGTCCTTACGTATATTTGTTTAAGATTTCTTTCTATGTGCTAAAAAATCTTTTGAAAAAAGATAGCATAGTAGAAATATATATATATATTGTATTTTTGTGCTTAATCGTTTCTATTTAATGATCTATACATCAAATAAAAAGTGCTTTTTTTTATTTACAATCGACATCTATCCATTTTTCATCAGTATGAGAGTCGAACAAAAAAAGACGAAAGGAAATAAAAGAAAAGAGTATAATTAACGTCGAAGCATAGATAATTACAGTTTATTTTCGATATGTTGCCGACAAATAAGTTTTTATTTCTGACTTTCAATCATGCTTATAACGACTTTAGTCACGATCCACACCTATACTAACTATTATCATTCCATCTCATTTCCGATTAAGTTCCGCAGTGACATAACCAACAACAACGAGAAAAAAGCTTCTATATTTCATTTTGACCCATCCTGATCATAATACCCAATTTGATAGGATTAAATTTTATAAAATGACCTAGATTGAATACAAATTGTTAGGATTAAATCAAACTTTATTTAATAAAATTTCACATATTTGAGTAAAAAGATCTTTTCTAAACGTGTCTTCTGTTTTTTTTTGTTTCAAGGAATTTAATCCACATCAAGGCGTAGTAGGAGCAATATGGTTTCGTTATGATATTACGGTAAAAATGAAAAGATTTTTAATTTAATATATCGTTTATTTTTTCATTTTTTATATAGCCAATAACAGTTAAATATACTGAACGTCGGCAAAAATTTTATACATTTATAACATCAATATGTGCTGTTGTTGGTGGTTCATTTACAGTAGCAAGTATTCTTGATTCAATAATATTTACAGCAAGTGAATTATTTAAAAAATTTGAACTTGGTAAAACGACGTAAAATTTTTTAAAATTATTAAAATCAAAGACAACCAAAATCTTTTTATTCTGGCGACAACGAACTTATTTTTAGTTTTTTTTTTCTTTTTTTCCTAATTATTATTTATTATTCATTTTAGTAGACTAACAAATAGTTTTATTGAAGAATCTCATAATAAATAAAAATCAATTTTTTCTCAGTTATATTATACTCTATGATCACTATTGCATGTATAGATATATGATATATGTCAAAGACATAATAATATTATTATTATTCAAAATGTCATTAGATTTGTAAAGGTATACACAGCAGATTTGTATGAATCGATCGACAACCGATATTATGGTTTGAAATTAAGAAGTAGATTATTTTATGAAAAGAAATGTAAACCAATTGACATTGACATATTGAGTGTGCATGATTAACTTTCTGTCAAAAATAGATAACACAGTTTGTTACTCATGGGAAAAAATAAGAAAAGACGACTTCTGATGTCTAGTCTTATTTTATCAACGGCTTCTACCATAGTCGTTGTGTTGTTTAACATATACTTTTTGTTCTCTTATGTTTTTTAGTTGTCAGGATAATGAATTTTTGTGTTTGTTAATAGAACTTTAAAACAAATTATAATTGAATTGCATTTGACAACTCTTTTTGAAAAACATGACGGATTTGATGTTGTTCGCCTTTTTCCTATTTCTTGATTGCTGTGTAACCAGTTCCTTTTTTCTATTTTTTACAGACGACTGAATCCTTATTATTACATGCATGAAGTGGTGCTCGTAGTATAAATGAATGACGTCGTCAATGATGAAATGAATCGCAGTAGTAATATTGTCAATAATAAAATAGGTCACAGTGAGAAATGAAATTCAATGACAAGAATCGATAATCATTATCATCAATACCTTCACTAGCCATTTGATCATATAGAAATATCAATATTCAACGGAAATATATTAATAGAACAATGATTTGTGAAGAAAAAATAATCATATGGCAAACATTCTATATTTAAGTAACAGGAAATGATAAATGACTGACAGCATGTTTTCCTTGATTGTGTAGAGAAACAGCAAGCTGAACTAGAATGTATATGCATATTCAGCGTTAATGTTAAAAATCATATTTACTGAGTAAATACACTCGAATTTTATCATAGAGAATAATTTTATATATCCAGAAGACAAAATGAATCGTCTTAAAGTGGAAAAGTCACTTCTTGTCATAAGTTCCTCAGGTTATGTCTTCTGTAATCCAAAAAAGATTAACTGATTCCGACTTGCATCAATCTCAATGTTTACCTTCATTTGTATATGTAACCTAAAACTATAGAACTCTATTTTATTAAATAAATGAATATTTAAATATCAGAATAATCTATTATAAGAAAAGTTTTTGTTTTTCTTCAAAAAAATCAAAAGAAAACATATTGAAATTCTTGATCAAGATGATTGATATAATATATAAATGAAAAAGAAAATATATTAGTTTGTTACAAAATAATTATCATAATAATAACTAATTAATAAAAACACCAGTTGATGTTTGTATGTCATTTTTTAAACCTTAATTAACACCATTATCATTATCCTTTTTTTTTCTTGTTACTTTTTTCTTCTTGTCTTCTTCTTCTTCTCCTCCTCCTCCTACTTTTCTTTTCTCTATTGTAATCATCTTTTTTTTTCTGTTGTTTTCTTATAATCACTGTTACAATTTTGTTGGCAAGTGTTACAGTACGAGAAGAGAAAAGAAATTAAAAGAAAAACGTATTCGTTAGAAATAAGAAACAGAAAACATCAGTCATCAAAATGAATCTATCTATTCAATGGTCTAATCAATCATACAAATTCATTGAGGAATTTGCACGAGTAAGTTTTGATTTATTTCATTCAGAAAATATAAATGTTATATTTTATTCATTTTTTTTCAAGGTAGAAGAGTAATTTTGGTAAGAAGAAACGAATAGAGAAAATACTTAAGTGACATTCGTAGGTTGAAAAATTCTTTAGAGAAAAAAATGTCATAATTTAATTACTCAAGTTCATACGTGCTTAGGAAGTTGATAACTATGTGTGTATAGAAGTTATGCTTGACTTATTAGTATTATCTCACAGAATCATATTTATGAATACAATTAGATTAATTTAATAAATATATATGGAACTTCCTATTTTACGGCAATACTTTCGTTCATGTTTTGAGAAATAAACAAGTACAATGAGTTCTTATTATTAATGAAAAACGAGAAGTATACAATGATCTAGAAAAAGAATATTGTTTTTGAACAATTGTTCTTGGTTAGAAATAATAATCTGCTTGTTTTGATTTTTTTTGGCATATTTTTAAATAGGAGTACTTGAAATTAGAACGAATATTTTGTACCAAGAATTGAATATTGTGATAGTCAAATGTTTTTATATAACCATAAACGATTCAGAAAAGAATCTACAATCAACACATACGATGTAAATAAAGAATACCTTTTCTAAGAAGCATTATGATAAAGGATAACGTTCGTTTATTAGTAAATCTCTCTCTCTCTCTCTTTTTGTAAGTGACAGTTTTGCATTATAGAGTTCTTAAAAGATTTTATTCAAAAGAAGATAGAGACTGACAACAAAAGCAAACATTAGTAAATTCATTTTATACAATGTTTTATCTTGTTCAAATAACTGTAGAAACTTTTCTTTGGTCATTTTAGTTTTTCAAACAAATACAGGAGAAGTTTTCATTCTATTTTAATTATAATTTCAGAGAACAAGTTTAAGATAGATTTCTAGGTCTTGTTTTTTATTTGGTTTTCTTTATTGTAATATGAATTTTTCTTGTTCAACCAGATTTTGAACAAGATTTGTTGCGCATCAATTTTTCTCTCAAAGCTTCCTTCTTCTGTAGTTCACGTCAGTCTCTTTTTCTTTCAATCTTCCATATTGATGATGTAAACAATAAGCGGGCAAGAGAGATAAATCGACATTTGAAGTTTTTCTGGTGTTTTATACGTAAATGATAATGCACGACATAAATATTTCTATGTTGCTCCATGTCTTTTATGTTTTACTAGAAAAAAGAAGAGCATCAATTCCAATGCTATTACAATGAGGATCAAAAGAAAAAGAGACGAAAAGATATTTGATTTTACATGATTATTATTTTTAAAACTATTTATGCCCTTAAGGTCAATAGGCATGCTTTCCTGATTTATATGTTTTCCACAGAGACAATAAGATAAATAGATTTTACGATAAAATAAACTTATGAATAAATTACCATCTGAAACAGAGAAAAAAAAATCACGCAAAAGTTCGTTAACATTTGATATGAGTATATTTCTTTTTTCTCCTATACCATAAACTTTCCCAAAAAACCAACACAATATGATTTATATTTTTAGATTATTTGAATTATTTTCGTTTTAATTGGCTATGATCAAATAATAATCATGATGAACAATAATTTTACTATTAGTAATGATGATATACATCATACAGAACAAATATCATCATTTATTGATTTACGATTTTTTCTTGTTCGTATTTTTTATCCATGTTTACTTGCATGGGGTACAATTGGTAATGCATTATGTTTACGTGTATTATTAAGTAAAAAATTTTTAAAAAACTCAACATGTCAATATTTAGCTGTACTTGCTGTCATTGATATACTATTTATATTAATGCGTTCCGGTAAACATGTTTATAAATTATTTCGTGTTACACCTATATTTAATACATCAAAATGGATATGTCGTATATTAACATTTTTTTCATCAGCACTTGCACATATGGCATCATGGATATTGGTTATTGTCAGTTTTGATCGATATTTAATAGTAACAAGTGGATATAGACGACATAGTTCATCTGTTAATCGAGTTTTTTGTTCAACAAGTGTACTTATTGCTATTGTCGTTTTATGCAATCTTTATTATTTCTTTATACTTGGTAAGTCTTCTATTAAAGAAATAAAGCCTATTCCATAATATATCTAAATATGAATTATTTTGGTATTCATATTTCAAAAAATATAATTTGAGAAAGAGAGACGTCTGGAACTGTTAGAAGTACTATATCTATCTTATCTTCATCTTTCAAACTATAAAGACACTAATGAAAAGATTACTAAAGTAGTTTCAGATTACTAATTCAGACTAAAAACTCTATAATTAAAGCTGAATATCCTAGAAGAAAATGAATTTTTCAAATTTGAAAAAAAATCTCTCTAATAGAACATATAATAATGTTTTTATTTTATTCTTTGCTATGCAAAGAAAAATGGAGACAAACCATATCCGATAAGAAAAAAATTGGTTTTGTACACGACATTTTTCTTTTTAGAATATCATGCAATGAATATCTACATATTAACGAGCAAAACAACAAACGTTATATTATATATAATTTATATAATTAGACAGAAATTTTATACACTTTCTCTAAGTATATTTCTACAACATCAGGGTCAAAAATTGCCTCTAAAAAAGTTTTCATATTAAAAAAAATTCAATTATACTTAGTTTTTTTTTTGTTGCCATTCAAGAACATTGGAGTTCGTACATAACAATATTAAATTAAGCATTTACCATTAAACAGCAATAAAACCTTATGAATGATAATATTTCACTATCGGACGCTGTTCAATTTCATATTATGACTATGACTAGATCTCAAGGAAACTAAGAAAGAAAAAAGCTTAAAAAGCATTTCAAGTCCATGGCCTACTGATGAAGAGTTATAGCCGTTATAATAAAATTTGTATTGAGTATAAGACATTTCCGGAAAAAGCAAAACAAAAAGTTTCTAGCTGAAATTTTGCCTATAGGCAAATTTGATAATTATTAGATAACTAGTTAGGAAAGTTTCCACGAGAATAAACATGTTATTGCTTGAGATATTTAATTTATAAGTTGACTCGATTATTCTATGTCTTTCTATAATTTTGATAATTATTAAATCTGCATTATAAACAAAATCTGTTTTGCATTGCCCAAAAATGTTTTTGCTCTTAAATGAAAAAAAAAAGACATTTTTATTAAAATGATCATAGAGCTCTTCATTGGTAGATCATAAGATTGAATCTTTTTTGTTTGGTATAGTTTTCTTAGTCTAGTCGAAATTTTGTCGCTGCTATCTTATAAAATCAAAGAATATTCAATAATTGATTGTATTCTCTGATTACTTGATTAATTCATGATATTTATTTTAGGTCTTTAATCAGAAGAGCTATTCTTATATATCTATTGATAAATTTGAGTGATAAGAACATCTTTTTATGAGTATATTAAATATGTGCATGACTAAATTACATATTGCTATCTTATTTTCAATTAGAACTTACATTTATTCATGTTTTTCTTTTGTTTCATAATTCCATTGTGATTTGATCTCGACTGAACATTATAAAGAATAAAGAGAATCTCATTGTAGATATATGAATTAATGTTCGTTATTAATCTAAATATATTTTTAGTATATATATATATATTTTTTTTTTTTTTTTCTTTTAATTAATAAGGTCGCACAACAAAACTAAATTACTACGGATCAATTAGTCAACAATATCCTTTGTTAACTGATACAATAGATATTAATAATAATACGTCTTTAGAAGCTATAGATTCTTATAATTTATTTCAATCAACAGTAATTTCAATATTTGTATGTATGCCAAGTAGTGGTTATGAACGTTTTTTTCGTACTTATATACCTATATTCGATATATTACTTGTTGCTGTTATTCCATTTTTTCTTCTTTGTTTTTCTAATATTGGTATTATAATATATACAATGCGTAAAAGTCGTCATATGCATCAACACCGTAAACGGGCACATCGTCGGCATCAACGATTAACAATAATGCTTTTATCAGTTACCTTAGCATTTATCGGTTTAACATGTCCATCAGTTATATTCATATGTGTAAATAAAATGATTCAATCAAATCGAATGAAACGCGATGAAAAAACTGATACTATTAATGAATTATTTGGTAGTCGTCAACCGTCAAGTGTACCATTAATTGTTGAAGTATGTGAAGCATTATGGTATACAAAACATGCAATGAATTTTATATTATATACATTAAGCGGACAAGACTTTCGTCGAGAATTTATTAAATTATTTACAGAATGTTTTCATAATCGGCCAACTATATTAAAAAAATTAATTCGACAAACTCCTATGACAACAGAACAAAGAATTGATTCATCATTAGTTGACATACCCATAATCACAACAAATACAAGTCATAGGAAAAAAAAACCAAACAAGTAATAATCATGAAATAATATCTACTAATTATATGAATTCAAAAGAAACAATATGAACACTTTAATCTGTTTGAACATATATTTATATTATTGGTCAATAATTAGCTTTGCTTTTCTCTTTCTTTCTTTTTTTTTTCAAAAATAATAAAAATGAAGTCTTGTCTTTATTTATTAATAACCTGAGATCCGCTGAAACATTTAACAAACTAAAGAAAAAGAAAACGATTAAGAACTACGGTATCACAGTGTTCAAAAGAAAAGAGACAAACTTGAATTAATTAATGAAGAAATGGCTAGTAAGGATTCATTCTCTGTTAAGAAAAAAAAAGAAAAAAAGAAATATTTGAAAGACAAATTAAAACTAAAATAGATAAATTAACAACTTTCAAACATCGAGTCTATTTTTTTGTAAAACGTTTTCTTCATCTTTGCCTTCATTTGTTTCAAGATCACGATCAGGTGGAACACATACAATACAAAAATGAAAGAATGAAGCCACAATTATCATTGCACCACCAATAGCAAATGCCATATCATATTTTTTAGTATAATCTTTAAGAAAACCTATTCAACAAAAAAAAATAAATAAAAAATAAACAAAAAAAACTAAATCATTTTAATACAAACCAGCAGCAGGGGGACCAATAACTGATGTTACACCACGAAATAGAAAAAGAATACCGAAAGCTGTTGTATATCGATCAAGACCCACGCAATCGCATATAATACTTGGCAATAAAGACATATGAGGTGCTAAAAAAATCAACATCAAATATCAATTATATTTTTCTATTTACAAAAATTTTTCATTACCAATAGCAAATCCACATAGACCAGCATAGAGCGCACATGTCGTAAAATTATATGCATAGGCTGCTAAAACAGTCAGAATACCAGCCGTAAATAAAAGTGCATTATGAACACGTAATGAGCTTAAATGTGGTATCATAGCAATTGGTCCACCAGCAAATCGACCAAGTGTATTAAAAAAACCTAAATGAGTATTAATTGTTCATAACAAAACAAAAAAAGTTGTTTATTTATTTGTTTTACCAAAGACTGTTAATAAAAATGAAGCTTTTGTTAGATCAATTTTCAAATCTTCAGTTGCAAACGAAACAAGACACATAATTGGTAAATAATAACCAAGCATAGAAAATATATTTCCAAGACAAATTAATAATAATTGTTTATTTTTTAATATAGAAAAATCTGTCATAGCTTTAAGTATATCAGCGAATGCTTTAAATGCTGAATCTTTCTTTTTTTCTTCATCTGTTAATGCTGGAATATTTGTTATAGATGCCATATATGGATTTTTATTAGCTAATGACGTATGTGATCCATGATGAAGTTGCAATTTTGATCCAGTAAATAAAGCATCTTTTTTATAGAGTGGTCGTGAAGCATCTTCAGGATTTGAAACACCAACACGATTATGTGTACTACCAATTGATGTTTGACTTGATGATGATATTGTACGAACGCGTGGAGTTGTTTGAGTAGGTGGAGCTAATGATGTACCATTTACTGTTGCAACAGGAGGAACATCACTATACGATATTGCACTCCCATTCTTATTCTGGGTTGATGTATCAACTGATGATAATAATGGCTAGAAACATGAATATTTGAATATTAATATTTTTCAATGAAAAAATAATAATACTGACTACACGTGTGTCTGCTGTTGCTTCTTGAGAAGCTGAGGGTTTCTGTTGATCACTTTTTAAGTAATTATTAACAGGAGTTCTGTAACAATAAATAAAAGTATTGATCTTACAAACATAAAAAGAAAATTATTTAAATACTTACTCCAATTCAATATCTCGTTTAATTGGTACTTTTTGAGGTTTTAATGGTTGCATAATTGCACCAAATGCAATACATGTTAACATTATACCAGCAAATATAAGCATACCCATTTTCCAACCCAATTTCCCCATTAAAAAATTAGCTAATGGACCAAAAGATAATGCACCAATACCTGTACCTGCAGTTACCAAACCTAGCAATCAGCAAATAATTTATAATAAAAAAATTAATATATCCAAATAAAAAGAAAAAACAAGATAATTTTACCATTAGCTACAGCTCGTTTTTTGTCAAAATAAAAGGATACCATTACTACTGATCTAAATTCAAGAAGAAGCAGATATTTAATCAACTTATTTTTTTTTATTTAACATACGGCAGATAAACCATGCCAAAAAAGACACCTCCAAATATACCATAAATAATCATCATTGCCCAAACATTTGGTGAAAAAGTAGACAATACCATACAAGCTGCTGCACCAATGCTTCCAATAATAATAATTGGTCGACAACCATATCTATTAGCTAAACCTGATACAATTGGACCTTTGAAAATAAATTGTAACATTCATAATACAAAATATCTAGTGATAATAAATTATACTAACCCACTAATAAATAAACACCACAAGGAACAGAACCAACCATAAGAATAAGCATATCCGAACATTCAAAATGTTTTTGAAGATGAACTTTCATTGTACCAAATGCAAATAGAGTACCATCGCACACAAGATTACATAACTGAATAGAAAATTATAACAATGAATATCATAAATAAAATAAAAAAATAAAACAATCAAACGATACCATTGCTGCAAAAGCAATAACCCAACCAAATCCTCCATCAGGTGGTATTGCAACATATTCATATTCTTCTTCATAATTATCATTGTCAATTTTTTTTAATCGAACTTGTTCATCATCTAATTTATTATTGTTTGATACTTGTTTCGATGCCATACATCTAATGTACTCGTATAACCTCACCAAAACTTAAACAAATAATATTTTTACTGTTTAAAACTCACACCTGCAAAGGCAAAAAAAACAGCAAGAAAAAGATTAGAACGATTGAATAATGTGCAAGGATACAAGAAAAACCATGCATAAGAAGAAAAGAAAAAGAAGAAAAGAAAAATCGCATCACACACAATAGAGGTATTGGCTAATTCATTGAGCCGTAACACCTATTTAGTGTATCAAGGTTTATGAACAAGAAAAGAAAAACGAGAATCGTGAAGGACACAGGGGCAGTAATAATATAACCTTCGTTCATTTCTTGTACTTTTGCATAATATCAATATAGATCTTCTTACCAGTTACAAAAAGACAAAGAAGAACAAGAAAGAGGGTAGATAAGCAGTTATGAATATCAGATAATATCAAGAGTATATAGGTTTTTCGAGACAAAAAGTATATACTTTCTTTTTTTTCTATTCTCTTTTATTTTTGCCACAAAACCACTTTTTATATTATTCTTAGCGATGAAGAAGGAAAACGTCACAGATGGAGTTATTTTGCATTTCATAATAGTTTTACAAAGCTATTTTGTTGTTTTTTTTTGGGGCAATGTTTCATATAAAAGAAGTAACATATGTTGACAAGGTTCGAAAAAGAAAGAAAATTATAAGTAAATGGAAATACAGTTGACCGATTAAAAACAGAAAACGAGTATGAGAATAGTGCAATTATGATTATGAAGTGCTTTTTAAAGTCATCATCAAATTTACGATAGAAGAAGAAGAAGAAGAAGAATTTTTATTGGACAAGAAAATATTTTTGTTTGTCTATTCTTAACTCTTTCTAACGGCAACATTTTAATAGTCGTTTATTTTTTTCATTAAATATAAAAATTCACATCTTTTTTGTATTACTTAAGACGTCAACATGTCCGCATTCATATGCTGTCGTTAAACATTCATTTTTCGATTGTATTACGAATATAAAGAATACCTCTAAGTCAAGGTTGTTACTTCATACTTACGTTTGAATCAATAATTTGAACACAAATGGTGTGTCAGTGAACACGATGATGGTATAAAAGACTAATCACACGCAACAAAATGCCGACTATACAGTATATGAAAAGAATTTTCTGTCTTGACTAAAGAAATCTATTGACTATTCTGCTGATTTTTTTCTTGTAGCCTTCTATACGCACATGTAGACATTTCTGTTACAATATATATTCGCTGCTGTGCGTATATATGCGAGAGAATGATGATTTTTCGCTAAGAAAATTCACAAACTTATACTGTATAATGCAAGATAGATGTTATTTCTTTCTTTTATTCTACAACAAGTCAATGAACTATAAAATATCTCCAAAAGAAAAAAAATACTTATATAATACAGAAAGAAAAAAGATGACGCAATGAAATAGTATAACAAGGTCATGGTCATTTTCTAATAACCATGGTGTTTAAAGCTGTAACATATAAAAATGAGTTTTTTTTTTCTCTATTGAATTGGACAAAATATGAATCTTTAAGTTTCTTTTTTTGACGGAAAAATACAACGAAAAACATCAATCTAAGAGATAGTAAAGTACAATCATAAGCTATAGACCTTGTTGCGCCTGTATGATTAATCCTTTTTATTTTCAACCGTTTCGTTACATGTGTCTTACCTTTTCTTTTTCTTTACATAAATATACTTCGTCGTTTCTATTTCATCTACCGTTCTCTATCATAATTATTTGGACGGAGGATAAAAAAATTTTAACTCCAACAAAACTCTTAGATTAAGAAAAAAGAAAGAAAAAACAAAATGAAATTTGACTACCAGGTATTAGTATAGAAAGTGTACATATAAAGAAAGAAATACAATTTCAATTCTTCATTAACAATAGCCTTTGAAAAACGACATTGATATACAATAAAAAAAAATTCTTCTATCCTTCAACAGGTATCACCCTACACCAAAAATTTATTACAATGATATTCTATGCAAACGAAATATATATTTTAATTATAATTCCCTTCCAAGCTTTCTAAAGAATACTTTTTGTCAAAGCTTTTACAATAATTGTCATTATTCAAAGAGAAAACGATTGCTTAATTGAAATTCATATTATGTTACATTTTCTATTCCATCTAATCATGTAGTAATAAAGAAATCTTATATCTTTTTAACAAATATATTCATACTCAACAACCTTAATTTTATTGACATATTTGTAAATTTTGGTATGTGTGAGTTCAGTTTATTGGTGATACCTTGGTTATGATGACAAACAAAGGAATAACAGAAGAAGAAGAAGAAATACAAAGAAGAAACAGTTAGAGAACAAAATAACGAATGTAATATCTGACAACCATGGAATAGAAAGAACACGAATCTATGTATAAGAATAGATTGGAAAAACATCCTTTATGATCTAAGATAATGCGGTGCGAAAGTTCCCATACGTGATGCCGGGGAAAATCGCAGATACGCGATGTGAACATTTCTCATACTAGTATATGTCCTTGAATTCTCCACCTGAACAATATTAAGTAAAGCAGATACTTAAAAAAAGTGTATATTTATCAACTGTTTATAGACAATAATTCAATTCTCCTCATATTAATATTTGTTGTAAATTTACTAATCGGATTAGAAGCAGGAAAAGAAAATGATTCTACGCAGAGAATGAAATTTCAAAAAGAACTATGACGTTGTGATATTCTAATTATATACTATTATATTACGAAATAGAACATTGTTTCGAGCTATTAATTTAATTTTTTCATCTTATTTTTCTAACTAAATCAATAAAATAGAGAGATGCTTTTAGTAATCTATATATATACTATTGTGCAATGAATAGTTTCGGTTAAAATTTCTTTTGTTTTCTTAGTTCAAAGATTATTTTTATGAAAGTTTTGATTTATTTCTAACAATAGAATACATGACACATATTATACTTTTATTCTTATTTTTTTTTCCTGAATATGTTTTTATACAAGTACATATTTTTGATTCTACGTTGATTATCATTCGCTATTTGCATTAAAACAAAAAAAAATTTTATACGTTGTACTCGTTTAAACAAAAGATATTATCATGAAAATAAAACATTGTCCTTAATATCTTCTTCTATTGGATTGTTCTCAAATTTTTCAGGTAATGTTTGTTTTTTCTTTTCATCGTCATTGGTTACTGTTGAAAATTCAGTATTAAAATGACGATTTATAAAAATAGTAAATGACGTGTCTTCAGGCATTGACGTTGTATTATCTTGAGCTATACAAAAAAAGAAAGAAAAAGTATTGAGAGATTTATTAAAAAGAAGAAATGGAAAAAATACCCTTACTTAATGTTGAATTACTTTCAACAATACTTATCATTGCACTATTTGATGACGTCTCCACATATTCTTGACTTTCCATTATCGTTGTTAATTCGTTTTTTGTTGTCATCATAGTTGTGAAGTGATGACTACTAGGTGCAAATGTTGTTTGTTGATTAGATATTGTTGTTTGAATAGTTGTCGAAATAGTCGTTTGTTCATTAGATATTGTTGTTTGAATAGTAGTAGTCGAAACAGTCGTTTGTTCATTAGCTATTGTATCCGATGATGGATAAGTTTTCATTGATTGTGTATCAGAATATATATGCTCATTTTGTTTTGTTCTCATTATCGATGATGACATATGAACATTTTGAGTTGTTAACGTATGTAAATTATTACTTGTCAAAATGACAGTTGTTTGTGGCCAATATTCATTTTCTGTTTGCTCATTGGTTATTGTTGTCAAATCTATATTGATATATATAATAATAAATGAATAAATAAATAAAAGAGTAAATTCATATACTCACTTTCTTGATTTATAAAAAGAAATCGACTATTATTTGATGGAATTAAGAAGTTCGTTTCAGCAGGTTGTGACATAACAGCCATAAGTGTATTACGAGAATCTAAGATACCAAAAAAAAGAAAGAAAAATCTTTCTTTATAATGTTAAACTTGAACAATTTATTTTTCGAAAAAATAACACTTAAGGTTATTACTTAACTCTTAAAATTTTTTATCATCATGTATATATATATATATATGTATGACATCATAAAATATTTTATATGCTTTATTTTTTATGATACGAATTATGTGTAAAATAAAAAATGTATGTCAAGTTTAGGTACTAAAATTATGATATGATAAAAAAAAAGAATTTTTTAAAGTTTCTATATTGACATTTAATAATTGATTTTGTCAAATAATAAAAAAAAATCTCACATGCAAGAACCACTGTGAGTATAATAATACCAATAACAACAAGACCTAGAATTATCATCAGAATAGCAGCTTTACATGCGCGTGATAATCGTTCTTCACGTGGATTCTAAAAATATAAATTGTATTCTTTTTTTGTCTATTGATGAACCAAAAAAAGAAAATATTTTCTGTTTTTTTTGTTTCTTTACCTTTGTAAGTAACACATGATTTGTTGCTATAATATCATTCAAAGCTGGATTGCTCAGATCAGTTTGATTTTCATTTTCAATACGAACGATTGATTTTTTATACATTTATAAGTATATATATATATTTAAATTTAGTTGTAAGAAGAATAATCGCTGACGATCAGATTTGTGAGTTTGAAAAGAAATGAAATATGGTTGAAAATGAATGTGGGACGATATCCGATGTGTGTATTTGTATGTACACCATCGAATGCTAGGTAACCACATGTACAAAAGAAAAAAGAGAGAAAGAGACAGAAAGGACATTTATGTAAGTTCTCTCTTGTGTCGTTGTTCCGTAGGACGCATACATATACATAATTGTGCCTCGCTCGATTGTTCAATCATTTTTGTCAGTTCCATCAATTCATGTATATGCAGCTTGCTCTTAGCGGAATAAAAAAAATGAAGTGAATTAAGTGAAGTGCAGCATAGCGATGAAGTCAAGATAACTGTATGAGTCCACTTGTTGGCTGTCGACCGCAACGAACGACAGAACGATTTGTTATTCTATATATATACATACATATTGACTGTATATATGTGAATTCATCATAGTTCTTCTTGTAGAAGACACACATATAAATATATTGTATTGTTCAGATAGAGACATAGAGAAAGATACGATGAACAACTCTACGATGTGAAGACTTATAATCACGTGAATAGCAATATGACCTCTGTGTTATTGTGCAATATATAGACATTATCAAGAATATGAAATTTCAAAATGAAATATGAAGAAATAACAGTGCAAAATCAATCATTATTGATCAATTTCAGTTCTTCTTCTTACGTTTTATCATATAAGACCTTTTTTATGTAAATTTGTGGCAATTAATCGATCGTTTTTTTGTCATCATTTATTCCTTCTTATTTTCCTTAATGATAAAAAAACACAGACTTAGAACAGAAACAATATTGTTTGATCCCTTTTGAGTAGATATACTCATGGTTTATTTATGCATTCTAAACTCGGGTGAATACTCATAAACATGTGAAATATGAATCGTCATGCATAGAACATTTACTATGCATACATCCATTAATTGAACAAAAAAAAAGAACATTCCGATGAAGTTGAAACAAATCATACATCGATTTTCATGATCATTATCAGTAAAAAAAAATGGAAGAAAAGAACACAAGAGATATATTTCTACTAGTCAATATATTGTATTTGTATCTATATTTATTTTTTGGTTTCGAATAAGAGATATACAAGTTTATATAGATTATTTTATTTTACTCGACAATATTTATATCATCTTTTGATGCGTATATAATTGAGATATATACTTTCATTGTGTATATTGCTATGTGTAAAACATGTTAGCTATTTTTGTGTTTTTTTTTCGATAGCAAACAATAGCACAGTAGTAGTTTTGTCATTGTTCTTTTTTTCTTCTGTTTGAGACCTTTTATATGTGAGTGATTGCAAGTTACATTGGTACGGCACAATCAATGAAGCAATTTTGTTATTTTTTCCTACGCAAATCTTTAATAACAGACTTTTTTTCTTCTTTTGTCAATTAGATAATAGATATTGCCTTAGAATATCTCGACAAAATCTTTCTCTTCTTTTTTCTTCTTTTATATTGACTTTTAATTTTATTTATTAGAATACTTCTCTCTTCTTCTCATACCCATCATCGATGGAGCATCATGGTAATAAGTAGAAATGGAAAAAATGGCGATGATTCTACTCAGCTGAAAGAGCTATCAAAACGTTTTATTCATTAACTCACCGGATTATTTAGACCTTTTCTTCGAATATCCCCTTTTTTTGTGTCCTTTGGATCTGTAAGTATTAAAAAAAAATAATACTTTGCATTAAACAAGTAAAAAGAACGGAGAGATTTTCTTTTTTTTCTCTGATTCACACAAGATTGTGCTGTAAACATTTTCAATATAATGATCATAATAATAGAAAAAGAAGGAAGCATAGAAAATTCTTGTTGCTCTTTAGTGTTAATAGTTTAATACTGCCAGAAAAAAAAACACATTATACTTTGAACGTAAACAAAGAAAAGAAAACTTGATCTTTTGTCTGCATGCCTCATTTGTTTATTATTCGATCTTGTTTCGAACTAACAACAGAAATAGATTAAAATATACTTCGGTATTTTTCTGAGATGTTTTCGTGCATATAAAAATATAAAGAAGATGACAGGTAGTCGTTAGTACTACAATCAAGAGTGCCTAATCGGCATAATATAGCACATCTAGTTTCTTTTTTTTTCTCTAGCTTCAGGGTATAATTCTTATGTATGGATGAATGTAGGTGGAAAAAAGAATATGAATATTGAAATCGTCATTTCTCGTTCTCTTTATGACGGATGATGATGATGATAGTAATAGTGTCTCGAACTCGTTTTTTTCCTTTTTCCCATCTTCTCTTTTTTTTTATCTGCCAGAACAATACCAGTAAGCTCATATAGACATCATTACTGTAGAGAGAGAGAGAGGGGGGAGTAAAAGAAACTCATTATAGGATGCGCGCTTTTATCCACATCTACACGATTACAAGATTTTACCGACTTGCACGACTACACTACACATTAACAATGTATAAAATAATTTTAAGAAAATAACTTTCATCATTTGTTTGTTTTAGTTTAAAATTTGATTTCTTTTGTTTTACATTTATTTTCAAATTAAACAGGTAATAAGCGCAATGCTATCATGCTCACAGTACATTATGACCTATATATTGGCATTGGTATTGGTGCTGTATCTGTTATAATTATAATTCTTATTGCAACAATAATTTTCTGTAAATGTTGCGTGCCATCATCAAGTCATCGTTATTTTGGTCGATCAGTGAGACATTATGCTGCCATTAATAATATTGACGCAAAAACATATTTTAAACCACCCCAACATCTCGTGAGTAATTCTTCCTGATTATCTTTCTATTTATCAATCATTATGTGCTTAGTTTCCGGTTCTGATTGCTAGCACTTAAATAAGTTAAACATGCAAACAAAGTTAGAAATAAAAAAAAAGATAATATTAGAAAATAAGACAACAAAAGAAAAGAAAAGAAAAGTATTTTTTATTTTATTTCTGTTTTTCATTGTATCAAATGGAATAAGAAGGGTGATTTGAAAGTTGATTGTTTTTTTTCTCTTCTAAAAATAGATTTAATATTGGTTGTATTATTTATTAGATTTATGCACCTATTGTTCATCGTATTCCACAACCACCAGTTATAACACAAGAAATATCGTCAACACAATCAGCTCGAACATCAGTTGCATCAGGTGGTCGTTTATCAATTTTGTCCGAAAAATTATCTCGTTTATCAATCAGTTCAAATCAATCAGGTCGTCCATCAGTAGCATCAGATAGTGTACTTCTACAAAAAAAAGGTGATACTAGTCGTTTGTCACATTCTTATGATGATTCAAATACACAAGCAATTACAGCACATTATTCAGGTCGAAGAAGTTCTAAAGTACCACGTTTATCAACAGCTGTTATTGATACACAAGCCATTGGATATAGTTCACCACCAGGTGGAACAAATGCAAAAAATATTCGATTTCAATTATTTCCTCGTACATCAGATGTTGTTGAACAATCAATTTCATCTGTTGATCAATCATCAATAATACCATCAGGACCAACAATAACAACAGCGACAACAACAAGCATTGCTGAAGAACAATCACCATCATCATCATCAAAACGACAATTAATAAAAACCGATTCGATACAAAATTCAAATTCAAATCGTCGTCAAACATTACTTCGATCACCATCATCAAGATATGCAATACCTAAATTTCCTATGGCTGGAAAACAAACAGGCAATCTTGTAGCACGGCCTTCAACTCCACTACCAGAGCAAGGACTACTTTCACCACCCGTTCTACCTCAAACACCATCTTATCTTGTTCCAAATAAGACATTACGTGGTGCATTAGGTGCCATAATGCCTGATCTCTATTTTGCCGGTACGACATGTACTAGTAACAGTACTACTACGAACGTTGGAACTGGTTGTAGTGAACGAACTAACGATGAATTATCAACTGTTGATGAAAATATACATCGATTACACGTTCGAATTATGTATGATGATCATCGAAATGATCTGGTTGTGAATATAATTGAAGGTAAATATATATATTAATATAAAAGAATGAACAATTATGCGACTATATGATTTTTTTTTGTTTTTCTAGCTCAATATTTACCATTTGAACGTGTAGATTTTGCTAATCCTTATGTTAAACTTTATCTTCGACCACCTGTTGATCAAAAACTACGTCAAACATCTGTACAACCACAAACAACAAATCCAATATGGAATGAATATTTTAAATTTGGTGTTGCAAATGAAACTGTATTTAAAACAACAAAGACTTTATGTTTTTACGTTTACAGTTATGCACATTCAAGTCGACCTGAATGTGTTGGTGAAGCACAAATACGTTTAACACCACAAACAATTCAAGGTCGAGATTTATGGTTGACTATTAATAAACAAAGAGCAGTAAGAAAAATTCTATTTTTTTTGCCTTAATATTAAAAACAAATTTACTGTTCATCAAAAAAAAATTTTTTTTTCGTATATATGTAGATGAAATTCTATTTTTTCTGACGTCAGTTATGTTTCTATGATTCTTTTTTTTGCATAGGAAGATGAATATCTTGGTGAATTACTAGTTTCATTAACATATTTAGCTCAAGCTGAACGTCTTAATGTTGGAATAATTGAAGCACGCAATCTAAAAGCTCTTTCAATGCATCTTGAAGCTGGTCGGTTACTAAGTTTCTAGTTTTTTTTTAGTATATGTAATCAATAATTATTTCCGATTCATTTTATTTTCTTAGATCCAGTAGTTCGTTTAACATTACAATTAGGTCAAACTGATAAAGTTAAAAGAAAAAAGACAAGTGTTAAACGTAATACATTAAATCCAAAGTGGAATGAAGAATTATCGTTTAATATTCCAGGTGTTTCATTAGCTGAATCATGCCTTGAAATAGGTGTTTATCATCACGACCTGATTGCACCAGATGAACCATTAGGTTTTCTACGTTTTGAAAATACAACACCTATTGGAAATGCTAATATAGCACAACATAGTGAAATAATACATTGGTGTGAAGTTATTAATGGTGGACAACGTGCTGCATGTTGGCATTTATTACGAAAAGCTGCAAGAATTGTACCACCAGCATCATCGTCGTCATCTAATAATAATAAAAACACGCAACAGCAACAACAACAACAATCTAAAAATACTACAAACATTGGTAAATAAAATCTTTTAGTTAAAAATATGAAATCTAATTTTATTTTTATCTTTGCTAAATGTCCAACGTAGTATAAATGATGCCTTATGTCATATTATACAAGTTTCTTTTTTTTTTCAATGTTGTATTTGTTGCTTTTTGTCAATATTAATCTTTTGTTGGTGTAAACTAAATTTGTGACGATTTTTCTCTGGAAATTCATGATTGTATTGTATGTTTATTTTTAAACTACTCAATGATCAATTGAAAATAAGAGAATCTTGTCTCTATTTAAAAGAAAACAATTCAGAGTTTCCTATAGTGATATACAATTGTTAGTCATGATTGATTTGAAAATGATGAATTTATTTTTCATGATTCGGAAAGAAAATAGGGGCCAAGCTATATCAACTACGATTGACTTTGCTCAAGTGAACTCGTTAGATCTAGCTCAATTTAAGATATATGATGGAGTGAAGAGTTTTGTGAATATTGATGCTAGTCATTTGCAAAAGATATTAATCCCTCGAGCGATAATGATCTTTTTTTACAAAACAAGAAGCCGTAAAAGTCACAATTCTCAAAATAATGAGTTTTTGTAAGTTGAATATTTCAAGAATGGGTTTGCTATCTGCCAGAGCTGAAGTCCTTGTTTTGGTACCTATATACCTACGAGTTCTATCTTGTTTAGCATACTATAGATCTGACAAAAAAAGACTTAAGTCAATATGTATCCGTGAAAGAGTTCGTTTCTAAAATTGGGTTTTTGATTGAAATTGTAATTTTGAAATGAGGTTTACACTGAAGAAATCGAATAGATTTGGATACTGATACTTAGAAGTTAAAGGTTCTCTGTTAAGTCTATAGTTTCATATAGAAATCCAGGGTGGAATCTGTAAAAACGACGGAGAGCAAGATTAAATTCGAACTCAAAATGATGAGTTCATCAGGGAAGTTATCAGTAGTCTAGAACACTAATAAATGATAATTACTACTAGAATGCAGCATGCCGAATCGAAGAATGACAGCTGTGAGATTCATGTGTAAGCTTTTCTCATTTAAAACTTACTGTCGGCATCTGAAAATATTGAATTAGCGATCATGCAGTCCAAAGGATTATCAACCTTGTCGTTAATGCTCACAATTGGTTCTATTAGTAATTCTTTTTAAAAAAACCATATTATAGAAGCAAGATACTGTATATGTACTTGCTTTTAACATAATTGCAAACTAAACAATAATACATCAGATAGAATATTGTCAACAACCTAGATTTGTTTGATTTAATACAATAAAAACGTATTAGAAGCATATAACAGGGATCGTATTAAATATACTGTCAAGAATAATCAGATAGGAGATGTCAACTAATTTTAGATGTGACATAAATTTACTTCAGAACATTGTACTTATTTGAAAGTTATGAATACTAAGTTTTTGAAGTCGTTCTTTCATATATGCAAGATCTCAGCTCTCAATTATGAGTTTCGTGGTATTCAGCTTCTATAAAACTTTGCGTTTGTATTCCAAAACTGTTGCATTCGTGTTTGATTGTTTTCTGAATATGAGTACACTATTATTTGTACTTCTTCTGAATAACGGTTCTAATGAGAAACATGAGTTGTCGTTTCATCTTCTCACATTTATCGGAAGACTGCAGGATGCATTTTTTTCATAGAATCGTGTTTTCCGAGTCTTGAAATATCTACCGTGAGCTATGGTTGAGGAACAAATATAAAAAAGTGTTCCATGGAAACTTCCATTTAGAATGCCCGACTCTACTTATTATAACTCAGTAGAATTCCAGACTTATGATTATCTCGTTAATGAACCCATCATCTTGAATCCAACGTTAAATTTGGTTCTCAATGGTTTCTACAGATCCTATCCTAAATTTTTATATAAAACTATAGCCCTTAGAGAAATCTTTTATCTAAGACTGTAATAGTTCCATATCAGTTCAGTTTATGAGAACTAGATCAGGTCAATCAGCTCAGCTCACAGGGACTGGAACTGATTAATCAGATCATATAAACTGTTGATCAGTTCTTGAGAGCTGAAGCTGTCATAGTCCTACTTCCAACTTCTTAATATCAGCATCTAACCGATTGCATTTCTCGAGCGAAAACTCTATTTCAACATTACAATTTGATCCAAAATCCAATTTTAGAAACGAATCTATCGGAACTGATACCGGCTGTTAGAGCTCAATATTGAGTTCATAAGGAGGTCTCAGTAAGACTCGAACAGTCTTTAAAAGGTTCGTGCCTAAGAACCTCTCGACCCAGCTTATGATCGTCTTATTAAATCTTCAATTCAGCTTTAGATATTTGCCGAGAAATCAAAATACCAACATTTCGATCTAAAATTTAGCTTATGAACAGACGAAATGAGTAGTACAAGTCATTCCATTTATTTTGAAACGATTTCAATCAAACTTTTCTTCGTCAGTGATTATACTTAGTGAAACACGAACAGTTATGTGAAATATGTTTGTATATACGAACAAGAATCATCAGGCATATCTCTGCCAAGGTTGAAAAATGGCTCTATACAGCTTCATTATACCATGAAAATTCAAAATTTTATCGTCCATGTGATGTGATAGCATTTATAATTGGTTGGCAGTAATATATAACATATAGACTGAGAATATTTTTCTGCTATTTAGTTCATCATTACAAGACATCGTATTAGTATTAGTACAGCTCTTTGTCTTATTCTTTTGCATAAATCATGCTAAGGAACGTGAAAAAAAAACTTAGTAGATCGTTGATATTTATCTATCATTGTAAAAGAAACGATATTAGTGGTCCAGGCGTCTGACATCGATTACGCGTTATGATCTACAAAATGATCTGAAGACCGACCGGACATACTTTCAAACATGACTGAGGCTACTTTTCAGCATTTTTAGAGACATGTCTGATGGTTCTTGTTCACATATACAAACATATTTCACATAACTGTTCGTGTTTCACTAAGTACGAATATTATTCTATCAAACGACATATTACACATCCTTCAATGTTATTCGAAGTTTTATTACCAGACGTCTATTTATCTAAGTCAATAATGTTATAACAACATCTATAATGTGTGTAACATAGACTGATATGAAAACCATTGGATCTTAATGAATCACTGACGAAGAAAAACTCGATCGGAATTGTTTCAAAATAAATAGAATGACCTGTAGTTACATCGTAAATAGCATTCATAGGCAGGGTTGCCACTAAACATTGGCGTGATCGTCCTGACTGCCGTGAGTAACGATCATGACCGTGACCGAAACCTGGTCACGATCACGTCACGATAAATTTTCAATGTAGCTACATGACAGTTATTTTCAAACTTCAGTACAGAATTGAATATCATATTTAGCACTCTTTCAATATGTATCAGCATCCTTTTCTAATTGTGCTAACTCAAAACGAATAAATAAAATCAATACAATCACAATACCGGAAAAAATATGACTCAGTATTAATATATTTTGAACAGTTCGCATAGAAATACTTTAGAAAAAATGTACCATTAAAAACTATTATCGTCTTCTTGAACAAGAATAATGTCATTTTCATATTTTTTTCGATTTTTATCAGATGACTTACTTGATGATTGATCATTTTCCCATTTGTTCTGCTTTCACTCATTTCCATTCAGGCTTTGACCAAATAAAGTTTCAAGAACTTCAAGATTTTTTCTTAAAAACATATTGATCAATTTTTTTCATACGTAGTCTTATTCGTTTATCTGTTATATTACCTCTGGCCCATCTGCACTAGAAGACCCAAGGTTTTCTATTGTGTCCACCTGCAAAAGCTTTCCAGAGAGTCTTCTATTGTGTCCCTTTTGTTTTTACAGTTTTTTAACTAAAAAGGTTCTTCAGAAAAGCAAAGCGATTTTAACGCGTTGAGAAAGAATTTTTAGGACTTTAAAAGTCTAGATAAAAAGTTGAAAACACGAAGTTGTGGTTTTCAGCTCAAAATTCTGAAAACTAGACATATTATGGTGTAAATCTAGTAATTGAAGTTGTCATTTTTCGAAAAATGAATTAATTGAATGAGGTCTTATATTGAGTATCACACATATTTTCTCCAAAGGTGTCTTCTATTATGGAAAGTCTTCTAATATAGGGGTCTCGTACTGGGAGAAAATGGTATGCTATTTTAGCAAAAAGAAAATAGCCGTTCCAATAGAGACTGACGTGACTAGAATAACCGTGACTAAACTGAGCGTGACCGTAACATGATCGTGACCAAAAAATATTAGTCACGTCGATATCTAGTTGCCACCTCATAAAACCTGAAAAGCGGAAACTTTGTCTAAAAAAAAGAGAAAAAAGAAGCGGAAATTTATATTGGGGTGTTGATGTGGGTGTAGAAGTGCGTGTATGTTATGGGTGGCTATGGGTGTGAATGTTGGTGCGGGTAAGATATCCCTGAAGAGAAGATCTACACATACACATTCATAGTGACACCTACAGCTTTTTTTTTTCTTTTTCTTTTCAAAACTATCTGTTGTGGCTTTCACATTTTTGTTTCCACTTGATTGTAGCATTATTTTTTTTTGTCATAATCTTTTCATAATTATTTTCCTGTTCGTTTACTATCTCACTATCAATTGATCACAAAAAAGATTGTTTAGATCTTTGCATTTGAGATTTTTCTCTGTAAATAAGACACGCAAAATAAGCGAATAAACATAGTTAACTATCAGTTGAAAACAGAGTAGTGTTTTTACTGCACGCATAGGAACTGAGATGAGAGCATCAGCTCAACAGATAAACTATTAATGTTGGTATACTGAGTTAGCAGATCAATCAAAAAGAATGATAGAATACTGTGCAAGCCAGTGACCTTGATTTATTTAATAAAAACAGGTTTTCTTCTGTACCAAATTTTGAAATATGAACAAAAAGTTCGTATATCACGAAGCAGAAGAGGTGACAATCCTGTCCATATATATGTAGGTTCTCAAAGAAATTTCAGTTAAATCAGATGGACAATGTATTCCTAAAATATTGAGCACACAAAAAAAAGCAACTGTTTAAAAGTTGTGAATTTTGAAGATTTGTTTTTAATAAAAATTTCATCAAAACATGATGATATTTTTACAAATGATTTGTATCAACATATTACAAAGCCTTTCTGTATACCATGCTGTTCTGACATTTATATCACTTACTACTTGATACTCTGACTTAGAGCCCGTCGGGTCCAGAATTTTTGGACCCGGACCCGGACCCTGGCCCAGGATTTTGGACCCGGACCCGGACCCGATCATTTAAAATTTCTCTACCCGGATCCGGACCCGGACCCGTTTACAGGTTGCTGGACCCGGACCCGGACCCGGTCGCTTAAGTTTTTTGGATCCAAACACAATGACAAGTCAGTTTAGATAGTATAGTCAAGAAGGGTTTTGTTGTTTTTTATCTATTTTCTAAATACATTTGATTTCTTCTTTGTATAAAACGAACAAAACTTTAAAAAAATTCAAAATAAATTGTATGGATCAAAGTTTTCTTCAGATCTGGATCCGGTTAAAGCAAAATTTTCAGACCCGGACCCGGACCCGGACCCGGACCCGGTCAAAAGAAAATTTTTGGACCCGGACCCGGACCCGGACCCGTGCGGGTCCGGGTAGGGTCCGGGTCCGGGTCCTACCCGACGGGCTCTACTCTGACTTCTTTTTTTTCTTTTCTTTCCTTCGAATTTTCTGTTTAGTATTTTCTCGTGTTCATCTATGTCCTATATAAACTTGTATTGATTGTTAGATAGTCGCATTTCTAACAATATAAAGTAGCTTAATAAACATCATTATTAAGTAGGCATGCGCCTGATTTCGAATCGTTCGCGGGGGTTGACCCAAAAACCTAAACAATCGAAAAAAAGTGCACTCACATGATGAAACGAAGATAAGTCATGATGCATTTCAAATATAATGTCTAAAACGGACACTTTCATCAATTTTATTTCATGATTTTGATTAAAAAACAAATTCACATTCCATTTTCTTCACTAAAATGTTCCTTTTTAATCGATAAATTTGAAATTCATCACTGTTTATGTCTGTTTCATCATTCAAAATGCCATTTGTTTTTGGTGATATGAAATTTATGAATCTCATAAATTGTATTTTTGATTTTTCAAGTCCACGAAGAATTCATTTATGAAATTTGGATTAGAAGTAAGACCAACTATGATAGGTCAACATACAACAAAATAAATGATCTAAAAACCCACGAGATAAATGCATCGGAGACGAAAATCGACGATGTTCGTTAAAACCCGAATCCCAAACTTACGATGCTTTCATAAAAGACCACATTATTTAAGAAATGTTTAGAACATTCCTTAAATACTCGACATGGTCTGAACTGATTGAATAGTTTTCGAAAACGGTCTTTTTGATGCATATCATGTCTATTAATTTCTTTCTATAAAAGGCTAAAACAGGTAACATGTTCTATTTATAAATCATACGCATTTCTTTGGAAAAAAACATCAAACTGAAAGACAAAATACACGATTATTTTGATACTTTTTCTTTAGTTCAACTTGATCACTATTATGTATTAAAATTTAAAATCTGATTGGTTGTGAATAGAAATTAATCTGTTTAAAAATATCAACGAATTAATTAGTAATGATGCTAGTAAAAGTTGTTAAAATAGAAATGTGCATGTTTTCTTTATCTTTAAAGGATTAAAATGAACTGGAAAAAAAAGGTTACTGTTGTTCTTGATAAACATACAAAAAAGAACAAAATATTACATGTAAAATTAAACACAAAATACTCTTTTTTTTACAACATGTTCATTCAAATATTTTTTTTTGCATCTAGATTATTTTAATAATCAAGATATGACAAATCTCTATCTCTATCATTATTTTTGATAGTCTCTAGCGAAATTACATTCGAACACAATAGTAATATTTATTTATTAAATTGCATGCTATGGTATCCTTAAGTAAATTAATAAAAGTTTTATCACTTTCTAGTTGACATAATTCTAATACTTAAAGTTTTCAATTAGTCTTTCCTCTTTTGTCTATGCAATAAAGATAAAAATAGTATTATATGTTTTAATCGTTATTTCCATCATGAAAGTAACATTTTCTCGTTTGCTATTACTGTCACTATGCAATAAAAAATTTTCTCCAACAATAACATGTATCATGCATGTGATGAGTTTTAAATAAATTTTTTTCATCTTGAAGTCCATTATTTTTAATTATCTCGATATTTTCTAATACTTTTTCGATGTGAATGAATCATTATTATAAATGTAAAAAATAAAACTTTGAAGTATTTTTTTAAAAGCTTGTTATTCGGTAGTTTGAAATGTAAAAGTAAACTGTAATGTTTATTTTTATTTATTGTTTTTAAAATTTTACATCAAATTTTTTCATTAGGTTTTCTCTTGTTTTATGAAACTAAATTGCGTCACCAAAAATTGGCGCGTTTACGCCAAAAATTAGATCGTTTCCAAAAGTTTGCTCGACGAACGGGTGATGATGTACTTGGTCGACTATTTTGATCATGTTCGTTGTATATTTCTAAAAGTTTATTCAATAATTGTGTCCATACTTCAGAATCATTCTCTTCAAATTTCGATTCATCTGAATTCGAGTATGGTAATGGTCTCATTCGACTGAAATCAGCAAACATATTATCATTATTGTTATTATTATTATTGATAGATTTCAATAAACTTGTCGATAAAGGCTGACTAGACGTGCATCGAAAAAGGAAAAACAAAAATGAAATACATATGCATATTGTTGCTAAATAAAAGAAATAAATTGAAAAATATTTTTAATGATTGAATTGTATGTATTAATAAAAAAAGTAACATACATAAACGAGAAATTTCTTTCGAATTCATTGTAGTGATAAAGAATATCAAAATGAAGAATGGTGCTCCAACTAACACGATTGTGCTTAGTTATTGTTGGAATGCTTTTTTTTTTTTTGAAGAAATGATGAAAAGAAGAAATCTAGAAAGAGAAAAAAAAGAAGAAAAACAAGAATATTTCTTTTTTTGGACTTTATCTATACCATAGAAAAAATCGTAACGTTCTGTAGAGCTTTGCAACGACTCATTATTACTAACGATGATCATATTCTACTTCTAGTCACCCATCTCAACATCTATAATACAAGTAGACGACGGTTTAATATAAACGCATGATACATTATTTTTTCCTCAACTCAAGTGTTTTATAACATTTCTCTCTATGTATCATTGAACCAAACTACCTTTCATTTCCGTCTCTTTTATGCAAATAGTACTATGAAAAAAACCAGTGTAGTGAAACAGATTAATGCATTTATTGAAACAGTCACTCTATGCTTTAATGTTCCATCATATAACAATTATTTAACTCTTTTTTTTTTTAATTTCAATTATAATCTACAGACTTTACTCTATTTTGTCGATTCAAAATATATAACTTATTTAGAAAAACTGTTGCCATCATCTAAAATACACATGCCCTTAATTTATTTTATTTACATCAAGTCAATCGTGCATAAATATACAATAAAATTGTTAGTATTTCTTCAAATATTATGAAGATTCATCCTTGGTCTTCTACCAGACAAGGTTGATTGATGATCAATACAAAATAATAGTGAAATATGATGTTATTCGTTGAATATTTAACAAATAAATAATAAATTACTCTCAGTTAGAATATTTAATGGAGAAATCATGACAAACTGATCGAATAGACATGAATTTTCATGTATAAATTTTTCGATGTTTCGAATTAATATATTTTCTAGTTTCAAAAATCAAAATTAGTACAATCTGTAAGAACATTTGTTTTTTCGAACCGTTTAATACTTTACTTACTTATCATTTTCTTTTGTAAGAAAATCTCTTAATCAATGATGAATACAATAATCACATTGTCATAATCCATGTGACAAGCAATAATAAGAATTTAATACTTTGAGAGTCAGTTATTTTTCCATTGAAATAATTCATGATGAATTAGGTAGTTTTTATTGAAAATCTCTTTCTGATTCTTATGTTGTCATGTTAAAGATAAATCCAAGGCAGGATTAATAGACTTAATCAACTTAATAAACTCAAAGATATTTTACTTTTGTCAAATATAATATGACATATTCATGCAATAAAAATGAATTTGGCTTTTATGATTGATAAAATAAAACGATGTACTATTTGATTTTAATTTTTTAAATATCGTCGAGATAATATTGTCATGGTATCTCAAAAGTCACTTTCCTATTAGCACTGCACACATCTGATGTATTTGAAAATTATTTCACATTGTTCATTATTTATAAACCATTCTTCACTGTCAAAAAGAGACGCGCAAGACATCCTATAGATAGTACACAGCGATTTATGAGTTATAAATTATTTATAAGATAAATAATCTACAAACATATACAAAGTGTAAAGTGACTTTTGAGACATTCTATGTTTATTCGTATATAAATTGAAATAAGTTCCTTTGAATATCTGAGAGATATGCATTAAAAATCATTTACTTTCTTCGCCTTTATCAAAATTATAATTCTTTTTTTCTACATGAGTAATAGCAGATTCAGTATTAATAAGAGATGTGTGTAATCTCGAATAAATCTCATCTGATTCCGGTCGCAGTACTCATGGTTTCGGTTATTTTCCAAGTCCCTATCTCGAGAAAACTATTCAAGAATTCATTCGTACTTCATAAAAAATACTTTTCAATACTCGTTCTTTTGGTTTAGGTAGTCGACAAATAGCACTTATTCGGATCATTACTCTTGAACTATGCTATGATAGATAGGATTTATAAGATAATTCTCTTGAAACCATAGAATACTTCGGGTATACTCTTTAATTTCCGTTGGAACTATTATTTTTCTCATAAACCTCGTTTCAATAACTTCTCTTTCTCCATGATTCCACACATCTCTAGTATTCATCTATACAAGTATATATAAAATAAATTCTTTAATCATACGTACATTATTTGATTTTAAAGCAAAATTCATTGTTTAAATGCAAACTTCATAGAATTAAAAACAAATGCTTCCATTAAAAATGATTAAAAAATTATTATTATATATAAAATAAGTTATCCTTTGCTTCTTCTTTCAAAAATAGAACTTCTCACATATTATCAAAAATCAATGGAGTATATGTTATAATTATAATATAAGGTAGCAAAAAAAGAAATTTAACAACAACTTAGTTTCCTGTTTTGTTAAGCAATTAATTCTAATTCAGATAATGATTTTAATTGTCTATAAAGGTTTCTATCTAGTGCATTCTATACTAGATGAACCATGCCGACAAGATTATTAAAAAAACCATACACAATAGTTTTCAGGTCACAGAAGAATATTATTTAAAAATACTATTTTAAAGACAGTAAAATGAGAAATTATTACATTTTCTGTTACGTCCCTTAAAAAGTTGAAAGTATCAAAAAACCGACTAAACATCTATCTTGTTATATTTTCAAATTTTTCTGGGAAGCTCGTAGGGAATGCAGTGACTTCTCATTTTGTTCTCTTTCAAATGGCATAGGTAAAAATAGTTTTCCGGGGGCCTGAAAAGCACCGTGTATAGTTTTGTTTTTAGTAATCTTGTCATCGTAGTTCATCTAGAATAGAATTCATTAGATAGAAAACTCTATTGACTATTAAAATCACTATCTGGATTGAACTAATTGTTAAGCATTATCCAAAAAAAGATACTGATGTTCAACTTTTTTCCGCTATCTTACAGTGAATTAAATATTAAATATTAGAATCAATATTTAACGATTTCAAAGAATATTAACATCAATGGATTTATCTAATCATTCAAGTGATATCACGATCTTTAGAATTGAACTTATGTGATAAAGACAGATATTATTCTATGAATATGATCATAAAGAATTTCATCAACAAAACAAAATATAAAATATGTTATAGTTGACATAAGTTATCAGATAAAAATAGATAATAAAATTTACTTGTGCCATCCAAACGTATCACCTTTTGATTAAGATAAGTTACTACAAAATCATTTCAATAAAATTATGCACATTGTGTTGAAGTCTGACAAGAAGAAAAACTTGTTCGTAAGTCTTATTATGTTAGCTTATGGGGACATTCAGCTGATAAAAGTCTATTCTCACGTGCTAGAAATTTATTAAATGTTAAAAAAAGAGAAATCATTAAATCATAATTAAAAGTTTGTGTTCATTTTCGTGTAGGAAATTATTATATATTTGATATTGATGAGATAAAATCAGATCTTGATACAATTTGATGTTTATGAATTTCTACTGCGTATGGAATAAATTTTATCAATGAAAGCAATGTGTTTTGGAAATAATTCAGAATAAAATTCAACAAATTGATCAATTAAAAACATGTAAATAGTTAACCAGAAAATTTAAATTTAAAATTATAAATAATTTTGCTTTTACTTGAAAAGTTATATTAGAATGTACTTTTAGTATAATTATGAAATTTTTCTATTAAAAAAAACTGAAAGAAGATTATATTCAAATCATAGCCAGCAGAATGTTTTCACTCTAAATTAGAATCAACAGTCTTGATAAGATCCTCGTTGGGAAGTCGAAAATAGACACGATGAGAAATGTGGGGACGGATTTACTCACTTCAATGAGAATATCTGTAGCAAGGAAAGTTCTCGACCTGTTCGATCGGCTTCGAGTCGAGCTGTGTGTACCATGTAGATTGAAATGAGCTATGAATACCCTAAAGAAAGTTTGTGCTCTTAGCTTTTTGCTATGAAGATACTGCATTGCTTTTTTTTGTAAATGAATGCGGTAATCGACCTCAACAACACTAAAAATCTAATTTTCAAACGTCAACTTGAATTTTGCATAGAGACAGGCTTTAGAAGAATAAGTTCAAATTTTTCGATTGGCTTCCATTATGAAAAAAGAATATTAGGTCTGCTAGTTTTTTTTTGTGTGATTTAACGCTATTACCATGGTTATATGTTAGAATAGAAACAACCTTCAACACCTAAAACATTCACAAAAGCCTATTGACGTTAAGATCGATTTCTGTACAATGTTTTCAGTCTAAATTTACAAAAAAAAACAGGTTTTTTGGTGTTTCTGCGAAGGACCATAGCATTTGTTTTAAAAAAAAGCCATAAATGATAGTATATCTTTAACTATAAGCTAAAGAAAAGGATTCTTTTCAAGTCATTCATATCTTCTTTGAATCTACATGACGTACATAGTCTTGACTCAAAAATGATTGACAAGTTCGAGGACTACCTTCGTTAAAGATCTAAGTTTTGCCTTGAAGGCGAGTTTTGTCAGTATGTACTTTATCGAACTCTAGTTTCTCGTTCAGTTTTTCTTCACTTGTTACAAAGGAGTACGTCTTTAAGTCATTGACAATGTAGAACTCTATATTTAGTCATAAAAAAATTAATGTTTTTTCAAAATCATTTTCTAAGTCAACGCCATTACGAAAATGTCATCATTTGTCGGCAAAAGTGGTGAAAAGTTTTAAAGTAGCCATAAGAATTTTGATAATTTATCACAGATTTATTATGTACTGATGCGTACGATCGTTACTTGTATTTAAAAGAAAAAAATATTGACAGATTGTATTCTTTTCTTTAATTTATTATTCGATTCTTAATGAAGATCAAACGATCATTTAAAGATTTTACAAGGGAACAGCTAGAATTAACAATAAGAATGAATAGTTAATTAAACTGATATGGAAGATATAATTATCTCAAAAATTATTCTTTTTTTAGAAAATCAATTGAACAAAATTTTTCTGCATATTGTATTAATATATTCAACAAATATCAATTATTGAATGCCAAAATGATATTTTTATGTGGCTAGTATTTATTTGAGCAATTAAAAAGTTGAAGTGAGCAATAATGAAAATACGAATTAGCAATAATTGTTGAGCAATAAAAAAAATGTTTTTTGAGCAATTTTATATTATGAAATGGACAATAATTAATTCATTAAATTGCAGTAAGAAATTTATTTTTGAGCAAGAAGAAATTTATATTTTAATAACAAAAAATTATTGTGTGACCAAAGCTTTTTTGGCTTCAGATGGTCTGCCTCTCTTTCTTTTTGTACCAATTGCTACATATTGGGTGTAGGTGCGGGTGTGGGTGTTCTTTTGATCTACCATCACATCAGAACCAGCAGCCACACATCACACCACACCCACACTCACACCCATACCCATACCCTTATTTTTTTATATAGAATTTACGTTTAAATTAAATAAATTATTGCTCATTCAAAATAATTATTTGTCATTCAGATTTATTGTTGCTCATTTAGAATTATTATTGCTTATTCAGTATTATTATTGCTAATTCAATATGTTATTGCTCATTTGAATTCTTTATTGCTCACTTAAATCATTCTATTGCTCAGTTAGATTATTTTATTGGTCAATTAAATATAAGTCTTTTTATATTAAAAAAAAAAAGATGAAGGAAATATCTTTTCTATTTAATTAAGCTCCTTCTCGACTAAAAAAATCGATTATGGCTCATATGCATTCAAGTTGTATAAAATTCTCAGCTCTATATCATGATATCGCCGAGAGGTGACATAACAGATAAGCTCCGACAGTTGACTTATCAACATGTGAGTCTGACATAATCAAGAGGTTAAAAAAAAACAAGACCATATTATTATTTGAATAAGTTTCCATTCACTTCAAAAATTGAGCAGAACTTTTGCTGGATTGAAGTACAAATTTTTTGTTATGAAATACTAAAAGAAAACTAGTCGTTGTAATTGCCTATCGAAAAGTTCATATTTCATACTTATCTTTAATACTGCAAGTCCAGCTGTTTATTCTCCGATGATTATCAAGTTCACATGCATTTCTCTTTTCAAATCCTTGAGAGATTCATAAATGTATGGACTTCTTCATGGTGGATTCTGACCAGAAATGCTTGAATCATTTAAGCGAAAAAAATACATAAGAAATCAACAATACTTTAATAGCTCCATACTGATCTGCAAGAGTATAAGTATGCATCAAGAAAACACGAACATTCATATCCACACTCAAAACTAAAGCAACGTGTTAAATATGAACTTCTCGATAAAAAATCACAACAGCTAGTTTTGGCAAAAAGTTCTGTTCAGCTTTTGATGTAAATGTGAATTTATTCAAATAAAAGTATTTTCTTGTAATTTCTAATGTATTATTTATGTCAGACTCAAGTGTTAGGAGAAGCTCAACTATCGAGGCGGCTCATCTATCAATGTACCTACCGAGAGGTATTCTCTAAACATAGGTTAAAATAACTCTTTTTAGCTATTCAGAATTTTATACGAGTCTTCATCAGAAGTAATTTTTGTATTTGGTTGAAGAACAGATGAACCAATTCAGCACATTCTCCAAAACACTCTAAAAATGACATCGTCTACATTAAAATAAAGCTTAATACAAAATCGAACTCTGCCCAACTCTAAAAGTAAACATGCTCTTCTAAACGGAAGAAAAAAAAGATTAACTGACTTCAATGAAGCACATTCGAGAATTCTGAATTGCGCAATGAAAACATTTTAAACCGAGAAAAAAACGGAAAATTCATCGTTAGAACATTTTAAAACGTTATATTTGACTTCGTTGGAGAATAGCATTCAGAAGGTTTTATAAAAATAATGAGTCTATCAACAAACATGTTCATCATGGAATTATATATTTTCAATTTTATAGTCATACGTCCATGGCAACATCGATTTCTATTGAAAAGATTAACTTGTTTTGGGCGGCCAGGAAAAAATGGAAAGAGTTCAAAAGAAAACATCGTCAAATTGATTATGAAGTCATCGGTTTTTGATAAAAAAAATTGTGCCCTGAACTCACTATTGAAATTTTTTACAATGATCAACTTTTCTCAAGTGTAGGGAGGGGATTGAATCATTATCGAACCACATCATAATCTCTTTTACAATAGTCAAATCAATCTCAAGCATTTATATTTAAAGTATCATTCTATTTGCTTTTTAATTATTAAATATCTATCCTTTAATTAAAAATATGTATTTCATCATTGAAGGTATCATTAAAAAATCGAACTTAACGTTAGCAAGGTAACTGTAGATGGTTCAAAAAAAAATACACTACCACACTTAAGGATTGTCGATTGTTAGTTTTTCGTATTTGTCTTTACTTTACCATGACAAAACAAAAAGAAACAAAAGGTTAGTAAAAGAAATACAACTTCTTTTTTTTAATGCTAAAAAGCAAACAAGAAAATTGCTCGCTCACTATATGGCCAATGCCATCTAAAAGCTTTAAGGCGTTACTTTTCGTTTGTTGATTGTCTGTTTATTATTTTTGCATCTATACACAATAATCTACAAAATATACATACATTTAGTTTTTTTGTTAACTATTTCGTTTCTAGACATACAACGCATTGTACACAATGACAGTAAGTTAAAGCAATAAAATTAAGTATGATAATTAATCTAAATATATATCTTCTATTCAGACAACAGAGATAACACCTCGTTATCGAAATTTTTCTAATAATATGCCATCATCATTAAATGCAAATTCTCGTGCATCATCATCATTAATAACGGTTGAAAAAGAACCTGAACGTGATCCTGAATATGATTGTTTTATGTGTCGTCAATCACATGTTTATATTAAACCGATTGGTATGCAACAAGAACGTCGTGTAGCGCGTCATCATCCACCACCATTATCACGTGCACAAATAGATGAATTAAGTCGAAAAAAAAATTTAACAAAACAAGAAGCAAGAAAATTATTACAATGTTATTTTCCTGAAATAAAAAATGTTAAATATTTTCAATTACATAAATATCATTCATGTTGTTATGATCCAAAACATTTAAATTTATGTAAAAATCATATAACTGCTTTACAACATGAACGTGAACAATATCATAGTCATGATCATCATCAAAGTCAAGATGAAAATGATGACAATCATTATAAAGATTATGAAAGAGATGATGAACCACACAATAGAGTTAGTTTTGTACGGTAAGATACGAATTATTATTCACAATAAGTTACGACACAATATTTCAATCGTTCTAGCATTAAAATTGAACCAACCAAAGGTATACCAACAAGATTTTTAGGCCCAACAGCTTTACCTGAATCACTAGCTGATATGCTTATCAAACAAGTATGTTATTTAATTTGAAAAAACTGTTCTTTTATTTTTAAATTAACTCGTTATTTAAAACTTAGGTTAATCGCTTAGAAAATAAAAAAGTACCGCCATCATTTAATTCGAATCATACAATAGAACCATACGCTGTTAGACGAGTAAACTTACCTCATAGTAAGAAATTCTTTATTTCATAAACAATTCTTTTTCTTTTATGTTAAATTTATCTTGAATTTTATAATTCAATTTTTGTAAATCGTTCTTTTCTTTAGGTTCAGATGATGATAATGACGAAGATGATGACAATGATGATGATGATGACGATGAAGGTCATACTGATGATGATAATCAAACAACACAATTTAAAGGTAAAATAATGGCTGAATCTAATGCAAATTATGATAATAATAAGCAAGCAAAACTAAAATTAGAAAAAAAATCAACAAATGGTGATTTAATAGTTGAAGATTTAGATGAATTAAAACGCTTATATATTAATCGTCAAGAGCCAAACGATGTAGATAAAAATTCAGACATTTTTTTGAAATCATTAAAAAAGAAAAAACGAACAAAAGGTACAAAGAAAAAAAATCTTCATGAACATCATCAATCAAAATTAAAGCATTGGGAATTATTAGCATTGGAATTGGAACAATCCAAAAATTCCTCATGTAATTGTCGTCATCAAGTTATGCGTCTTGAAGATAATCAAGTTGTTTACGATTGGTGCCGTTGTAAAGATCATCAACATAAAGAATTAATGGAAAGACGTAAATCAATTACACTTCCACCACCTCCTCAACAATCAACTGCACCTCCTCTTCCACCACCACCACCACCTCCACCAAAACCACGTCCAAAACCTCGCAAAATACGCACAAAATCGATTGGTGTAGATGCCACAGAGCCAACATCAAGTGAACTTGCTCTAGCTTATGATCCATCAACTGTTGATTATGATATGATTCAAGAAGTAATCTATTATCGAACAGCATCAGGAAGATTGGTAAAATATTCTTTTCTTTTTTTGTGTTATATATTTAAATATTCATTGTGGTTTATTTTATTTCTAGATCAAACCTGAAACAACTAATGCTTTTACTTATGATAGCCTACCTTCGTCCATGATGATCAATAATCGAGAACCAAGCCCACACAAAGCTGAAGTTTTATATATGACACCTAATGGTAAATTACAACCACTTGCAGGTGGTGGACGTAACCAACGAGGAAAAAGTATGCCGTTCAAGCGTCTATAACATTTTGACCACAAAACTATGTAAATATATAGGCTTGTAAAGAAAGACTGCATCTATCAAATAATCTATGCAGTAGAACATGATAATTCATACACTATTACATAGAGGAAGTCTTTTTCTACAAGTTTACATATACATATACATCGTTCAGTAGCCAAAATCTTATAATTACTTTTCATTACATTTTATTTAATCATTCTTAATATATGCTGATTTTTCATTTTTAGCAAAGACAATCATTCTATCAAAACCAGGTTCATTATATGATGGTCAAGCATTGATTGATACACAACATTCATCATCAAATAATGGAACTTCGAATACTATACCTGTATTAAAATTACCTCCAACTGTAAAATCATCAAGACAACATTTACGTGATAATAATAAGGAATATCAACCAACAGAATTTACATTGGCGAAATTTTCTTCTGATAGATCTGTAGGTACACCTGATTCACAAGAAAAAACAAGAACTGTTTCAATGTCAATGCAAAAAGTTTGATTAAATTAATTAAAATTAGATGTTTTTGTTTGTATTATTTTATTTACTAGAGTACAAAACCAACATATAGTAATCAAAATCCAACACCTGATTATGGACGTGAATCAAGTGTTGTTGCTAATCGTCGTTGGTTTGATCAACCACTTGGTGATCAAAATTTACGTCCAGTACATGATGGTCAATATGGTTTAATTGCTGGTACATCAACAGATACATATCAAACTAAAGCTAAATTAGCTGAAAATAACAATAATTACTATAATAATAATAATAATAGTAATAATAATAATAATAATAATAATAATACAAAATCAGACGCACAAGTAAACATAAGACTTAATTATATAATAGAAAAAGTAAATTTTCTTTTTCTTTTCTAGAAAAATGGAAGCAATTGCACAATATCATAATTATAAAGAAAATTTGTATTCGTTTTTTTTAATGCTATATATAAAAATAATAAATGTCTTGAAGTTTTTTTTTTCTTTTGCTCGTTTTGGAACAAGAGCATAAGAAATGCGTATTTGTTCTTATATGTTCTATTGTCAGTGCTCATATAAGTTCTTTCATTGGTTTGTTGAAACTATGTAACGAGAAAACATCATTGAAAAAAATAATATTGTATGATTACAATAGATACTTCGATAGGCAACAGAAAGACAATGATGAAAATATTTCTATCGATTTAATCTATACTGAAGGCACAAAAAAGAATACTTCTGTGTGTTAGCTACTTCGTGGTGCGATGTACTTCCTAGCAACAGATTCAATAGCCTGATGAGAAGTTCTTGAGTTTCATTGCTTTAGCTCCTCATGCATACTAATTAACCATAACAGCATCGATATATCACAATATAGTCAGTATGTTATGTTATTGGACAAGTGATCCGAAACAAATAGTCATTCATTAGTGACTTGCGCGTGGTCATTGTATTTCTGGTAGCACTAAGGATAGAACACAGCACCTTGTAAACATATGTTGAATCATGCAGCCACTCATGAAAAAACAATGCGACTTGTAACTCACCATTTGAACTCATAACGAGATGTCGGCAAGACTAGAAAAGTTTGAAAGGGTTCGTGTCCATGGCTTCTGCTGTCGAGCTATGATCGTTTGACTGAGTTTTCAGTCCATTTGTAGGTACTTACTAGAGAATGAAATAATAGTATTTCGATCTGAAATTCAGTCCATTCCCACACAAACTTGATTATTGTGACATGTCTATGGGAAACGATCGTTTGTCAGAAATTCAATATTTCGATAAAGAAATATTCTTTTTGATTGAAACTTCTAAAAAATATTTCAAGGATCGTAAGAACTATCTATGGACTGAAAATCAGTTGGAAATATCATTGTTTGATTTTCTAATAAATATCTCAAAGTAGGTAAAAAATTCAGTAAAACAGTCATAATTTGGCTTCAGTGGTTCATGAGCCTACACCCTCTGAAACTTTGTCTAATCTTATTGAGACCTTCTTGTGGGTGTAATGAGTTCAAATACCGGGTTACGATTAACCCTTCGTGGTTGTCGTGGGGTCCGCGCGGACCCATTTCACAGTTTTTTATTTAATACTACATCAAGAGCTTCTGTTTCTGGCCAGTCCCCTTATCTAATCTCTAGTCCTATGTTGGTCTACAACATCCTTATTAGAAATCAACGATCAGCCTAGCAGATGAAAAATGCAGCTGTGGGTCCGGATGGACCCTACGACAACTATGCTGTTACCAGCATATTTTTCGTCTTGATAAAGCTGTCATCTGTTGATTCACAATTTTTTTTTAAATGATTTACTTTGGTTGGCTTATATGTTACGTACGTTTTTAAAGCAGTGAGCAAAATTTTCACAGATGCACAAAATCGTCGCCGTAGTCAAGAAGTTCGGCTTATGCCTAAAGTCAAACTAGAGTTGCTCTCACTAGGTTGTCAGGTTCACTCAGAGAGCATCAAAGATGTTAGCCAAAACATCAAAATTCATCAAGCCAAAAAAGGTGTTTCCTATGCCCAGCTCAACCAGGACGAAAAGTTCGACAAACATGTTCCAGCTGTGGTCAAAATGTTTGTTTGTCTCATTCCAACAGTGTCACAACAGTAACTTGTCAAACATGCATGGAAAAACATTAGAGTATACTTTGCATTTATGAAAAAAAGATTTATATACAAACAATATCATCAGTTTGATAAAAAAAAAACTGAGTTTTTATTGCTTTTTCTAATAATAAAGAGAAAGATAAAAGTAGCTATAGTTCAAAAAGAAAAGTTTCTTGCTTTCTCAATTGTACAATTGATTATATATATAACAACGTACGCGTAGAATCCTATCATCTAGACTAGATTGATATATTCTATGCTTTTCCCAGCTATTATCAATGTTGCTACAAAAACGATTAGAGAAAGTAATTTTTTGCGATATCATACATCTTTACATTGTTTTCACGAGAGCTGACTTATTAGTTTTTATAAAGAAAGATCTCCACCTCTTCATATAAGTCAAATGAAACGCTTGAAGAAAGGAAAAAATCGTTTTTTTTGTAATTTTCTATAGGTGGGTCCAGGCGGACCCCAGGACAACTACGAAGTACAAAAATCAGGACAACCACGAAGGGTTAAGACAGCTGTTTTGACAGCCACAGTGGCTATCTATATTCAAATCGTTCCAGAAATGTTACTGGTATGACAAGTATAAGAAATAGTCTACAGATGTTAATTTAATTGAACATGTTATATTTTAACTGTTATAAATGTATTTTTGATGATGTTAGTAGTAAAAATTTGGTACACATTGCTGTATTGAATAAATAATTAAATATATTGGACATATCGTTATTATGTAAAATGATAAATATGGATATAAGAATGCATCAAATCCATAAAAGCAAAACATGCCGACAACATAAATGATGTTCAGTTAATTGATTTAATTATAACTTTATTTTTATTTTTTGATGTTGATAATTGACACAACAAAAAAAAAAGTTGTGAATCAAATATAACAAGACATGTTATTCATAAATTTTATGCTTAGCACGTAATACTGAATGTTATGTGATAATTATTTGTTAATACTTGTGTTGTTCGTAATGTAATTATAGTCTTTTTTTATTAGCGGTTACATTGATAAAGTTTGACGTGCTCAATTTAATCGCATTAAAGCTACAAGACAAGAAGACAATTGTAATTATGTATATGTTATTAATTGATGAATAAGATATATAGAAAACATTGTAGCAGGTACATGAAAACCTAACAGAAAAAAGGAAACAATTTTAGTTTTTAAATATGTTTATCTTTTGTAATCTAATCTATAAATGTTAATACTAATAAAAAAGCATCTGTATATATTATTGCTAAAATACATAAATAAGAGCAATAATAAAAAGAAAGTTGTACGATGAACATGTACAGTGCACAAACAAAACTATTGATTTGATTTTCATACGAATATGTCGCTGTTTTCTTTCTATATATTCAAATAAAAATTTCTTGTTAGTGAATACTTCTCTATAAGCCTTGTCTGAACAACAGTATGAATAAAAACAGACTAAAAAAAGTGTATGATATAATACAGGATTGCAATTTCCTATTGTTACTTCAACATGATCTTCAATGGACATCGTTGCCCATACTACGCCATAGAACCAAATTCGAATAGCGACAAGTAAGATAATCATAAAAGTTCTTGCATACAATCGTCTCTTTGAATACTCTATGGTAGGAAAAATATTGCTCAGAAATCAATATGTTTTATCATCAATATTCAGAAAAGTCTCATTTTATGCCAATATAATTACTTCTATCACCGGCATAAACTTCAGCAATTTTTTTCTTGTCTCATTACTGTCAGACATTCAGAATGTGCACGTTCTACAACAATATTAGTTTTATAAAAACATAAAGAGAATTTATTCATATCATTTTATTCGATATTTCTTGGTAAAATTCGACCCGCAGCATTCGTTTCACAATCGTAGTTGGCTGACTAAAATTTAGTCATGAATAGAATAATCTGTATTCTAATGTTCATAGGCCGCCATGATTGAGTGGCTACGTTATTCAACATGTATTCACAAGGTATTACGTGCAAGAATCAGTACTACCAGACATAGAATGATTTTGAACGACGCATTAACAGCTGTTTGTCTCGAATCACCAGTCCGATAGCATGTTGTCTACAGTGTAACATACACCTGCTGTTTTGGTTAGTTAGTATGCACTCAGAAAGCAAGCTATTTAGCACAAAAGCTCTGTCAGGTTGACATTCTGTCTATAAATACAGTTAGTATTAGTTGTAGGAAAAAAGATTGAGCTACTGAATGCACTACGAGACAATGCCACATATCACAAGGTAGTCAAAAAGCAAGAATACTCTTCCTCTTCCTTTCTAATGCTCATAGGTACAGTCATTTTATCTGAAACATGCTTAGTAAAACTTAGATGAGTATGAAATCAAATGATGAAAGAAACATGTAAATAGATTCAAGTACTGAAGATTTATTGAAATTTTATTTTCTGCCAAACTTCTGGAACACCCTATGTATGAAAGTAAATATTTTTTTAAATAACCATGTTTCAACTTTGTCAGACAATCATAATTTGAATCGATTCGATTATTTGTATTTTAAACTAATACATATATTATCTGTTCACTGTATGATAGATAATTATTAGTATTTTCGGAATCATTGTAAAAAAAAAAGAACGTAAACTATCCAAAAGTTCTAACATTCTTCATTCGATTCAGACTTCAACATGAATAAAAATATTCTCATTAGGGGCTATAGTTTTTTGGAAACTTAAAGAAAAGTATTTTATTTATAAATATAATATGCATACATGATATAAAAAAGTTGTTCAGAAAGATTGTTTGAGTTCATTAATAATTATTTTTAATTTTTTAGCGGAACATATTCAATACGAAGCTTTATAAGAGATTGATTTAGTTTACTAACAGAACAAAAGCACACTTACTGTCCTCTTAATTAAAACGGATTGAATTGTTCTTTGTACTACATATTTTCTGTAACAAAAAAACAAAGCTTGTTAATAAAAATATGCAAGTTCTGCGTTTGACAAGGTCCATTTAAAATAGATTACAGAAAAATTATGTTCTCTAATCAAGATTACAAATAAAGATTCGTTACTAATAAATAGAAAGTAAAGGATATTGTTGAACAAGTTCATATAAATTTATCATATCATCATATTTCATTTTCAATAGGTTTCAAAGATAAAGCGCGAAATATAGAACATCACTATGTATTTACATTTTGTTTTCTTCAATTCAAAAAACAAATGTTCGTAGACTAAAGATTTTTAACGGGTCTATGAGCATTGAGTGTTTTAGATAATAACTATGGTACCCGTAATTTTTCTATTATAATTCAGATATGGAAAGTAATAATGCAAATCAACGTAGTTTTTCATCCTCTACAAAATGGCATATCGACTATTTTATGCAGAGTCAGACGTCCAACTCTGCACTAACAAATTGATATGTCATTTGGTAAAATATAAAAACTGCATCAATCTATGCTATTAATCTGCATATTTGATTTATAATAGAAAAATTACGGCCAACATAGTTATTATTTGAAGCGTCCAAAGGTGATAGAACCTCTAAGACTATTCAATCCACAAACATTTCTTTTTGGCTACAACAGCAAATCAAATAGGTAGACAGAAATGTACAGAATCGTATACTCTATCTGTCTATTCTATTGAAATTAAGACGTAAGTAAGTTGCAGTTTTATGATTTGACTCTAGTGAATATATTGAATCAGTTGTTAACGGAGTACTTTTATCAGTATGTCACAGAGTCTTGTTTAGATGTCCCGCTAAGAATTGTCTTAGCACACGAGTACTTACTAGGTACTAGCCCAATTTCAATACTCATCTATGAAAAGTCTTTTCACAAGCTAGACGATTGAATATTTAAACGTATTATATAGTGAGGTGCTAAAAACTGATACTCTGTCTAAAAGTTTCGGTGACATTTATTCTTGTGAGTACTCAGCATTTATTACATTCACCAGAGTACCCGGTGGTATGTTTAATGATATAAGAGAAAACTCATTTCATCTATATTTACACTACTATCGTCTTCATATAACCCTACAATAACACAAGGAAGACCTTTATTGAAACAATTTCCTCAACAAGCAATCAACTAATCTTTCTAAATTTCCGTTTATTTATTAATCTTACTAAAGTTACAATCAAAACCATTGCATTCAAGAAAGTATATATATAATATTGAAGTAAAATTAATTAGTTTATTTCATAACAAATCCATAATAGGTTGACGTTCATTTAATCATGCATAAATATAAAATTTGATTTACTCACAAATGAATAAATCAAGAAATTGTCTCAAAAGCAGCTGGTTTTTTTCCCTCTATTAATCAAAAATCTCTCAAGAGATTATCTATGGAATTTTTTTTCTAACTCTAATAGAAGCTAAAAGTTTTGTTCAAAAATTTGTATGTATATATATACCTTTAAATATGAATGAATCATGTTGAAATATTAATACTCACAATAATAATATAAAAAAAAAAACTATTGTATTTATTCCAGATAATTTTTTGCTACCATGTATTTGAAAGGTAATCGTAAATTAGTAGTTTTTACCGGATACACCTGATCTCATTTCCGTTTATACGGAGCTATGAATAGGTCTATTCCGTCTATTATAAATTTATCATCTCATCAAGATTATTTTATCTTTTATATTTAAAGAATCTGTATTCTTGTTCTTGACATATATTTAAAATTGATTTGATTTACAATGACCTATATCCTGTAACGAATTTGCTTGTTGATTGAGTGTTTGTATTTATTATTTTTCTCTAGGGAATTAATTTCTACGTAGGTTTAAATATAGAAAAGAAAGGATTTGATATAATAAGGGTTTAGCAACAATGGAATTAACAGATACAAGTGAATGACTATTTCCTTCCCGTATCAAAATATATCCTTTTTTATACTATCCTAGCTGTATACAATTTTTTAAGGTTTGTTGATTCTGAAAGTTTATTAAGTGAATTTTCAATTCATAGAAAAAAAAAAGGAAACACACACTTGAAAATCATTAATTGAACTTTTGTTCTATCGCATTGAGAAACAAGAGAAAAATATTGGCTCTTTTGTTTCTAAGAAAGTATGAATCGATAAGTCAAGTTATATAATTGACCGATCTAATAATCGTTAACTCAGGGAGAAAAAAAAATGTTTCATATGCTAAAATATTAATTCAATACTGCGACATTGTCATTTAATAATTGATTTTTTTTCTCTCGTTTAATGTTTGTGCTTTCTACAAATAAGACAGTCAATAAAGCTTTCAAGTTTGTTCATCAACTCTTCGGAACAGTCAATTAATGAACATCATCCGATAAGAAATTGTTTGTTCATCATGTCATCATTCTGTCTTTTACTCATATATAAGTGTTATTTGTTTTGTTACAATTTCAGAAGAACTAACATTGGTTAAAATTAGTTTGCTATCAACATAAAATCTATGGCATCTGTCACTTTACATATAAGTGATATATGTCTTGTACAAGCTTCATCTATATCACTTGTTTCTTTTGACTTGCTTTTGTTAATATATAAAAGTAGTGTTTTTTTAATAGAATGTTCAGAGATCTTTTAGCTCATTTCTCTCCTAAGTTGACAAAAGAATGACATCCGTCATCAAGAAAAGTTACTAACATGATCTTGCTCTCTTCCGCCCTTTTTTTTGTTGTTTCTCAAAGTATTGAATTGTTGTCGTACAAAAGAATAAAAGAAGAAGAAGAAGCAGAAAAAAAAGAAAAAAAAATTGAGAAACGTTGGTGACTCGACGTCGTATAGAGCGAATTTTCTTGCTTGCTTGTCTGCTTACTAACAGTGTATTATAATGAAAAACGACATTACACTCTGTTGCATGTTGTCATCGTTTTCTTTTTTCCAAACGTTCTTTGTTTTCTTCGTATTCCATTGCCGCCATAGGCTGTCGTCTTTTGTCGTTCAACTGAATATAGAAAAGAAAAGGAAAGAAAGACATTCTATGGTAACTGTGCTTGCCTGTATAGGATAAGCGACAAATGCTGAACGAGTCACAATTAACATCATGCTATCGTTGTCGCTATATTGTCAATAGTAGTAGTTGTAAAGAATAGAATAACTCTCAAGCGAGTCTTATTTAACACATATCTCTTCTACGTTGTCTGATGCAGTTTAATTCTCTTTTTTTTCTTCTCTAGTATGATATTAAAAAGTAAGTTCAATGCGTGAACGTAATGAAGTATATCATTAATTACATATGAATTGTTTTTCCTATATTTACATAGAAAACGTTAATTAAATAATATAATGGAATCTCGTGGTTTTTATCAAAATATGCATGATTCTTACCGTCAACAAGAAGATATTGATCAAACAGAACTTTATGAATATGATAACCAAAGAACTTCAACAGCTGCACGTATTCGTAAGTTATTTGGTTCGACATTGTTACAAAAGCCGCCGCAAATATTACGACGTGCACCTAACTTAATTGATTCATTACCATCGAATGTTGATCGAACATTATTATATGCAAAACTTTTTTATTTTTGGTATTTTGCTGCATTTGGATCACTTTTTCCACTACTTTCAATCTATTTTAAACAAATGGGTATGGGTCCATCATATTGTGGTATTCTCATGGGCTTTCGGTAAATGAAAATGGATTATTTTATTTAGCAGTTCGATTTTAATCACGAATGAAAGAAAAGAAAGAAACAAAAAGGAAAAAAAGAGTAGACACAGTGTTATCGAATAGTTAAGTACTTAGACAAGAAGAAAATGCCAAATGTAGATAGTTTTTTATGTAATTATATCATCTCAATCTCTCTTGACACTGAATAGCACTTGAAGCATCCGCTTATTTTGGTGAGATTGGTTATACGAACCCGGATACTTTCAACTAAATGTTATTTCTTACGTAAAAAAAGAAAAATCGCTTCGGCCGAAAAGAATTCGGAAATGCAATCTGATCTAACTTTCTTTCTCTTGTTTTCTTAATCATAATTTATAGAACAAAGTCTAATGACTTTTTCTCATCTATTTAAAAGGCCATTTGTTGAATTCGTTTCGGCACCATTTTGGAGTGTTGTTTCAACACGTTTTCGACAAGCTAAGAATATTTTATTAATGGCACTTTTATCTTGGATTGTTTTTACTGTTGCTATTGGTCTTATTAATCCACCCCCACATTCATGTTGGCGTGAAATGAATTCTACACATCAATCAATTGAACGTGTAGGTTATAAAGCTACAACAATAAATCCAAATGTAAAAACTTATATGAGACGATCCGTAATGCCAATGTCAACAACAATATCATTAAAAACTTTAAAACACACAACAGAAATAATTGAACAAAGAAAAAATTTAACTTTAAATAAAACAAATACATTAAAAAAAAATCTTTTAAATTCAACTATGAATCGAACTGTTAGTACAATTATTTCGACATCAAAACAATTAAAAACAACAACAATTAAAACAAATCAATTAACTAAAATAACTACTACTACTAATAATAATGATGATTATGAAGATGAAGATGATGATATTGAAAATGCTGAAGATGATTCAATAGATGAAAATCGTCAAACAACAACTATATCAAATAAAAAACAATCTAATACAAATAATTTCTTACATATAAATACACCTAAAAAAACAATTGGTAATCCAATATCAATAACAGTTACAAATCTTTCTCTTGTTAAACCACTTGGATCACCTGTTTTATATGAACAAAAAGATGTACGCAATGTTTTTATGGTTTTCTTGTTACTTATTATAATCGGAGAATTCTTTAGTGCACCAGCCATCACATTAGCCGTAAAGCTTGTTTTATTTATTTTTTTCTTCTTTTAATTAAATTTTTTCAAAAAAGAAATTTTGTATTATTTAGGATGCATACACTTTGGCATACTTAAGTCAAGATACAGAACTTTATGGTCGACAACGAATGTTTGGAAGTTTAGGTTGGGGTTTGGCAATATTTATTGTTGCTATGATACTTGGTAAAAAAAATATTTAAAAATAAAAAAAACAGACAAAGAACTTCTTTTTTTTATTACTAAACATTCTTTAAACCTAGATCAATCTAAATCTCTTACGTTTTATGCCTGTGGAACTAGTGGACCATTAGAAAAGAATTACACTGTTTGTTTTGCTGCTTTTACTATTTGTATGATATTTGCATTCATAACAGCAACACGTTTTCAATATTCATACCATACAAATGAACAAGTACCATTAAGTGTATTAAATCAAGATTTAAAACGAACTGTATATCCAACAACAAAATTAAGTACAGATGAACATAATATACATAGTATTATTAATGACGAAGAACAAGTACAAATTAATGTAAAAGAACAACAATATAAGTTATCAAATACAATGAAATTAATGCAAATTATACAAGTATTTATGGGATTAAAAAATGGAACATTCCTTTTTATTGCATGGTGAGAAAATAGATAATAAAGGAAAACAATTCATTAAAGTTTGTTATGTTTTATCTGTTTAAGGTGGATGGGCTGTGGTGTTGGTCTTGTATTTACATTTCTATTTTGGCATTTACAAGATCTTGGTGGATCACCAACACTTTTTGGTAATTAAATTTAGTCATGAATGATATAAGATCTATGTGTGATTGTTATTCATCTTTTTGTAGTCAGTTCGCTTTGCAAGATAGATTCTCGTTATTCTGCGAACTGAGCTTATTAGTATTTTTTTTTTCTATCACAAAATAGTAGAAATACGAAAAATTATTTATCACGCAACGCATACTGAAATAATACATATAGACAAGCATAACAATCATAAAGCAATTCATACATGTGTTGTTAAGTTTGCGTGCTCCAATTAGAACGTTTTAATTTAAACTTTTCTATGTATAGTAATTGCACTTTTTCTATAGATTTTAGTTTTTTGGGTCAATGATTGATACGATGGAGTTTTCTCTCTATAATTATTTTTCTTGTTTAAATTCGTAGGTGTGGCTTCAGTTATAAATCATACAAGTGAATTATTTGCTTATTTTTTCTTACATGAACTTATTTATCGTTTTGGCCATATAAAAATTCTTTATTTGGGTTTATTAGGCAATTTTATTCGTTTTGTTTATATATCAATTATAACAAATCCATGGTGGGTGCTACCATTTGAATTTATTCAAGGTACAAGAAAAATCATTTTTGTTGCTTTTTTGTTCTTGTATAGAAAAAAATAAATAAATTTATAGGATTAACTCATGCTGCTGTTTGGGCAACAGCTTGTTCATATTTATCTCAAGCAGTACCAGAAAATTTACGTTTATCATGTCAAGGTGTTTTACAAGGTTTTCATTTTGGTTTCGGACGAGGATGTGGATCTCTATTTGGTGGATTTTTTGCTTCATATTTTGGTACTGATATAACATTTCGTGCATATGGTATTATATGTTTAATATTTATGTGTTTATTTATGTATATTAATAAACGTCATCATCAACAAATTGTTAGTGGTTATGGACAAAATATAAGTGTTGATGATCCTCATCAATTTATGGGTAATTCACCTCTTCTTGCTCCATATGGTGCGCCAGCAAATCCAAAATGGCAAACTAAATTCTCTTCAGGTAAATTTTTTATTTCAACTTTATTATAATTATTTTTTTTTCTTTTTTTTTTTATGCATCCAAGGTTTAACAGCTGGTATTAAACAAGATCAATTACATTCAACTCCAATACCACCAGTAAGAACAAAAAACATCTTGTTTATTTTAAGTATCATCATAAAATGATTTTCTTGCTATGTATAGTTTGATACACAAACAACGACAGGAACCGTTTCTAGAGATTATCATTATGGTTATTAACTTAATCAAAATATCTCGGTGTTCATAACTCTTTTTTTTTTGATTTTATTTATTTATAGATGCATATATTTAGGTTCTTGTTCTGATTTTTTTTTAATCTGCCTACTCCTGAGATAAATATATCCATCCTCCCTTAGTTAATGTATTGTATTACTCTGATGCACTTATTGTCTTTTTTTGTGTCGACAAATAGAAGGTATCTCTGTTTAATGTTCGTTTTTTTCCATGTGAGTTAAAATCGTCAACAGACTTTGATAAAGAGAGCACCCTGTATTAATATTTGAGACAAAGAACAAACATGTTTACGATACATTAATACAAAAGAAAGTAATTAAGCGGTCGTGGGCGAAAAAAAACTTTATTAACAGGTAAACAAATCGTATATACAAAGCGCAGTATCACGAGTAAGCGTATAAACTGTCACTTTTTTTTCTTTATACGTGGGAAGATTGCTTAATAATACTTATATAAATAGCTAGGAAAAAAAACAAATACGATTTTCATTCACAAACAAAATTGAATTGAACTAGTGTCAATAATGCATTTTATTCAAAGCCGCTTAGTGTTATTGTCGATCTTATGTTTATTCATATTTATCGATGAAATACATTCACTTAGGATTCGTATACCTTCTCTAAGAATATCGGCAACATTTAGTAAAACAGCTGCATTAATTAAAAAAAAACTTTCCATCAATGACGAGACAGCGGCTACTCGACAACGCTCACCAACATTAAAAGGTCCTTTGCAAGAAAACACCGATGAATTGTGATAGACATTTTTCAGACATTTATTGTAATAAAGTTACTTAGATGTAATATGTTTTTAATGTATATTAGAATTGATTTGTCCTTGAAAAAAAAAAATTTCTAATATATACTTCCTTCTATTGATGAAATAAAAATTAGATTTTGTAAAAACTACCTCGAAAAATCATCAATCCTTATGTTATGATCATAAATATTTACTTGTTATGTCAAATTATCGAGAAATTTACGTTTATATATAAATACTTCGCTGTCAATATAAACGATATATCTTAGTTTTTCGGTTACTTGATTCACTATAACAGTTGCAATCATGCACGATGAAAATGCGCTGAGAAAGGTAAAAACATGTCTGATGCACTTATAAAATCATGAAACGAAAATTTGCTGTTTTCTTTTATTTTTCAATGAAATTAACTGTTGATCGATAAATTAGAAATTTCTCGATTTTGTTTGTACTGTTGAAGGATTTTAGTAAGAGAGTCCTTGACAACATGTTTGGAAAAAAGTTGCAGAAACTGATTCATTGATAGAAGATTGGTACTATTCAAAGCAGTAATACAAAACTCAGCAAGTAACCAGTAAATTTTTGTTGTATTCTTACATGGACTACATCGAATACATTTGTATCTTTGTTAACGAATTCGTATTTTATCGAGCTGAAATTTTTCTTTAGAGCTAAGCAATTGAAGATGTATTTATAGTATAAATGCCAAATCAAACAACAAACATAAAGAATTATTCGAAAAATTCAGTTGTGTCCTTGGCATTAGTCAGAAGGATATACAAATTCGAGATTTAAATTCTTGTAGAATAATATTTTGAATGTTTTTATCTATCAATTTAATATGTATAATTATTAAGAATGATAGGAAGTGCGGTATGATTTATCATCAATCAAATAGCTTATTTTCTTAAAAACAAAGCAATCGATTAACATCTAGCTGTTGATTTTCTTACACAAAAAAAAAACAATTCTAATTGACATTCTCTATTTAACGTCATATTTTTTCATAAATATAATCATACGGTGTAAATAGATCGTTAAGAAGAATAATCAGATTACTCGTCGTTAACAAAGCAAAAACTATGAGAAGTTGGATTCTTTTTATATTATAATTTTCATGTCTTATTATATTTCAATAGTAACACATGTTTTGACTAATAAAAGCTTTTACCGTCTTGTTATTTAATATAAGTAGAGTAGGGGCCTGCAAGGTAAGCTTTTTTCGTATCCTGTAGCTTGAATGAGAAAAATATTGTAATGCAACCCTTATCTTACCCTGTAGAGTAAGGTTGAGGATGAAACAGTAGATTTCAAGATTTAATGAGAATACAAAAGCTTCGTAGAATTTCAGGAATCTTCAAGACTGAAATCTCTACTATTTCCCTCTCGGATAAAATAACTTTGCACATATCTGAAGTTGAATCATTCTTGTTTTTTTGAACAAAATAAATCATGTAGTGAACTCAAAAGAAAATGATGATTCTTTACGAATTCAACCTTCATGATGCCCTTATTTATTAATCAAATAAAACTTTAAACAAGGAAGTATCATTGAATTTAATAGTTTAAATATTCTCTGTTAACTTTTTCATAGAATGATGCATGTGCGTATTATTTCAAGAATTGTCTATACAAAAGAAAAAATTACTTTGGAAATTTATTTAACATACATTCAGTTTGTGTCAAAAAAAAAACCAAATTTGATTGATTGTAACATACTGAAAATGCAACACTAAAACGCAACTTTTAAAAACATGTATACAGGTGGTGAGATAGAGCGTAATGAATTAATCAACAAAATATATGATTTCATTTTTCTGGAATGATTTTTTTTAGGAGAAAAATTTTATTATTCTGCGATAATCAAGTTTTTCTCAAACAAAGCTCAATTTTTGATTCACTGACAAATTATTAATTATTTTTGTTTCTTGAAAATTTCAAAATTATTTATTTTGGATACATTGTGAAAAACTTTTTCTAGAAAATTCATTTACTAAATGACTTTTATTGATACAGTTTTTCACACTGTATCCAAAACAAGAAGGTTTTGAAATTTGCAAGAAACAAAAATGATTATAAAAACTCATTTAAAAAAAATGATAACATACATATTGTTGATCAGTTTGTTACAATCTATCTAATCATATATGTATACTTGAAAAATTTTCCTTGACCTTTGCATTTCCAACACCTTACCAATACTTGATAGAATTGAAGGAAAAACAACATGAAAAATACTGTTATAAATAAAAATCTGATTGAGTATTCATTCCACAAGAAAAATATATATGATGATCATCAATACAAAAATATCTTGAATGAACAACAGTTTATCAGTAAAATGCTTAAAAACATTTTATTTTATTGAAACAATACTATCTCAACTAATTTAAACATAAAACTACATTCAATAGCCATACACTAACGACATCTTCAATACGGCACTATTTTTATAATTTTTAAATCGAGCAATCAATTGTGCGATACATTTTATCGTGTTGGTTCTTTGTCAATTAAGAAAGCAACAAAAAAAAAGTATTGCAAAAGGAACTAGAAATTAATAAAAAAAAATTATTCTATTTATTTATTTTAGATCGATACTTATTGTAAAGTGTTTGATAATAATCAAAAATGTCTATTGGAGTACCAATTAAAATTTTACATGAAGCTGAGGGTCATGTTGTTACAATAGAATCTGTAACATCAGAAGTTTATCGTGGTAAATTAATTGAAGCAGAAGATAATATGAATTGTCAATTATCAAATGTAACCGTTACTTATCGTGATGGACGACAAGCACAATTAGAATATATTTATGTACGTGGATCAAAAATTCGATTCATGATTTTTCCTGATATGTTAAAGGTAAAAAAACAAACGTGTTGCCATTTAAATTTATTTAATAGATTTTTTTTATCTTATTTTTTAGAATGCACCAATGTTTAAAAATATGCGTGGTGTTAAAGGTGGTGCTGGTCGTGGTAAATCAGCTATATTACGTGCTCAAATAGCTCGTGGACGAGGAGCTCGTGGACGACCACCAATGAATTCCTTTGTTGGACAAGCAGGTGGTCGTGGTGGTGGACCACCAGGTGGTGATCGTGGTGGTATGGGTGGTGGACGTGGTCGTGGTGATCGTTAAAGATGACTCCGATCATAGTTAAGTCAGATCTAGCCGATTTTTTTTAAAGACATTATTCAAGACGATCATTTGTTGTTGTTTGTCATTCTTCTAAGTTTTTGCTCTGTGAAAAAAAGAGAGAATAAAAAAATTGTTTACCATGAACAAAACGAATGATTGGCATAATGAAATAAGATTAAATTTTTCCTTCAAGAAATCAAATTTTATATTTGTTATGCGACGTATTTTCTATATGCATGGAAGTTTTTATTGATTGATCAAAATAGATAAGAGAAAAAAATATAACAAGATGTATTTCTTCTTGAAACTCTATTATTCATTAGTCAATATTTTGTTATAACAGATTTCTATTGGCTTTTATTAATCAACTTTTTTATAGCTAACAATAGAATATATTCAATGTAACATAAAAAGTATGTGACAAGTTTCTATAAATGAGTCACAAGAGGACTTTTATGAAAACGTTCGATTAGATTTTATGTCGAACTTCTATTATTAGATCTTTTGCCTGATCGAATAATTCCAATGTTCTTCTTCTATTAATCAATTTAAATAAAAAAAAAGACATGTCCTTAACACGTGTTACTACCATAGCTATTTCAGACATACTCTTATATTCATAATGTATGGCTTTATTAAATTAAAAATGAGCTATACAAGAGCCTAATAATTCTGTTTTTATGAGTAATAATGATATAGAAATAAAGTATTCGAACTATTGATGTTATTATTTTGAGTTGCATGTGATTATTTATGATATAAGTTCTATATTTATCGAAAAGACAATGAACTACATAAATCATGTTATATCTGTCAATCGTTCTGGTCAAAGGGGTGGTAACTGCGACGACACAGAGTGATTGAATCCTAGAAAATGAAGCGCTGCGTGAACAATTTTCAAATGTAGGAGGAGGAGGAGCATTGTTCGAAGCAATTTTACAAAAAGAGAGGAGACACGCCTCCTCCCAACTATAAATTATGCTTCTAGTTCTTTTGATAATTTCAAATATGTAAATTCATTTGTTGGACAGAAGTAATAAATGAAAAGAGAAATAGTTATTTGATGACAAACATTTAATGTAATGAAAAAAATGGCACATTTCTTTTCTTGCATAGAAAGTATCTATTAAAAATTGATCATTTTCTTTCAAATTATTACATAAAACAATTGTTTATGGTCGAAATAATACCTTAGGAAAATTAGGTCCAGGACAAATACGTCCAATTGATATTTCATCATGAAAATAAGTTTTAATATTTGGATAACGAGCACGAATATTATTGACTAAATCCAAACCAGATAATATTTGTATTTCAGGCATTATATTATCATTAGTTTTATTACGTGAAAATTCGATTCCAATACAATAACTATTTGGATTGCCATTATTAGCAAGTATAGAAGTACTTGAAACAACACCAGCATGCCAAGCTGTATTAGCTTCACTTACCATTTGTGTAACTTTACCATCTTGTCCAACAACATAATGAGCTGAAACTTTACTTGCTGGGTTTAAAAACCATTCGATTGTACCATCTCCTGCTGTTCCATGTAGAACAATACCCTTGAAATAGAAATATTTTGTTTAATTGAATTTTTATTTTTATTTATATTCATATATTACACTAATCGGTGCTAATCGACCAGATGTATAGTTAGGTGATGCTATTTTTTGTGCTTTAGGATAATCAACTTTCCAATTGTCATTTGCTATAATAAGAAAAGCTTAAAAGACATGAATGATCCAAACGGAAAGAAAGATCTCTTGAATTTGTTTGTATTATATAAAATATATTTTTAATTTCTTGTCAATCACTCACATGACATAAAAGAATGATTATTGTCAGACTTAATCGGTTTTTCTCGTGCGCTCGTTATATTAAAAGATTTCTTTCTTGTGTTGGCTCTTTATGATGTTATTATATTTGTTTCAAATTTCTTCTTCTTGACAATGTATGGTTGGTTACTCACATATTATATTAAGGCAAATATATTAAATATCAAAAATAAATGAATAAAGTCAAAAAAAAATATTTATTTTAATGTAAAAGAAATTTGTATCGTCTATGTAGCAAAATGATTTTATTTTTAAAGTATCTTATTACGCAACTAATACAAATTATACTATTATGATTGCGCCCTCTGTTCGTTCCTTTTCACTATTGGAGTTTCCTATTGAGCCATTTGTATCGCTGTTCACCTCCTCCGGTTTATTAGAGTACGCCATGATTTCTGTTTTTTTTTGTTCTATATATGTAGATTTTCTTCTTTCTTCTTTTTCTTTTTCTTGTGTTGTTAGTTGTCTCAAGTGGTTTTACTTATGACAAATACCGCTTAATAATTAGTTTTAGATCAAGCTTTTATTTTTATAATCTTGTATTTTATTCAATATAAACAAATTTATAAATTGTTTTTCTTAAAAAATGGTTACGCCATTATCAAATGCGAAATTACGTATACCAAAAGGTTTTCAAAGTCTTTTAGTTGGTTTATCAACTGAAATTCTTCGAAGTCAACCAAGAAATATTCATCAATTTGCTGCTGAATATTTTGAAAAACTACTTCAACGAAGAGGTAAGAATAGATTTCAGCTGTTGAAATCTTGAAATTATGTTTAACATTATTAGAAATTTAATAGCAATAATTTTCTATTACTTATGCATTATATATATATACGTAAAATATTGTTCTTTTCTTTCTGGTAAAATGAATTTTCATAATGTTTTTCTTTAATTGTTGTATAGAAAGCAAATCATTGAACTTGAAAAGTATTAGATTCTTTCGCATGACTTAATTGCGTGAGAATGTTTTACGGTGAAAGTTTTCTTATATGACTATAAATTATTTGCTAAGAGAATGTTGAATGAAAATAACATAGATAACAATATTTTTTTATATTGAATGAATTTATTCAACAGAAAAATCTTTTATTAAAATCTTACGTACAATATCATTCGCTTGAATAACTGCTCTTATCATGTAGAAAAACAAATGAATTGGGTTAATGATTTGTTGATAATCATCAACGGATGTATGCATGTATACTTTTGATATAAGCATCAACACAATGAACATCATCGATTGATTTTGATCCTTCTATCATTCTCTCTTTTTTTCTTTGTCTCAGTGACTTTATATGTCTAGTGTGTATCGAATTTCTCGTGTGATGACAGTTCGCCATCTGTCAATGTGTTATCATTGTTCGTGCATACACAGTGAATTCGAGTAGTATATTTTATGTATGATTGTCTATTAGTAATAATGGTCATAGCATCTCTAATCAAATCATTTTCGACGACACATATTAGAAGAGAAGAGACACATACAATGTGGAACTATTTTGTTGTTTGTTTGCATTTGTCTATCGGATGCTATTCGTCTTCCTTTTCTCCCAATCAATTATTCATAGGATGAAAGAAATGCAAAAAAAAAATCAGAGCAATCATTGCAGTTCATACAATTGTCCGAATACAGATAATATGCATATGCATAACCTAAAACTGACACAGTCTCATTTCACTACTTTAGTTTTCTATTCATATGCATCTCGATGCTTATATATGAAGATTAGCTCGGCATAAAAAAACTAAGAATGACTAATGCCTCATGAGAATCTTAATATATAGCGGATCAAAGTCATGGACGATACGAGCAAAAAAGTGACAGAATGAGAAGAGCGAAAAGAAATTGGTACCACTCAGCCTCAGGCATATATATGTAATTTATTTTGAAATGAAAAAAAAAGAAATTTTTATTACTACTTTTCTTTTTCTTTCTCGACTCGACCAAACAGTCGTCGACTTATGAATGCATGGCAGGCAACAGCTTGCATGCTAAGGAAAAGTTCATCAATCTGATACACGAGAAATAATTTCTCTTGTTTGCTCATTCTTTTTTTTTTTCTACTAAATATAGAGAATATAAGGGAAAGAGAGACCGCGAGAAAGAAAGAAAAAAGAGAAGAAGAGTAAGAACAGCCTTAATGACAAAACACTCTTTTATTATTGCTACGGCTGCTTTGCATCTACTGCTGCTTCCATACATTTACTAACATCGATTAAGACGATCTAGCAAGAAGAAAAAAAAAAGAGTAAGACGACAACGACAAGAAAATGGGTGCATGTGCATCAAAAACCAAGAAAAACAAGGAAAAATACCTGAAAAATGATGTGATCAATACCGGTAATAATAATAATAATAAAGATATAACTGTTGAACCAGTACAACAACAACAACAACAACGAAAATCATCAACTAATGTTGATAAATTCGCCAATGTTCCATTTATTGATTCAGAAGAAAAACCGACGACAGCTACTCCACCATTAGCAACAGAACAATCAATACCAATTAATCATGACAAAGAAAATGATGAACGAACAACAGTTAAAACAAATTTTGAAACCAACGTATCATATTCAAATGCTGAAACAATTGATAAACTTAAACAAGAAGTTTATACATTTCTTCGAGAAAAAATTCTTCCAAAACATGAAGAAAAACAAAAACTTGTTGATTATGTACACAAACGTATTATTGGAAGTTCAATAGATAACACAGTAATTGATGAAAATCTTGAGAAATGTTTTACTGATATTGAACAACATCAACATCCAGATAGTGATAATAATAATAAAATAAAAAATCGCCTAATGAATATTATAACTGTTTATGTAGCATCACAATCATCGGATAATTCATTTTTAAAAGCACTTTATGATAAACTGGGAACATCACTTGATCTCAATTCATTAAATGCAGAAACAAGTGAACATGAAATTGTTAATGTAACAGTAACAAAAACAGTACGGCAAGTTTTTGTTGATGCTTCATCATCATTAATACCATCAAATGAGAATTCAAATACACCAAGAAATATATCCGAAAATGTTATACATATATCAAATAATAATCATCACATTCCGGCTGATTTACCTGATGATATACGGCGTAAAGCAGAACAAGTATTGAATAGTTTTAATGATGTTATACATACAAAATAAAAATTAAATAGAACATAATGCTATCTTTCTATTACTTTATATGCTTATTTCTATCAATAGTTATTAATCAATTTGAACGCTTTTCTGTTGTTCGTCTTGTTTATCAGTGCTTATGTATGCGTATATGTGACATTCATACAGATTAGGAAAAGTGCTATGACACTTTAAAACAAAAAAACAATACGAGATAGAATTTCCATTTTGATATTAATAATCGATCAAAAGAAAAAAAAATATTAATAAGAAATTTAGCAGTATTTAAAAAAAAAACGATTTTACATGAGTATACTTTATCAATACAATTCTTTTTTAATGATACCCATTACACGCAAATTAGAACAAGTAATTATTTATATAGACTATTCTCTTATATGATGTTTGATTGTATGTTTCGAAAATAAAATAAGATACTAATGTTAGACTTATTAGATATTTTAGAAAAGTAAAAGTTCATTGTCGCGTTAAACATAAAAGATGTGATAGTATTGTTTATAAATAAAAGCTCATAGAAAAAATTTTTTGATACTATTGAAAATAAAATTTGCATGAAAGGAAACACTCTTGATTAATTCCGCTGTTTGGTCGATTAATTTTATTGAAAAAGAAAAAAAAAAACTTTTATATCAAATCAATAAGCTCTTAATATATATTCGACTAGATAAAACTTGAAAACAATGCATTCTTCCATAAAAATAAATATTATCTTTTAAATGTATATGATGCATCGTTTAGACCAAGGAGGACAAACGTATTCATCTGACAAACAAACGGCTCTTGAAGATCGTTATTATAATAATCAAAGTTTTCAAGTTTGTTTTTCTTTTTAATTTGATTATTAACATAGACTGATCCAAAAGTCACTTTACCGAACAAAAAAAAAATTGAATTTTATCATCGTAATTCAATAATAAAATAAGTTGATTCTTTTATCGTTAATAAACAAATAAACATAGTTCATATTCATAAGACAACTATTGAAAATTCTTCGTTGAAATGTGATTATTGACTGTAATAACGAATTCCATAACGTTGATGAGTTCTGGAAAAGAAATTATGTCTTCTTCTGGCGAAAACTAAAAGGCACATCTAATGCTGGTTTTTTTCACAATAATTTTCTTATGCATTACTCGTACATCTTTGAAACTTATATTTACGTACATGTTCATATCTTTTTATTCTCTACATTGAGAAAGTTACAGCTGTGAACAATAAAATATCAGTGAAAAACTGTGATTTCATTTTTCATTATCTGTTTACGATTACTGTCTCTAACGACGGATCATGATAACACTTCATAATATCTTATGAATATGAACTATAAATATTTCTTTATTAATAATAAAGAAGATTAAGTTCTTTAGTAAAAGCATTATCATGATATAAAATTTTTTGTTCCAAGTAAAGTGACTTTTGGGATAATGATGATATTCTTCAACCTATGATATTCTTTAGGATGATTTTCCGATTGATGATCCGAATGTAAACAGTGCGGCAACAAAAATTCAAGCACAATTTCGTGGACATAAAGCAAGACGAGATTTAGAAAAAATAAAGCGAGAAGTTCGTACAAAATCTGGTGTTTTTTTTGTTGTGTGTTATAATGAATTGTTAATTTTTCAGCATCAACAATCAATGGATTCTGATCAACATGAAACATCTTTTGATCACGAAGAATTAACAACAGAGAACAATGAATATCAAGTATTTCTTATATAAAGCAAACTAACAAATAAAATTTTTATTAATTATTATTTAGAAATCATCACCTTTAGAAAGTCAACGTTTAAAACAAGAAAATCAATATAAAGAAGTAAATTTATTCATTTTTGAAATAGATTAAAAGAAAAACATTATTATCTTTATAGAGTATTGATGATGAAGAACTTACAGAAGAAGAAAAATTCAAACTAGAACGTGCTGCAATATCTATTCAAGTTTGTTTTGTGTTAAATTTATTTGAATTATAAATTTAATCTTTTAGGCACAATTTCGTGGTTTTCAAGTTCGAAAACATTTACGAGACACATTTGATGAAACAGATGAACAAAGTCAACATTTTCAACAAGAACAACAGGTATTTTTCTACTGAAAATGTGTTCATGATTGTAGAAGTCTTTAAAAAACAAAATAGAATAATGAATATTTATTGATATATATAAAGATCATCATTACTAGATTAATACTATTTTGATAATGGCATTTTCCTTTATGATTATTGTTAAATCAAATGAAAATAAATGGATGATTTATTTTCTTTTTCTTTTGGATTTTCATACATTGATTAGTCATTTATTTAATAAATGAATCATATTTTTATTTCTAGGAATTTGACAATGATCATGACAAAACATCCGTACTATCACCAACGCATTCTAGTGATCATCGTGATCTTGGTGAAAACCTCAGATTACATGACGAGATTGAAATGGGTAAGTATATAGATATATATTTATGTATATATCGTTTGCTTTATATTATTCTTTTTCATTAAGCAAAATGATATTTGTTTTTGGTCCTTTCTATTAGTTTTTGTACTGTCATGATAAAACACCGTATCAGTATACATAAAGAAACAGTTCAGTACTAGAAGTCTATGGGTTAGCTTTTTTCTTGTTGTTATTGTTGAAAAAGAAAAGCGTCATCGAAGAATGATATACGGATAGGGAAACATTTTCTAGCAACACGACAGCATAGCTTATCGATAGAAGAAAAGAAAAAGAGAAGAATATCAGCAGGATACAACTACAACGAATGTTGTTTATATCCTATGCATTCTATCGGCAGACAGACAGACAGATAGATAGACAAAAAAGAAAAAAAAAGAATTGCCTCTTGAGAAACTCATACGAGTATACGAGTGTATACATCTGTTCATATTTCAACGACAAGATTTTGATAGGTAAGTTTCTGTATAGCGGTCATCTATCATGTAAATTTTATACGAATTAATACATAATTAAACTACGATGAAAATAAACTTTAATTTGAATGTTTTTATTCTCATAGTAAACAAAAAAATCTAATTTGGATTATCTAGATGAAAAACATAATTTAGAGATATTTTTGTGTTTATTATCACTTCTGGATGGATATTATTTTAGCAATTTTTTGTTTTATTTCTAGCTGATAATCAATATTGTACCAAACTTTTTCTGCTTGATTATTTAAAGAGTGTGCACCCGTTTCGTATTACGCTAATCTTTTGTCATCAAGGCAATTACACATGATGCAGAAATGCTTTCATTCTTTCCAGTAATATTGAGACATCATTAGTTGCACCAGAAAAAAAATGAAAGAAAGAGCAAAAAACGACACCATACAGTTCTTCGTCTATATAAATATCTGTAAAAGAAACAGTTTTCAGCATTGATCATCGACGTTAGACATAGTGTGTTAAAACACCATCCTATATCTGACATTCGCTTTGTTGTTGAAGAAAATTTGCCTATAATGCACAGGATATCGTTGGCATTTGACGGTATTAGTACATAGGATCTCGATAGCCGATAATCGATCAGATGAATTCTACCGATTACTCCTAGATAGAAAAGCTTCAAGAGGTTAGAAGTGACGTCGTGACAAATCAAATTATGTGCCTACAAGTCGAAGTAGAAAGGTCACTATCTATAGCATAGAGCGAAAAAAAAATTAATCAACCACAATCACCAGAAAAAAATACAAATACAACAAAACAATGCTTTGACAAACATCTAAAGATTAGAGGCATAAAAATAAGTACAAACAGAACTAGTAAATGTTATTGATGATCAACAAATATATGACTGTATTATATGATTTATTATGTTTTCAAAATTAATTATTTTAGGTAAAAACGACGATATTGATCGACCACATCTTGAACGTGAACCAACACAATTAAGTGACGATTTTGAACGACATACAGACGTATTACGTGATATAAATCATAATCAAGAACAATTATTTAACGACGAAGACGATATGAGTGATTCAAATCTTGATAAAGCAGCTACACGTATTCAAGCATCATATCGTGGTTATAAAACTCGAAAAGAATTAGGTTCGGTTGGTGGTCATTCACCCAGTAGTCATGATCAACAGCATTCATCGTCAACTTCTTCACCAACACATAAAGAATATGACAATGGTCGTAACAAAAATAGTATGTCTCATTTGTTTATATATCATTTTATATTCTTGATTTAGTTTTATCACCATCAGCTGAAGGTAATAAAGTACCAGCACATGAAGATCATGATGATAATGCAGCTGCTGTTAAAATACAAGTAATGAAAGAAAAACAAAGTTTTATTAAAATCTTGACTATTGTTCGTTTGTTTATTTTAATTAGGCAGCTTATCGTGGCTATCGAGTTAGAAAAGATTTGGAAAAATAAAAGTATTGTCTTTGAGATATATGTTTACATGATGAAACTGATTCCACACATCGAAAAGAAAAGACGAAACTTTACTTGAATTCTATCATTTATTTTCCTTTGTTTTTTTTCTGTTTTTATAGTCACTCAATATGATTAAATTATGTTATAAGATTACGCATGTGTTTGTCTTTTATTTTACAAGAAATCTTGCTTTAGTATGTGTATGTGTAATATATGTGCGTTTCACTTGTGCTTCCTCGTTTTTTTCTATTTCTTACATTCTTGTTCTTCTTTTTTCTGCTCTGTCTTTTACAGTATCACAAGTGTTTCACACGTAAATAATTTTCAATATACAATTTAAAACAAGTTCTTAGATGAATATAGAAAAACAAACAAACAAGTTAAATGAAGAATTAACATGTGAGACTTAAACTAATACAAAAGGTACTATATAAAGAATGAACTTTGCATAATTTTTTTAAGATTAAAAGTTATGATAGAGTATTATGAGTTGAAGATTGATACATAGTAAATTAATATACAATTCTTGCAAAAAATTATGAGATACTCAAGAATGCCTCTATATTTCATTCAAAGTAGTGTATAAGAGGAGAACTGAATCAGTAAATATAATTATGAGAAATAAAAGTTTTGTTCGAATGAAATAGAGAACTATCCTTAAGAATATCGGAATTTTTAGCGAGGGCGGTATCTCAAAATTTATGACAAATTTCGCAAAAAAAGAGAAATTGATTATATATAGTTTATGAGTAATTCTCAGCTGTCGACAGCTAATACCCTGAAGTTTTTACTGTTTTAATAGACAATCAGAGACAGATGTGAGTACCTAGGATAAGTAAGATTGATAGAATTATTCATAACTTATAGAAAATAAAAACCATTCTTCATGATACTGCTTTTAAAACTTTTATTATCACTGATGTCTATATTACACCTATATAAAAGCCACAAGGTGTCTCTATTTTTCGAATGGTTTTGGAATGCGAAAAATTCATTATGAATACAAATTTTTTCTTTTTATTTCAGTGTAATATGAGTGTAAGTGGCAATGAAAGTTGTGGAAACAGTGTCTCAATTCATGTTTTTAGTTTGAGATAAGCCAGATAGAATTCTATCAATCCTAATCATCTTATATGCTCACATACGTCTCAGATGGTCCAATGAAGCAGCAAAGACCTTAGGGTATTAGCTGTAGACGATTGAGAATTATTGATAAATTAAAGATTATGAGTTTCTTTATTTGCAAAATTTGTACTGATTGTTAATAAAATATTTTTATATATTATCTATCGGACTTCGATCTTTTATATTTTGTGATAATCTTTGATTCTGAAGTCTTTTATATAGACATGTAGAAAATAAATTTGTGTATTTTTTGACAAAAAAAAACAAATAGTCTCGTTAATGAAAGTTAGCAAAGTCATTGGTATAGGTGTGAGAAATATGTATTCTGTATGTAATATCGATGACGTCTGATTTAAACACTCGTAATGAATCATCAATGTAGATAGTAAGCATATATTATAATATGGATTGACCATGAACAAAGATGTTTATAAGTGATCCGTACAAATAAATAATTGTATAGACTTTACTTTTGTACTCAAGGATTAAGCTGTACATATGTGGCATTTATAATAAAACATATCAAGTATCTTCATTTGCTAGAAGGTTATAAAACTATCTCAACTCTTCGAAAATATTAATTAGCATTTCAGATTATTCCGTATTTATGTTTTCTATGCTATTTATTTCTAAAAATATTGTTTTTATTATTTGATAAGAAAACAAGAAGATAATGACAATGCAATCTTATCAATTTATTCTATGAAACTAATGTAATGAAAAAAAAAATCGACGTCTCCATAATGTGCTTCATCTACCCACGTAACGATCTATTAGTCTGGATGGAACTGAATTATACAATCAAGCAAAACAAAAATTACTAGTTGTAGAGCAATGCCATATTCTAGAGAAAAAAAGTTTCTATTAAATAGATATCATTCAGAATTAGTCGAAATCAATATTCGTCATAGGTTTTTATTTTCTGATTATTTTTTTATACAAATTTTAATGCTTCTTGAAGTAGATTCTTTAAAAATGATAAAAAAGTTATTAAGATTTAAAAGATAGTACATTTGCAAATCTGATCTCATCATAAAAAAAATTCCGTAATTCATTTTTAATCAAAAATAAGATATTTCTGATTATACGAACGAATGTTCTGCCATTTTTTTTCAGCTCCATCCAAAAAATTAATTAAGTTCTTTTTATGAAAATTCCAGTTTCGTTGAAGAAGAGCGCAACAGAACCAGCAATAAATAACTAACTCCAATGGAAAAGTCATATGAAGATCGTATAAGATTTTACGAGATCCTTGTGACAATCCGATAATGTAAGATTCATATTGTATGATCTTACGAAAGCATACATATATCTTACTGTAGATTTAATGTGTTTCTTGCTATAAGATGCTAGCCCAGGGCAAACAATCCAATGATAAGATCTTACGTCCGATCTCATGACATCAGACGAAAATCGTGGTTTCTGCCTAACTTACATCAAGTCTTGATATACGATTCTTTCAAGGTCATATTATTCGTACGATGCCAAGACTTGATGTAAATTTGGTGGAAACCACGATTTTCGTCTGATATTACTGGGCCATACAATATCGGAGGTCTGAACTGGAGATCTTGCGTATGATTTTTTTGACCGAGGTGTGTCATTTAGGAACAAAGGCCTTTGCTGTTTCTATGGGAAAATCTATTTTGAAAATGTTTGCTGCAGACTTAGAAATACACCGTCAAGAAAATAATCACATTTTTCTTAACTCTTTAGAATAACGCAACTTTTATTGAATCGTCAGAAGATCAACAATTTCGAAACCTATTGATATGAATCATAAATTTATATGATTGTGGTGATCGCTATCCAAACTCTGCATCATATTACTAAAATTTCTCTAGTCAATTGCACATAAAAGATGTTTTGTAAGTCTTCAGGCATGACCAAATTAGTTTACATTCAGACAGAATATAATTCGTAAATCTAATACTTGTTTTATGAGCCTTGAAAATTCATGTCAATCTTTCAAATGGCATATATAATTGAATAATATCTTCTTACTTACTAGTAAGAATATAAACATGAGAATGCAAGGATAAGTTTTTCGTAATTGATCAATATTTTATTTTGCTTAAAAAAAGGCAAAAGCATTCTTATATTAATCTAATTATATAGATGATTAGTTTAACTGTCAATTATCTGTCGTCTACCACAAGGGGGAAGTAACTGATTTCGTGATTTCAAATTAGTGGTTTGATTTCAGGTGATTTCGGGTGATTTCAAAGAATTGCGATTGATTTCGGGCGAAATCGAAATTAATTGAAACCAGTTTTAAGACACCTTAAAATCATTCGAAATTGCTCGAAATGAACTCAAAATCATGCGGAATCATATGACATTACTTAGCGGTGTACCAGGCTGGCAATGATCGATAGGAAGACTCAGCGAGACCGAGGCTGAAAGTTTTGACCTCGGCGCATCCCTGAAATCATTGAAATCGCCTGAAATCATTTGAAATTGCTTGAAATCAACTGAAATTACCAGAAATCCACGAAATCATTTGAAATCAGTTTTTTCTTCTCTAGTGACTTGGTCAAATTGCAGTTGATTTTCCAATGATTTCAAGTGATTTCAAATGATTTCGATGATTTCAAGTTGATTTCCACATTTGAAATCAGTTTCTTCCCCCTTGGTCTACCACGTTGTGTTAATTCTTCAAGCCTCTTTGAAATTTAATCAATCATTTCGAGTTAATTGTTTTTTTCATTTTGTTCAATTTAGTTATTTTTATTTATTTCAAGCATGAAAATTGTTTTCCATGTACCCTCAGTATGTTATCTGTCAACAAACTTAGCATTATCTTCTTAAAGTAAAATTCAATTATTAAATAATTCATCAATAATTCAAAATACAATTATTGCTCTTGACATTTCTGCATGTAACGTTTTCATATATTTTATCCATTTCAATACAGTTGTTAAAAACACAGTTCAATTGAATATTCAGCCTGTAGATCGTGATAAACATCGAATAAAATAAATAATTATTGACTTTTACTAACTTATTTTTACTAGAATTAGAATATGCTCAGCACTGTATTCAAAAATCACATTCATACTTGAAATCACTTGGTAGAAATAATTGTTCACTGAACATGCAAAAAATTGGTGGTCTTCATATATCAATTAAACAATTAGTTCTTTCGAGAAACAGTCTATTAATTCAGTTCTACGAAGACATACAATGTAAAACTCGTATAACCCTTGGATTTTCTCATAATAATAACACCTATATATATAATTATATCTGTCACGTTTTATCTAGTAGTTCACAGCAACTACCATCTATACTATGCTTTAGCTGACTTTTTTCAAAAATGACATGATTTCTTTACAATTGATAAGTTTGAGAGCAGACTACGATTTTTTAGATGAGACTTCCTATTTTAAGGTATCTTATTCTCTAAATATCTCCACAATTACATGAATGCTAGTATTTGAGAGAATTTTGACAATAGAATGGAATTTTTCTGATATTTTGTAATGAAAGCATGCACTGAAAACTATTGACTATTGAGAATTTCTGAGAGTCACTTTACAATAGTTACGCAAAGTTTGCTCGAAATTTTGAATTGAAAAATCTTTAGTGTATACCGAGATTAACTCCTAATACTTAACTAACTTTTCATGAGCATAATAAACTCATCCATATGATTCGATGCTCTCATCGTATGATGAGAAAGTGTCAGCTGAATATTTAGAGCTAGGGTTTTTGACAACAATTGGACATTAGTCAGTTGAAAACTTCCAAGCTCTTAATGCTTGATCATTAAAACCATCGAATTCGTTAAAAACCAGAAAAATAGATCAACGCGACTGCCCTCAAAAATAAATCAGTAGAAAACTCGATGCAAATTGACCAGTTTTAAGAGTTCAAACGGATTAGATACGTAGGCTAGCTGATCTGGTGTCAAGTATGGTCATGTCGATTGATTACAAAAAACTTATACTCACTTTTTTTTTTGTTGAGAGGAGATATTATTCAATAATATATGTTATTTGAAAGATTGACACGAGTACTCAAACATTCGGTTAGGATATATTTTCTGTTTGCATAGATACTAATTTTGTCACGCTTCAGAGACTTATGAAACATCCTGTATGAAAATCAATTGATCATATTTTCTAATAATTTATTAAATCTTTTATTTTAAAGTTATGATATTTTTTCTATTTCATTATAATTGTCTTATATCTGTTCATCGATTCTATTTCATTTCTGCTTGTTAATAATAATGACTACGATGCTTGAGCTAGATTTGCTAATCGTAGAATGAATCATTTAGATGTTTGTTGTTTATTTCTTATTTTCTTACATACCATAGCAATTTTTGGTCTCGCAAAATATTCCTAATAGAAAAAAAATCTTTTTTTGATCAATACTCAATTACAGAATAAATCTCTAATTACCTTTTACAGTATAAACAACTATTTTTTAATGAATAATATATCATATTGATATAGAATCCATATAAACACTTCAGTAAGTACAGACAATGGCAACTGTTATAGACATCAAATGTCAAATTATTCTTCATATACTATTGTTTTTTTCGATCTTGATCTGTTGTCATGAAGATTCATAAGGCAAATAACTTCGTTTAAATATGTGCACTTTGATTTGTGTCTGTCTAGGTTATCTTGCCATTATATGTAATATTCATTTTGCGTACATTATATTTATTTAATGAAGAAAAATTATTATAATAAATACACAAGATACTTTCCTATTAATTCAAGTATAGCTTCAATCAAATCAAAACGATAGATAAACAACAAACATATAAAAACAAGGGCAAATTATTTATGCAAATAGAATAAACAAAAAAAGAGGTCGTAATGTAAAGATAAATATAAATGAAACTTAAAAACGTAACTCAACATTGGAGGCGTTAAGGGAAAGCGTTGTATGTACGACTCTCGGAACCCAAAGGGAAGAGCATTACGCTTCTGACGAAATTTATTGAAATGTATATAAAAAGTTGGTATGAAGAGATTGCTGATGTACTGTTCTTGATGAATAATTTGAAAAGATTTACTTATTTACGATCTTAGAAATTTTGCACTTTTTCTTCAGCAAGGTTTTCATCTTCTTTAGCAAAAATCTTCCAATCAGTTTGTGAAGTCATCAATCCTCTCCTTCACTCCAGGCAATCTCGAAGCATCTTTGAATTTAATTATTGTTTACTGTTCTGGTTCATTTTATATATCAATTGATGTCATTATCCTTCATTGAACATAAGAAAATATTCATTTGATTTTGACAACATATAATACTTAATTTATATATAAGCGTGCAATAATATTTTCGATTAGATAACTTTCATACAATTATAAATAATAGACAATATCGAAAGAAAAACAGCAATCATTGTTTAACAAGACATATTCTCATATTTCGCATAGTAATATGACATATTATATAACAATCGTAATGTCAATAGAACTCTTAATAAACTTTTTAAGCATTACGAACAATAAAAATGAAATATACATTATATATTTTCATGCATCTAAAAACATTCTCATTTTAAAGAAAATTCTGATTAAAAAATGAACATTCGAAAAAACAACAAATAAAATAATGCGTTCTCGAAACTAAAAAATTGATTACATCATGAATAAGTTTGAAAGAAAATTTGCTAAATATCAATATCATAATGACACCCATATTTTGAAGTAACATCATCTGAGCTGATGATGAACATACTGAATAAGAAAAAAAGTTGAAAATGCAAACGGATTGTAAAATTGTATTAAACTGCATTAATTGTTTACTATGATATTGCTATTATTCAAGTCTTTTTTTGAAAATTACTCATGAATTGTCGACTTGACAGTTCACTAGACTAGGCTAAATCTTGAAATTTTAGCCTGATTTAATCCATTTATATAATTTTGGATGGAGTGTGGAAAAGATGTGATTCATCTCTTCATACACAGACGCCCACTTCACATCCTGCATTCACTATAGGTTTCAAAAGAAAATTCATCACGTTGTCCTACAGAGAAGACTTTTTTCCTTCTCTTGAATAATATCAAACAATAGTTCTATGCTTTACCCAAATTTTTTTCTATCACAAAAACATTTTCTCCCAGTTTGAAAAACAGTCCTAATGTATTCAAGAGCATGTCAAAAAATCTAGTGTTTTGTTTTATGAGAAATATTTTCTATGACTTTATCTCTGTGTTTTAATTCAATATTCTATCCAAGAACCTATCATTATATCATTTTCATAAAAATAAATGAAGTCAACAATAGAATGATACATAATAATAAGATTATAGAATAATAGTAAAGCCATGGGATGGCTCACCTCCCTTCTGAACTTCCTCTAGAAATGAAACCATCCTATATTATAGTCGGAGAAAATATCCTTTTTTTTAGCTTCAACATGAAGAATGAGCTTTCCATACTATCTTTTTGTGGCTATGCCACGATTTTAAAATCCAGAGTATTTAAAAAAAAAGACACATCAGTCAGTTTGATTTACCGTACAGATCATCGAGCCAGGTCAAGTCAGAAAAAGTGGTCTGTTGCCAGTTCTAGTCAAGACTACGTTCACTAGTGCATGTATACATTTGTGTTGAGAAATTATTGTATCTTATAGATTAAAATCTGTTCTTTTTTTGTGGTGATAGTTTAATGTCAAACTGTTATTGTTCGTTTTATTATAATGAAAACTTAAGGTCATAAGTGCCGTCTTTAATACTGATCATAATCTTAATTAATTTAAAAAAAAAGTCGAACATTTCAAATTGTTTGTACAATGATTATTTGTTTATTCTAGATTGTACCAATTGATAACGACCTCTATGAAACATTTCTCTGATTACTTGTCCGTTTAGTATTACTTCATTGAGGTTCTTTTCAAGGTTGGATGATCGAGAAGAAACAGAACAGACAGGCGAAACGAGTTGAATTTGAATTTTACGAGTATTCTTCGTCTATTCGTCTCTCATAATCAGATCATATTTCATTTGTATTTTAATACTTCTATCTGCTTTTAGCCTCAAATGTATATTCCATGATGAAATCGACCTTGCATTCTATTCAATCAAATGAATTTTTTTCTTATTAATATTCCTATTGAATATTTTCAATTCAATTAACATTTATCATGCCATCATCTGAACAACAACAACAACAACAACAGCGACAACATCATTCATTAAATCATGATTTAATATCATCATTTTCACCTTTATATCCTTCAAATTTAAATAAATCAATTCTAACAATATCACCTGAACAAATATATTTGTCACTATCAACTATAGTTACACTTACATGGAATATTCATGATAATGTGATAACATCAAATGATACAATCGGAATATTTCTACCAGGTATAACATCTATAAATAACTATACAATAAATTACATAATATTATATGTATTTTTTGACCTTGTCTAGATAAATTAACAGTAAATGATGTTATCGAAAATGTTTATACAAATTTAAATGCTTTAAAAATTGGACAATATCATTGGCATTGTACACAAACAGTCATAGATAAATTAGTTAATGGTAAATTTATAATAAAAGAAGAAGAAGAAGAAAAAAAAAAGTATATAATTATTTCAATTTTTATTTATTTAGTCGATACTGTTTATTTTCAATATTATAATTTAACTAATAGTGAAATTAAAGCTCAATCATCTTTAATACCACTTATTCATGATAATAATCATATACCAAATATTATTAATATTACACGACCTATATCAATAAAAATTTATGGTAGAATAACTAAAAAATAAAAAAGAATTTATTTATTTATTCTTCTTTAAAGATCTTCATGCAACAAATTTACATCGTGGTGTACTTTTTAAACCTGATCCATATATAAAAGTATCATTAATAGCTGGTCATCTTCATAAACAATTACGAACATCATCTCATTTTCATAATCAAGAAAAACGAACAAATGTTATACCGAACACAGTAAACTTTTCGTTAAAAACAAAAAAAAAGAAACAATGAACTTTAATTTTTTTTTTTTGTTGTTTTATTTTGATTTTTAGTGTCATCCAAAATGGTATAATCAATCATTTATATTTCAAACATTTTATACAGATTTATTAGAATTTGAAGTCAAAGATAAATTTGTTAAAACACGACCAACAATGAATCGTTTTCTTGGAAAATTAACTATACATGTGGGATTTTTACTTGATAAATTAAATAAAAAGTATAACAGATTTTTAGTTTAATAAAATATTATTTTTCAATAAATGTAAATGTAAATTTATATTTTTACTTTTCAGTACAGCAACTTTTGTTTTTAATCTTCAACGACGTAATTATTCTGATAATGTTAGTGGATGTTTAATGTTTAATGCTGCATTTGTTAGAAGTTAGTTGTATATATTTCTTATTTTTGAACATTTCTTAATAAATCATATTCTAGCTGAATCACCAATAACAACACAAAGACCGTTAACGGATGTTAATCCAATAACAAATGTTAATCAATCCGACCAAGAAATTATTGTAGCTAACGGTAATGAACATCATGAAATTTTTCTTGAGGCAAAAATCTTTCGTTCTTTCTTTCAATTATGAGTATCCTTTTGTTATATTACAGATGTTCTTCATCTGTTTTAATAAAATACTGACACATAAGAATAATTTATCTATAGACATTTATTCAATGGAAAATAAATTTTTACTTATATGATATAATTTTATGAAAAATTATAATAATAATAAATTTTTGCATTTGAAATTTTCTTTAGACAATAATGTTCCATCAATAAATGATAATGAACAAACAATAAATCATGTTTCATCAGAAGATAATGTATGCTAATACTTGTCATATTTGATTTTTCTATATGAAGAATTATTATTATTATTATTATTGTTATTGCTTTTATAGAATATATCTGATCGAATTGATGATTCAATATCTCCTATATCAAATGATCAATTGTTAGATTCTCCTACAACACCATCCATTGACGAATCGTTATCATCAGTTTCGGATAATACAATTATAGGTATAAACAACTTCTATTAGCCTCCTGTAGAGACCTTCATTTTTTCTATATGCACGTCGTCTAATCGCCTTGAGAGACTGCTGTTACTCGACATATAATTATGCAAGATGATGAGCAAGAATAAGTGTGGAAGGTGTTGACAAACGTCGTAGACGAAGTTATTTATCTCTTTCGTCTCTCTATTTATGCGTAGTTATATGTGAACGTGCATTAGATGAAATGATGCCATATAATAGGAAAGAAAGCTTATGTATTATGGATCAGATTGATCTTTTTTTTTCTATTCTTTTCTATGAGACCTTATTTTCATTGTCGATAATATTTGTAGTCGTTCATTTTCTTTTCATATTTTCTATATAGGCAATGAATTAACGAATGATGCTAATCAGATGTTGTTGAATATTTCTTCTAATCAACCTAGAATAACGACTACTGTTCTAACACATTGTTCTTTATTATCATCATACCAAGGACATGATGAAGAACAAGAAGAAATACATGAGAACAACATTGACGACAATCAGCAACGAAGAGATGATGAAGACGCGTCATCGCATAATTGCGATGTCGGATCAACTAATGTCATCGTTCCTTCAACTATAAAGAAAAAACTGAAACATTGCCATTCATCATCAACCTTAGTTCCTACACTTATTCCACGTTCGTCAAGTATAACAACAAGAACAACAACAACATCGAAGACAGGAATGCTTAGACATCATCAACATTCACATCACGATACTTATCGTACATTACAATTACCTGTCAATTCAACAAATAAATTGTTAATTATTACACCAAATAGTCTACATCGATCAATAAAAAAACCGACAGCAGGATCAGAAAATAATTTACGTACAACTGGAAATCCTATTGATAGTATAACATATAATCCTTATAATAATAATAGCAACAGTTGTTTTGATGATGAAAGTGCTCGAACATTATCAAAAGGTAAGTTGATATAGATAGATATAAATTATATTTTGACCATGAATGACTTTTAAATAGTTTTTATCAAAATAGATAATCATTAAAAATTAAAAAGAAAATAATAATTATTTTCTATTAATTATAGACATAGAAAAATTTCTGAACCTTTTCTTTTTTTTTTTTTTTATTTTAATTTTAATTTTTACAAATACTTAAGAAATATAACTAGATATTTCTCTTTTTCATTTAATAAATTGTTAGATGTATCGATTTCTTGATTAGCTCTTAGATCAATCAGTGTCTTCATTGTATGGTTATGAATGAGTGGTATTACGTCGTTCATATAAAATGGTACCTATTGTTCTTGATCGCTCGCTCTTATGCTCCCTTGTTCCTTCTTTTATTTCTAAGAGGAAAATGATCTTTCCTCTATGCTCTTTCGAATATATGTGTTTGTCAGTCAACCAAACGTTCGATGATTAAATACAAATCAAAACGTAGTGAAGTATGATTTTCCTTTTCTTTTGTTGCTTTCTGATCTACATTATGTAATAGTAGGAACTCATATGAAAAGGATGACAATGTTGTTGATGATGATGACTTTTCACAATCGATTTTTCATTTCTTCTTTTTTTTTTTTTCTTTTCTCAAAAGAGTAATTTGTAACAAATATACACTCAGACATTTGTTGATCATAAATTGATCCTTGACCAAATTCTCTTTTTTTTGTATGTTCATATAGGAAAAGAAACAAAAGAATCTCGTGCATCAATGTTTGTCCTCTTGCCGAATCATAGTAATGGTACTTTTTATAGAGTTCAACAATCTGATGACATGTGCTAGTCTCATTGACCGATCTCTTTATTTTTTTTCTCTTTCTCTTATGTTCATATTTCAATGGGTCATCCATTCATAGGCTTTCTTTTTTCTTCTTTTATTTTTCTTCATATTCCTGTGCTTACACTAGTCATCAAATATAGAGAACGAAAGAGAAAAGATGTTCAATTGAATAGACATCGGATGAGTAAAAATCATTATAGTTGTTTCATAGACATATACGATCGAATGAAATAAAAAGAGAATGATTGTACTGTCTCAACAAATTTTAGACTATGCTAATGGTTTGTTAATTTGTTATATTGATTTGTTTTTGATATTTGACATTTATTTATTATAGAACTTCGTCAAGCAGCTCGAGATCTTCATCGTCTTCAATCAAAATATGAACCAATAACAACATCAGATATAAATAATCCAAATAATAATCATACAGATTCTTCATCAGCTGAACAAACACGGTTATTTTCTATTGAAGAATTTATTTTAACTGTAAGTTTCTTTTTTTAGAAAATTAATTACACGTGAATTACAAGAATGGCATAAACAACAAGTATCAAAATATAAAAATTTAACAATAGCACCAAGAAAAAATTCTGAAATAACAAATGAATCTATTTCATCATCAACATTACATGACAATGAAACAGAGAATATGATTACAAGTATACTTCCATCAATTGAAGATTCAAGAACAATAGGTACATCTTCTTTTATTGTTACTGAAGAACCAATTATAATAACAACTATTCTGTCGACATCACAATCCATTACTAATACAAATGATAATTCAACTCAACGAAATAATTCAAGGTTTGTAATATAAGAGATTTTCTTTTTCTTTTCATCATCAAGGAAAACTAAAAAATTAATAGACAAGGTTATGAACTAGAATGAAAGTATGTGCAAAGTTGATAACTGTATATGGCAAACGACAGAGACAAAAAGAAAAATACCCGGTAAACACTTCTGGTGTCTACAAGGTCATATAGACCTCGAGGAGAAGTAGAAGTTTTTTTTTTTCTATACCAATTCCCAAGATTCTTGTACTAATTTATTATACAGGATGTTTCAAAAGTCGGAGCAAACAATAAAAATCGTGAATTGCTCTTCATTAATTCAAGGGATTTCAATATGAATTAAAATAGTTTTATTCATAATTACTAAAGGAAAAGTAGATGAAGTTAATGATGCTTGTAAAAATGAGCCAGGGTCAAGTGATTGGTCTATGTAACCATTTTACATAGAAGTACCTTGTAGGCTTTTAATAAGAGTAGTATCCTGTCATAACTCGGTGTATATTGACTTTTTCTTCAGTGATTGCTGTAGGTCAGAGATGTTACCGGTATCGGTGCGAATTTCATATCGATGTGTCTTATTAATCTTTTTGCTCTTGAAAAAAAAAATAGTGCATGAGGAAACTTTGTTGAATATGTCAATATGACTATCAACAAAAATGGAATAATGAGAGAAATTGTCAGTCCAGTGTCGGTATAGGTTTCAGATCGGTTCTATGTCTAATCTAGGTCCTCTAGCATCTAGTCGAATTTCACAAAATAGTTGAAATGTAGTTCTAATACAAGAGTCATTTTGCTGAATTCGATTTATAGCTTTTGTTTGACAATGACAGTTGAGACGACTTTGACCATGAATGAAACTATTTTAATTCTGACTTCTATAGATACAGACGATTGGTATGAAAACTTTCATGAATATGTGATCAAGCTATAAAAGAAAAGTATTCAAATATTAAATTTTTGTGTCACATGATCTAATAAGAGTGTTGAAGTATAGAAGTAGAAATTCACATCCACTGCTCTCTTCGCAGACCATGACAAGCGTCTTAATAACGTTCCCAATCTCTGTCATAGAACGTGACAAACATTATTGATATACAATCAAAGGCGGTATATCAATAACGTCTCGTTCTAATACATGAAGTAGTTCTCTAGTGCATTTCTGAAGAATTAAGTAGCAGAATGGTAAGGAAATGTGTCATAAAATAGATAGGATAAACTAATCTCTCTGTGATTAGTACTAGTAGCTACATCATGTTTCACATTTTGAATCTTACAGAGATTGTGCTAACAGCTGTTTGTTTTTGAAAATTCTATTCAGGTTAAATGAATCTTCATTTATGGTTACATTACCACGTAAACCAGTTACTATTGATACTAGAACATCACCACCACAAACATTAACAACTGATATAAATGATCCTCCGTCTCCACCAATAATTAATGCTTCTCCTCCTTTACCTTCTGGATGGGAAAGTCGAATTGATCAATTCGGTCGACCTTATTTTATTGATCATAATAATAAAACAACAACATGGCAACGTCCAACAATAGTATCACAATCAATTGTTTCAACACCTCGTCTTCCAATAGCGGCTACGGCTGTTGCTGCTGCTGCCACTGCTATTACTACTCCTATAAACTCATCTCCAACAATTGATCGTGAACGAATGGATAAACGTTATCAAAGTATTCGACGAACAGCAACAACAACGACAAATTCTTCCACAGTCGATTCTTCCAATATTCTTTCTTCCGATAATAACAATAATAATACTACAAATAATGATATATCATCATCATCCTCATCATCATCCTCATCATCAGCTTCTTCAACAATGCAAACAACAGATGATTATGTTCGTGCAACTCCAGCTTTAAAATTTATATGTCGATCAGATTTTTATCAATTTTTTAAAACACATCGTGAAGCACGTCAGATGATTAAATCCGATTCATTAGCCGGTATATTACAACGTATACGACATGATCCATTATTATTTAAAAGATATCAACATAATAAAGAACTAGTACGTTTTCTTAATTTATTTGCTGATCCAACACGACCATTACCATCTCGTTGGGATATTAAACATGATGATAGTGGAAAATTATTTTTTGTTGATCATAATACACGTTCAACAACATATATTGATCCACGTTTACCAAATAATGATGAACAACAATCAATAATAGCTGCTATGGCATTACCACCATCGAATAGAAATGATGAGAATTCTTCCGTATCATCTCGAACAAATAAAAAACCACATGAACTTATTACAATGACTTATAACGAAAAAGTTGTTGCATTTATGCGACAATCACATATATTTGATTTACTTAAAGCAAATCAAGTAAATACAAAACAAAAATTATTCTTTTATTATTGTTTTTTTTTTCTTTCTTACTTAGCTTGTACCATTAACAAGTAAATTACGTGATAAAATTCAATTAATACGTACAGATGGTGTTCGAGCACTTGATACATTATCAAATTCTGTTGATCTAAGTTTACTTATTAGTGTCTTTCATGAAGATATTATGTCTTATATTCCACCATTAACACAATCAGCTACTGTTACAACATCACATTCAGTATCATCATTTATTTCTTCATCACCATCATCAACATTTATTGTTGAACATAGTAAACCATCATCATCATCATCTCGGCGTTCATCAAGTCAACACTCATCATCATCATCGCGTCGTCCATGTTTTCAACAAAAATTACGTGCTTTCTATAAAAAACTTGATTCAAAAGGTTATGCCACAGGTCCATCTAAAACTAAAGTATCTATATCACGAAATAATTTACTTGCTGATGCATTTGAAAAATTTATGAATCAAATACCAAAAAAAGATTTACAACGAAATAAATTATTTATTACATTTACAGGTGAAGAAGGTCTTGATTATGGTGGACCATCAAGAGAATTCTTTTTACTTATGTCAAGACAATTTTTTAATCCATATTATGGATTTTTTGAATATTCAGCTAGTGATCAATATACATTACAAATAAGTCCAATGTCAAAATTTAATGAAAATTATACAGAATGGATGCGTTTTGGTGGACGAATGCTTGGTAAGAGAGAAAACAGCGAAGACACTCTTATGAACAAGATATTATTGACTAGAGCTTATGGAATCTAAAATTTTTGGATTTGGACCCAACTTATTGAACATTTTTCGAAACTAGTCGATCGTACTTTAATGCTCTGAATGAAATTTTCTTATCAAATCTGAATAGGTGCCTCGAAGATAGCATAATGTTTTCTGATATTTGTATTTGATGATTAGCACACCCTAGATATTTCTCAGACGATTACAGCCCATCGGATACAAAATTTCAAGAGTTGAATCTGATAGGCTCTAGTATTGTTTTTATGATTTATTTGTAATACATGCCAAGATGTATTAATAATTAAAGTTAGTATTATATATTTGTTGATAGTAATAAAGTTTCCTTCTTGAAAAAGACTAAAACATTTTAGTTGAAATCTAAAATGTCGATTTCTTTGTCGGATAAAGTTTTAGATTGTTATATTAACTCAAAAATTGTTTTTTCGAAACAATCAATTCTAAACTTATATTTATAAGAGAAGTTTCCTAACTTATCAGTCACTTCTGAGTCTGGATAATTATCATCATATAGATTTTAACGAATTACGAATACCCTGAAAAGAATTCTTGCTGTCAGTTTATTATTGATAAAAATGAAGTTTTCTATCTAATGCATTCTATAGAAAGATTTCATAAATGAATTATAATCTGAAATAATAGTTTTCAGGTTCCAGAAGCTATTTTTTATCAATAACAGTTTAAAGAGCACACAATTCTCAAATTAATGAAAAACCATCGCATTTTCAATGATTGTCTCTTAAAAAGTTAAAAGTATCACAAAAACCTATAAAAAGGCGTTTTCAGTCGAGTATTCGATAAATTTCGTTTTGTGATACTTTCAGATTTTCAAGAAAGGAATGTAGCAAATGCAGTAACCTGTCAGTTTGTTTAGAGTTTTGTGCTGTTTAAAATGACATTATTAAAAAAATAGTTTCTTGAATCTGAATGTTATCATGTCCTGTTTTGAATAACTTTGTATTTATAGTTCATCGATGAAATCTTGGAATAGAATACATGTGTATCAGTATCTGAATTTGAGCTAGGTTCTTAACATTGAATAAAGATATCAAAAATATATTGTTACTTAACTAAAATTTTCATCACATACTATTCTGTTTTTTTTTCTATCTCTGTGAAAAATGAGAAAATCAGTTTGTCTGAATATTTCTGAGGTGTACCACAGCTTTAGTTAAAAAATGCAGTAACTCGATCATGGTTCCCGATTATTTTCGAATTTGGTAGGATCTGAAAATGTCTTTTTCGCCGAGATCCAACAGAAGCCGCTAAAATCATCGACTATTTTTGATTTTTATCTAAGAGAAGACATCTTTGTATGAATATCTATACGACATAGAGCTTGCAGCCATTAAAATTTATCTTCCGTCATAATTTCCCACGAGATTATAAAAAAAAAGTTTTGCAGAAAGTTAGACATCTTTAGGAACGGAAAGTTCTCATTCCCACCCTAATCGTTTACCTTGATCTTGACAGGAATAAACTAACATCACGAACTTTTCAGAGTATCCATAATTCATTAGTGTCAACACGTTGCAGATTGTGTCGTGGGCTCATCAGCGATTAATCATTTTTCTCATTAGGTATATTCTTATCAATGAATGACGATTTTTGATAATTATTTATTTATTTTTTTTGTTTAATTCTTTATATGGTTGTTTCTTTTTAATGTAGCTGTAGCATTGATAAATCAATATCTTGTTGATGCATTTCTTGTTCGTCCATTATATAAAGCATTATTACGTGAACATCAATCATTTACATTAGCTGATTTAGAATCTCTTGATCCAGAATTTTATCAATCATTACTATGGATAAAAGAAAATAATGTTGAAAATCAAGATTTATATTTTTATGTTAATGAAGATCAATGTGGTAAAATAATTGAAAAAGAATTAAAACCCGATGGAAAAAATTGTCAAGTTACTGAACGTAATAAACGTGAATTTCTTGATTTAATTATTAAATGGCGTATTGAACGTGGTGTACAAGAACAAATTGATTGTTTTGTACGTGGTTTTTATGAAATAATTGGTGATCATAAATTAATTTCATCAATGTTTGATGCACGTGAATTAGAATTAGCTTTATGTGGTACAATGGAAATTGATTTAAATGATTGGCGTATGAATACAGAATATCGTGGTGGTTATCATGCACAACATCATGTTATTGAATGGTTTTGGTTTTGTGTTGAAAAACGTTTTGATAATGAACAACGTTTAAAATTATTACAATTTGTTACTGGTACATCATCAATACCATATGAAGGTTTTTCAGCATTACGTGGTTCAAATGGGCCAAGACGTTTTTGTATTGAACGTTGGGGAATATCAGATGCATTACCACGTGCACATACATGTTTTAATCGTCTTGATTTACCATCTTATACATCATATGATATATTATATAATAAATTATTATTAGCTATTGAAGAAACAAATACATTTGGTATACAATAAATTATGTTTTTTTTTTCTTCTTGATGAAATTAGTTATTTGTTTGCCTTTCTCTCGTTTTTCTTGTGATGCTGGTCATTGATCAAAACAAAAAAAGAAACAATTTTTTTTTGTTTGATTGTTTTTTTTCTTTTGTTGTTTTTCTTTTTTTTTCAGTAGTCATTTTGCTCATACAGTGGCATTATTGTATATATTGATGATGAGACAACATAGATATATAAACGACAAAATTTTGTTTGTTTGTTCATGGCTTTTTTTTTTCTTTTGTAATTTAATATATACATATATATATGCATGCCTTGCCTATATGCATTGTTCTATATACATATATGATTTGTCATTATCTACATGATATTACAACAAGTCTAAGTGTAACATACACAATCTGGCATATTTTAACAATGATCTCTTTTCTTATCTTTCATTTTGCATTTCTTCCAATAACTATAATCATGTTTTCGACTTATTGAGAGATTCTATTGTTGAGGCTCAATTTCAGGATGGTTGAAAACTTACACAAGAAAAAAGCGTTTAAAAGAGATAGAGAAAAGCCAAAGACAAAGAAAAAAAAAGATATGATCACCAATAAAAAACAAGAGATGAATGACGTGACAGATAATAGTGAATGTCAATTTTTTCACTTGTATTGTGAAAACGAGTAAAAAGCCATATGTAATTAGTTCAAGATCAATCCACTCTTCATAATTAATTCTTGCTCTCTCGTTTCTCGAGATGAATGCTAAAAAATAAATTGCCCATACATCGACAACACGAACAACCATAATCGCGTATATAGTCATCATGGTTTCAAGCTTTCATCTACTTTCTATTATCGGTAAGTATTCGTGTTTTTTTTTAATCTCTACTAAACATTCGTTTTTCAATATAAATTATACAAATTAATCAAGAAACTGATCCGAAAGCATTTTCTTTTATATATTTAGCATCATATCTTATTGTGATGCATGGTTATGGATCGATTACTCTTGATGATCCATATTCACTGTCAAATAATATTAATAATAATAAGCAAAATTATGATGACGATGATGATCAAGTATTTGTATCAGCACGAGCAGCTCATTTTATATTTCCATCAATAGCTTTTATGACTCCGGCAACTCGCTCATATGAAACCGTAAGTCATGCTCCAATAGAACGTCAATTATTTGGACGAAAACATCATTGGGATACATATTTTGGTCGACGTCGATAAGAACATATCTTTCATCATGTTTTCTTTTAATTCGTAACTAAAATATAACTTGTAAAAGCTATCGGTTAGTCTCCTATAATTACAAAAATAAAGAGAATTCATGAGCATGCAATAATGTATTATTTACTAAACAAATCTATTCAGTTATTATTATATGTTTCTTGTTTTTCTTTTATTCTAAATGTTTTATATTATCAATATTTTGTCGTTGTTGAAGACAACGATGCATATGATTTAAACTATCAGTAAATATTTCAATTGTTTGATAATTACATGCAAGACATGCATAATAAAGTTTTGACACGAGATCAATACTGATTGAATTTAAAAAATGATCAAGTTCAGATAAATTTGAACGTAAAATTTCTTTTAATAAACGTGTATTTATTTGAAATGATGATACTGGATTATGTATGATTGGTAGAAGTGTTTCAAGATTATCAATTGCACATCGATTTAATTCATGTTCAAATGATGATGGTACTTGATCATTTATTAATTGTGCATAATAAATAAATAAACGTGAATTATAAATTTGTGATGTTTCTAATAAACGAATAATATTCATTTCATGCATACCTACAAAAAGAAAAATAATCATGATAATAATAATAATAATAATAATAAAGGAAAAAGAATATTGTATCAATAATGTGTTGTTTTTTGCCAGAAATAGGATTGATGTGATTCAGAGTATTCCAAAACCAATGTTAATTTGAGTTTCGTTTAAATTTTAAAAAATCCTGAATCTATTCAATCTTAGTTCGTATTACCTGTAATACGAATATCATCAATAAATAATAAAAATTTATTTATCACCGGTTGACTATCAATTGAATATCGTTCATCAACTAAACGATCAAAACGTTCACGTTTTGATAATAATGAATAATCTTCTGGTATTGTACTTAAACGTTGTATTGTATGTTCTATTGCTGGTGGACGTCCATTTGATTGTAAAAAACGATTTAATTTTTCTAAAAATGTTTGAAATATATAATAGGCAGCCGGTGGTATAATACCACGTGGTGATGATATAGCCATAAATTGTTGATTTGATGAAAGAAGAAAATCATGATATTTTTCTAGGAAACCTGTACATAATTCTTGTCCAAATTGTTTAGCTTGATTACTATCACCATATTTATAACGTGAATAGGCATAACGATCAAAAGATAATTTTTTTGAATTTGTTATAAAATGAAGAGCAAAACGTTGTTCTTCATTGAGCATCATAATTGTTTCCTGTGGTGTTTCAATCATTCTAGATAAAATATATCAGAACTAATGCTGTTTTATGATTGCTAACACACACACACTCACATGGAGACAAAGAGAGAGAGAAGAACAGACCGACGACTACGATGATGATAATGTTTATGATTAGATTTCTTTAACTTTTTTTTTATTTCCCTCAACCAGGCCGAAAGCTCTCGTGTTTTCTATATCGTGCTAATGCAAGCATTAGTAAAAACCTGCATTAACAGTTCATTCTTTTTTTTTAGTTGCTTTTTAGTAACTATATAGTTGAGCACAATTGATTTATACATATATTAATAGAAAATGAAGATTTTTACTTTATGTTATAATGAGGAAAAAAAAGAAACGAACAAAAAATTGACAGTTAATATGATTTGTTTTCTATTTCCTATTATCAATAAAATCATAGTATGTGCTTAGAAAAATTTTTTCTCTCATTGCTACTTTTCCTTTTTGAATATTACTCTCGCTTGATTGCACAACAATCTTATGAGCTTTCGAGTAGTAAAAATAAAAAAAAAAGAAGAAGAAGGAGAAGGTAGTTTTCCTTTTTTGAAGCAAATAACAATAAGAGAAAAGTTCGTGACATGAAGAAGAAAAAAATAATTCTTGCAAACTAACAAGAAACTATATGTGGCATATACACATGTAATTGTTTACGAGTTTGTGATTCGGGTATGGGTGATGCAATTTTTGTTGTCGTTGTTGTTGTTATTGTCATTTTATTATTAGTTGTTTCATATTGTAGTACATCAATAGGTGATGTTCGATGTGTTTGTTGTGGAGTTGTTGATCGTCTACGTCCAAGATGTTGAATACATAATGATGGTGATGATGTATAACTTGATTTTGTATGACTACTTCCTATTCGACCATTATTATTCATAGAACGATGTCTTTGAATATTAGGTAAATTTTGTGGATGAAAAAAACCACTTGTTGGTGTTGATGTTATATGATCAATAACAAATGAATTAGCTAAAATGATCATTTCTTCATTTGTTATATCACGTTCAGATGATGCTGAACAACGTGAATCTGTTCGTACAAGTGATCGATATACATCAACACCTTGACGTTTATGTTTTCTTCGATGTGCACTTTTTCGAGAATTTTCTGATGTTATTGCATTTGATGAATTTTTTATTGATTTTTGTGTTGAATTCAATGATTCAGGTATAATAACAACATTTGATGATGATGATGTTTTATTTAACATAATTGAACGTAAATCACGATAAGACATTGGTGGTGGTGATGGTGAATAAAGATTTGTTTTGATTGACTTTATATTTGTATCATATTCATGAAGTAAAGTTCTATTATCATATATATCAATACGATTTGTTGATCGTCGTGTTGTAAGCATCACGTTTATCTAGAGAGAAAAGAAATCAAATAAATAATGACTATTTATTTTTATTTGATGAATGACAAATAAATATAATAGATTTTAATATTTGTTATATTAATTATTAATTAATATATGAGAAGATTCTACTGTTTTTTTTTTCTTGTATGTTAAAAATTTGATCAAGTTAACAATAAGTATACAAATGAAAGGCATTTTTATTTGAAAACTTTAAACATTTTTTTGCTTGGTCATTTGCAATATTAACTGAGTAAATAGAATAAATTCTATTCTATTATTCTATTTCAATATATTGTTAAATGAGTAAAGCCACAAAAATATATTCTATGGAATTTTATTTAAATAGTAACCTATATTATAATGAGTCTAAGTAAATTAACAGAAATTTGAGAGAATTCATTTTGTAGCAAAACAAAAAAATCATGCTGTAAGTGATGCATTTTAACATATTGAAGATATTTTAAATGAAAAGATTAATGAATTCTATTACGACGATAGACTAAAAAATTGTTATTGAATCAATATTGTACCTGTTTAAATATTAAAACTTGGTTTTAAATTACAATAAAAAGACTGAATATAATTACTTAATTTGTTATTGTGCATTTTTCTCTTGTCAAAAGCGAGAGAGGGAGAGCGAGAGCGAGACAGAATGGCGTACTTTGTATATCAATAAACATGTCAAATCATGTTATACATTACCAATTATTCAATGTTGTATGAACGAGCATTATTCATACATTAAATTTAAAAAAGCCAAAAAATAAAATATGTCCTTCGTCTATGAAAAAAAAATTCAAACTAGTGGTTGTCAAAATGACATGTTCTCAAGTAGTTTTTATTGTCAGCGACATGAAAAATTAAAATGCATCAGTCTATTTCAAAGTGTTTAACATGCACAGACGACATTCAATGGCAACAATCATTTGATAAATGAATTTAAAAAAAAAAGCAGGAAAAAAGGAACAATAGCTAAAGAAAAAAGTTTTCATTACTTTTTCTTTTTGTTTTCTTTTATTTAAATAGAATAATATTCTCGTTGTATAAATACAAAAGGAAAAGACAAACAATGGAAAGTTACTTTTTTTTCATTCTTTTTTTTTTTTTCTTTTAGCCAAGCATACGTGGATAGATACGACGCATACGACCAATTCGAACACCTTTATTTGGACTAACTGTAAGAAGTGTACCAGCACGTAAACCAGCATTAATTGTAAATATTGTACGATTACGTATAGCACTTTGAGATATATTTTGTGGAAATGAATAATGTTTAAGTATATGATCAATAATTTGTTGAGAACTAACACCTGATTTTTCTTTATCTAATTGACATATAGCTTCACGTACCATATTACCAAATGCATGACGAATAAGATGATAGATTGGTACTTGATTTTTTGTTGAACTTGAATTAAACTTTGGTACAAATTGTACAGCACATGTTTCAGTACGATCTTTTATTGGTATACGTGTATGTTTTGATTGTTGTGTTTGATGTTTTCCTGTTGCTTTTGCTGATTTTGTACTTGATTTGGTTTTACTACCAGTCTTGACACTCATCGGTGAGGACTTGGATGCTGAACGAACTGATGAAACTATTGTCTATCAAATGAAAAAAAAATATTCGTGCTTTTATGTGATTCAGCAAAATTTAACCTTTTTCTTAGTGCCTGATTTTGTCTTTTGAGTTCCATTCGTTTTCTTGTGTGATTTTGATACAGCTAAAATTATTATTCTAACATGGAATATAGATAATAAAATAGAAATTTTACCAGTAGAACGAATGCTTGAAGCACCACCAACTGGTTGGCTTTGGCTATGTGTCGCTGATTTTGATTTAGTTTCTGATTTTGTGTGTATATCTGATAGGAAACAACAGACTATCTATTCAGAAAAGTTTAAAACAAATAATACCAGATGATGCAGCAGCAGTGAACGGCGAGTCCTATGATCAATTTATTTGAAAATGCTTTTTTTTTATTTCAATAACGAAAGTTCTATTTAACTTACTCCTAATTCAGTCTTTGATCCACTTTTTACATTTGTTTTTTTACCTATAATTATTATCGAATAAGTTGATTCAGTGTAGTTAATTAACAAATACAAACCACTTATATGTGAAGCCGAACGAACAGCACTTGTACCATCAACTTTTACTGATGAATGTGAAGCCGTATTAGATGGATGTTGTTGTTTATTCTTTGATTTATTACTACGCATTGACTAAGAAAAATGTAACAGAAAAAGATTAACTTTTGATTGGTTGAATAAATAGACCAGAATTGTAACCGATCGAAGATTTTTGAAATGATTTGATCCGACTGATGATCATTTAGGTTTCTTAAACATGAATTTGGTGATATTGCTATATAGATAGCGCAAAAAAAAACAGAGTAAGCTACCCATCAGCTAATTGCTAAACTTCAACAATTAAATTTTCACACTTATGAGGCATCTGCTCATAGTGATATCCGTTGTTTGAGCTCACATTGAATGTACAAGGAGGTTTCAATAAGACTAGAAAAATTCTAAAATGGTTCAAGATCACGGATCTCTGGAGCCAAGTTATGACTATTTTACTGAATTTTCGATCCAGCTTTGGCTACTTAACGAAAAAACCACATAACTCTATTGGCATCTGAAGTTTCGTTCATTAACAGACAAAATCATTAGTAGAATACTCTGAAAATTTCCAGGTGAAAAGAACGTCCCTTTTTTTGAGTTACTGAATTTTCAAGTAAATTCAATCTTTTGTAGCAAACGAACATTTGTGGAAAAGTCAATATTGTAATAAAGGAACACTCTTTGCAGCTGAAATTTTCAGGATATTCTGCTTGTCATTCGACCTATTTATTAGCGAAACTTCAGATCGAAATAGCGTTAATTGATTTTTTGGTAAATACCCAAGGACGAATCGAAAATGTAATACAATAGTCTTAACTTAGCTCCAAAGGTCCATGAGTACGGGTAGCTCCCTCGTCAGTCTTCTCAGAATGAAATCTAACATTTCGGTTTGAACGACGATCCATGTGATCTGTACCAAAACATATATAATATAATTCTAGTTCAAGTTGTACTTTTTAAAAAACTACAATATACTTCGATTAAAGGAATAAAATAGTGTGGACGAACAGAACAATATAAAACTAAAAGTTCTTGAAACCACACTGTTTGATTATTTAGTTAAGAGCAACCAAACTCTCAACAAATTTTATCAGAAAACTATGGCATATCTATAAACTCTTTTCTAACCGATTCGGTTACAACTCTGAAATTGACATACTGATTTTGAAGTCGATCGTTTAACTGTTCCAGATTTTGCAGTTTTCGATTTTGATTTGGTTTTATGTTTAACACCAAAACACAAGAAAAAAAAAGAATATAATTTCTTCTATTTAGAAAATTTAACATTATTATTACCTGTTTTCATGCTTGACTGAATACCACTTGCACTACCTGTTTTAACACCTGTACGTACAGAAGATTTTTTACTACTTGCTTTCGATTTTGATTTTGATTTGTTATCTTCCGACTAAAAAAAAAACAAATTAATATATACAGTATAATCAACTAAAACGAAAAATACTAACTCGAACTGAAGAATGCTGACGAAAGTTTGTCTTCGATTTTAGTGGCTAGATGAAATTATAAATTAAGAAAAATAGGAAAAAAAATATGAAATCACAAACATTATGTGATGTAGATGATTTGTCCATAGGTTTTGATGCTGATTGTTTAGCTATAGTTGATTTACTATGTAATTTTGATTTTTCATCATGACTTAATGTTCCACTTTTAGTTTTTTTCGATAGAGTACCACTAGTTGAAGCTGGTCTTTTACTTGATTTACTTGTTGAACGTACACCACTAATACTTGATTTACTTCCTGTCGAACGAATACCACTTAAATCTGATGATTTAGTTAAATTAGCAGCTTGTTTAATAAGATCTTGACAAAAACGTAATTTTTCTTCTTTTGTCATCCGTTCAAATTTCGCAGTACCAGTTGTCATATCGTAAGACATTGACGTTCGTTGCAATATGAATACACAACAAAAATACTATATATATGTATATATTAATAATAACAAAACAATCGTAATAATACGAACAAAAACACTTGGACACAGAAAATGAATTTAAAAAAAACAAAGAAATCGATTATTTTATACTAAAGATTAATTGTTGTTAACGAAACGCGCCATTTCTATTTTTTCTAATGGCGCCATTTATTTATTTATTTATTTATATACTAAACTAAAGTATTTTCAGCAACAAAAAAATTGTTAAAATATAAAATTAAAAGTCGTTTGTAGTTTTTGTACATTCGATAAGTGTTGACGACGGAACAGATGATTGAAGTTTTTTACGAGATACTTTTATACCAGATACATCATTTCCTAATAAAAGAATATAAATAATATAAAAAAATATAATGAACAATATACGTACCGATATTTTTTTGTAAACTTAAACGAGATTCTTCTATTATATTATCTACTACATTATTATTATTGTTTTGAGATTGTGTAGTTATTAAAGATGATCGACGTTTACGTGTTCGTTTAAGAATAACTATTATTAATTCATATAGTCAATAGAGTTTGTTGTCTTACAAATATTTCAAACATAAACTAACGAGCGATTTACAGTTTTCAATATTGTGAAAGAAGACAGATAACTGTATCAATCAATATAAAATTCAAGCAGTTATCTGTTCTTAGTGACCGTTTTAGAAACGATGCCTTGGGAAACTTTCCATTACATGTATGATTTCTCTAGATGAATATCTTTGCTAAGTTATATGTATTCTGCTGAGATCTCGAAATCGGCTAACTGATCACTGGTCGATTTGCAATGAGTTGATGTAGAAAGTTTTGACTATGTTGAAATAAATGATAGTGTTTGTTTTCTTTGTTAAAGTGACATGAGATAATCAAATCGATATTATAAAAATCTATTGTTCCCGCGTAATACTTAATTAAAACTGACAACAAGAAAACCAACGTCCCCACTTATATCAGTATGGTAAACCACCTAGAGAGATCATAATTTTCTTTATCAAATAACTATCTTAACAGTCATCATGTAATAGAAAACTTTTCAAGGGCATCATTTTCCATATTTGTTTTCTTTCAAAATATTGAAAACAGTAAATCACGAGCTACTTTAATGTCTGAGCTATTTGTGATACAATAAAGTCTATCGACTTTTCAAATGGAGAATAAAAATTTGATTATTATTATTATTATTAAAATTATATTTTCAACTAACTAGGATTAGATTGTTGTTGATTGTTATTTACATTATTCAATTTTGAACTTCTTGTACATATAGTTCGTGTTATTATATTCGGTGTATTCTTCAATTCATTTATTTGTAATAAATTTACATGATTAGTTTGTCGTTTTTTACGTTTTGTTGCTGTTGATAATTGAGTTTCATCATTTAATATATTTGTATTATTATTTTGTGTTGTTGTTATATCTAATTGATTGATATTTGTTGTTGATGTACTTATATTTATATCATTATCACCTGTACCAATTGTACGATATTGTCGTTGAGTATGACGATCAAATATATGTAAATCCGTTAATACTTGTTTTAAACTTGTTTTTGATGAAGAAAATGGTAAATTATGAATTGTATTTGTCTTTGAAATGCAAGATGTAAGTAATTGTTGTTTTAAATGATTACGTTCTGATCCTATTAATTCATTGATTATTAAATTACCAATTGATTCCAAACGAGAAATTATATTAGCTATTCAGAAAAATAAAATAATATAATATAATATTAAAATGAAAATATACGTTGAGTTTGATCACATGCATTTGTATTCAATTGTATTAACTGATCTGTTTTCGTCATTGTTGAATTTGGCTTTTTTTTATGACATAAAACTTTTTGAGATCGACAAGGCATAATGAAGATACAAGAAAATTATTGTATAAAATGAATTAGTAATGAAAATAAATTTTCTTGTCGCTATAGATATCTGTTTTTTGTGTTATTACATGAAAAAAAAAAAAACAAAAAAAAAAAAAACATGAATCCATAGATTGAGTTTTCAATTAGAACATTCAGAAAAGTATTGGCCATTAGAAATTTGAGCAACCTTTTTTTGTTGTCATAATTGGACAGTGCTAATCGAGTTACCCATCATAATGTTATTATTGACATAATCAGACGATGTTTTTGTAGCGAAACTTATGAATTCAAATAATTTAGAAAAATCTATAAAAATTGAAATGGAGAAAATTCATACTTTCGATATGATAGTATCCAGAATCAGCACAAAAATATGTATTGAATAATATCTAATTTTCGTCAAATTTCGGTTCTTTCATTTCAAGTATATTATTCGATGCTAATTTTGAATATACAAACACATCTTTATGACCTTGTTGCTATTATATTGAAAAAATGAATTTTCTTCAACAATTCAATAATGTTTTTTAAAAAGCATGTTTAACTAGATGACAAGAAAAGTAAGAAAAAACAAATTAGGTACATATTCAGACTTGATGCCTTTTGGTGTATTACAATTTTTGGAGACTTTTCTGATTTTTTCACTGGAAAAGCATCATATGACTATGTCAAAAATAACATTATTATAAGTCACTAGACGAGAGCTCTATCCAAACATGACGACAAGAAAAATTTCGAAATTTCCGATGCCTTAAAATAACTGATTTAGAATCTGTTTTAAGTATTTTTTTTTTATAAATTGGATACTTTTTTTCCTAACACATGACATAATAGTTGCCATTTTAGTTAAAGAGAAATCTTATAATGAAAAAATATCACATAAAGTGTTATTTGCTAATATAACACGTATTGAAATTTAATAGCAAGCGTTAAATGTGAGAAAAATTCTTTTTTTTTTTGTTTTTTAATCAATTATAAAATATTTTCATGTTCGTTCAATTGTTGTTCTTTATTGACAATATACTAATTTTAATTAAAGGTGAGTTGATTGATGAGAAAAGAAAAATGAACTTTCTTTTTTTTGGATGAATAGTAACCGATGGATATGTAAAAACTTATGCAGATGATTACTATGGGCGAATAAGAGGACCTAATCAACCAACTGGTCCAGATGCAGCGATCATTTTTTTAATGATATTTGGTTTTTCAATTGGAAGTTTTTTTACAATTTGCATTTTTGGTACACTTATTCTTGGTTTCTTTGATAATGGATTTTCATATTCACGGCTATTATTTTTACGTAGAAATATTTCATTAAATTAAGAAAGCTAATTAATGTCTCTCATTATGAAAATGAACAACCATAGATACTTTTAAAAAAACTACAATAAACGTATTCAAGTGAAAATATATAAACTGTTCCATACAATAGAAGATTCGTCTTTATTAATAAATTTTTCAGAAAATTATAACAATTGACACTGCTTTGACCAAAACCATATACATCCCTAATAAATTTGTTCTATACTAATTGACGATGAATTCATCGATTTAATTATAGGCTTAATTTTTCTATCAATGTAATGTAGATGGGGGGTGCATAGAAATCTATCAACTCACTATCTACCATATCCTTCAGTGCTTGAATTTCATCTTACATAATATATAGTTGATGATCTTACTTGATATAAGAACTTGCCATCAAATGTGTGACTTTAAAGCATACTCTTAAATGAGTATTTTCTTTTTCAAATTATATTTTTCTGTATGCTATTGCTCATATTTATTTCAATAATATATCAAATTATCATTCAATTGGTTGATACATTTTACTCTGTTAATTAATTATTAGAAAGAAGAGAAATGAGCAAATGTGTAGTCATTGCGACACATAATGTGTGATCAGAACAAGAAAAAATTCTAATAAATACGTAAACAAAAAACAAAGAGTGATCTTAATTCAACAGTTTTCAAGAACGCTAGAATATCAATTCAACTTTCATCGTAATCTTGTTACAATGTCATTAAACAATCATCTATGATGATTTTATTTTTTCGATGTTTTGAAGTTCAAGCTTCTCAATCACAATGTAAATGTTTCGATAGAAAAAATTCATTCAAAAATGTCAACCTTCAAAAAAGCTAATAAGACATTATCTTATTAATTGGAATTTCGTCCTGACAATAAATTGATCATTGTAATAATGACTCGTAGTTCTCTTCTTTCAACTAATCAACGAATTGTAAATCATGCATATACATCCAATGAATAAAATATCTTATTAATATCTTTTCAGAAATTAATTAGGAGCGAATTTTTACCAACATTTGGACATAATAAAAAAATTCTAGTTCTTCTATTACCAAGATAAAGTTTATAACAGTAACGAACCTAGAATGTTGAGTTAGGAAAGGCTCAGTCTTCTCTCACTAGTTTACAATAAATCTTGAAAAGAAATGCTAATATGAATCATTTGATTAACAAATCAATTGACACAAAATAAAAACAAAATGATTTCAAATTAAATCAATATTATTTTACAGATAAAGACTGAATATATTTTATTACCGAAAATACATGTATCATATGTGTTTCTTTTGATGTATATATATCATTCAACATGATTTTGTCTCTTATCTTCATAACAAATAAAAGAATATGCTTGTTCGTATTAATTATTGTATTCCTATTTAATACCGCTTCTTTAGTTGTAACAAAACTTGTAAACTAGTTAGAATGGAAACATATATATATATTGAGTTGGAAAGAATGTTTACTATTATAATTGAATTTTATTTTCTATTGATTTTCTTTCATTTTTTTTTTCAATATGATGAATTTCAACAATTCAACATTTCTTCCATTGGTATGTTATTAATATCTTAGTAATTCGTTTTTTTATTTTATTTTATTTTTTTTAAGTTTCCTACATTATCACCACCATCTATGCAATCATTCTGTAATTGTTGTACAACATCTTCTTTATTTTCTACTTCTTCAAATTTAGTATGTTATAAATTTGCTTTTTTTAATTAGAGTTTAAATGTGTGTATGTCTTTAGTTTCAATCACCATTTATGCCAGATATACCTTTAATTATTGCTCCAAGTCCTGTACCATCAATTGTAAGTTTTAAAAAATCATATATATACAATATATCGATAACAGTTATGTCTATTTTTATAGATTTCATCATCTCCAACATCATCATTATCAAATTCGGATAGTCGTCCATTGGTTGCATTACCACTGCGTTCAGCTTCATTTGATTTATCATCATTAATAGCAAAAGCTCGTTGGCGTCGTGAACAATTTGGTGAATATCTTGAATGTGCATTTTGTAAAGCAAATGGTGAATCATATGAAATTTATTCTTCACATCGTCTTCGTGATAATGAAAAAATGATAACATTATGTCCAATTCTTCGTGCTCATATATGTCCACGTTGTCATTTATCAGGTGATCAAGCACATACAATGAAATATTGCCCAATTAAAGCTGAAATAAAAGCTAATCGACGTATGCGTGAAATTGAATTAGCTATGAAGAAAAATTGATTTTTTTGTTTTTTTTTGTCTAATTGGATTTGTAAATAATTTTGTTATTGTATTTATTCAAGAAAATGTTTACATATTTATTCTGTTAGTTATTTATATTTAATAAAATTTGAAGATATAGGTTGAAAATTTGAAATCAAATTTTTATTTTTTGAGAATTTATGCAAATATGATAAAATAACTTAGTCATGATTATCAGAAAGGCTTAAAAAGATATTCATGATGTTATAAACATATATTGTTCGAATTATTTTAGTTATATTTTTTGGAGAATCTTCTTTTTTTCGGAACTTCTGAATAGTAACCGATCAAAGGTATTTAAAACTTTCAGAACAGTTGGATCTCGATAAGAAGAACAAAACTGGTCATGGAATTCAAATTTCAAAATACTTTGTTCTAAGAACTATTAGGGTTGCAAAAGCTAAAAATTGCTTTGCTTTCTCAATTGCAGTATGTCAGATAGAGCTGGAATTATTTTTACAGATCCTAGACACTGTTTGGAGTGCATACTTTTTTATCTCTTTCCATTTGAAATAAAAAATCAAGGAAAATATTGTTTTTACTAGAATTTTTTTTGTATAATCAATCAACAAACAACGGTAAAATATAGAGTTTGGATGTTTTAGTGGTATTTATCAAAAGTTTTTCTTCAACTGAAGTGATCGAACGATGGCCATGTTCAGTAGTGTTAGAGATCTATCATCTATTCTCTCAGTACTTTTAAAAACAATCCTTAAGAGAGTTCTGCATACAGAAAGAAATAATTGCAGCACAATTTTTTCTGCTAAAAATTTCGATAGTTGGGTTTAATCAAAGTAGTAGCTCACAATGAAGAGTCTTCATTTATCAAGCATTTGATAGAGGGCCCTTGAAAACTGTATCTAAAAACGCAAAAAGTTTGATTTTAACATCCGAAAAGGGAAGAGTCTACTTAAATGGGTTTACACGATTTAATGACCGTTGATTAGATAAAAAATAAATTCCACTTAACATTATTTTTGTATGAGAATTTACTTTACATTGATTATTTCGAAGAAGAGAAACAAGCGAATGAATTTGGCTCCGTTTCATCAACAATTTTTATTCAGCATTATTTTATGAAGAAAAATAAATACAAATTCGTATTAGAAAATATAATTCAATGGTTTATAAGATAAGGACAACAAAATACTAATGATTTTTTTTACTAATCTTATTAAAATATTCGTTTTATGCCAAACATTCTTTTTCATATCGTCGTCATTAAATCAAGAGTTCCTTGATTTTTTATTTCATGCAGGCTTGTTGGTATTATTTTCAAGTTGTTTCATCGTAGGCATATTGAATGCATAATCTTTCTTTATTTCATCAACACTGCATATAAATTCCGAGTGAAGATGTAAATATTTACATTAAGTTAGTGGTATCAACTATCCAATCCAAGTGTGTGTGAAGTAGAGAAACCCAACACGTACACCCACAGTTACACCCTAGATCAATCACAATGTATATGTTTGCATGTGGGGATTTTATTCGAGAATGTTGACGGTCAAAATAATTAGTACGTGATATTTATATTATGTTTGGAAAATTCATTGAAATTCTGTTTTGATAATCAGATGATTGTGGCAATGATTACATTAAGAATAAATTGTTTATGTAATCAAGAAACAGTAAATCATGCATATCTTTTAAACTGAATGTATATACTTTAAATGAAGAATATACTTTTGTTTCAATTATTTAAATATTTATTTTTGAGAAAATTTCGAATATTGAAATTTATTCAAAGAAAACTTTAAAATGTATTTTCTGTGATAATATCTATCAAACAATATTGTTGTAGATTTCATTTTATTAAAGAACAATGAATAAAATAAGACAAAACTAATTTTATATTTTCAAAAAACAAACAAACAAGTCTAATATTTTTTTGTTATTTATTCGTTCATACAACCAGAATGGTTTATATTGACTAGTAAAAAAGAAATATCAGATACCAGCAATGATTACTGATCAATTTTTTCCATTGTAAATATATATAGATAGATCTATGTAGGTAATTGATGATGTTTCAGTTTTGGATATGTTCGTTCAAGATAATTAATAAAAGCTCTCGTTATTGTTGTATAAGTGTTTAAAATTGTTGCTGAAAATTTTAAATCTGTATTATCAAAAAAATAAGGTATTGAAACAATAGTTAATTGTAAGTTTTCATCATGAATTAATTGTCTATTAGATTGTAGATACCATTTTTCTGCTGTTGGATCATATTCTAAACCAGCATAGGATATAAACATACCAGTATTTATATTCATTAAACCACGATTTAATACTTTAACAAGTGATGAACCAGAAACATGTATTGTCACAAGACTTGATACAAATGGTAAACAACGTAATATATCATATTGTGTTATTGTACCCATTATTTGATCATCAATACGAATAGCACCTGAGTTAAACACACATATTGTTGTATTAGTTGCATTCATCATAGCTTGACATAATGCACGTGTTAAATGTGATTGTTGAGAACGTATTATTGATGAGCGACCATCTAAAGTAAAGCCAGGTGGTAAAATACATACTATACGCTCAGGTAAAAAGCCTAAAATATACATCGATTTAATTAAATATAAAAAAAAAGAAAAAGTAAATAAATTATTTTTTTTTTCTATTACCTTGCTCTCGATATGCTTGTAAACCAGCTTCATAGTAATAATTTGCTATTTCAGCTGTTTGTGGTTCATCAGGAAACTGTTCTGTTACTTGTGTAAGTTTAGAAAATATTAATAATTGTTTTGTTTTAGGTTGATATGCAAAACGATGAATAAATACTGACAGAGCATTACCATCAGCTTTATATATAGGTGCATATTTTAATCCACGTTTTAAATAATAATTTTCATGTTCATGTCCACCCATAAGTACATGAATACTTGGATTATGTTCAATGATATCAATATCATTTTGTAGATTAAGATGTGTTAAACAAATAAGTACATCCCATTTTAAATGTAAATTATTGCGCAGATGTTTTATATATTGTTCAGTAAATACTGGTAATGTTCGTTGTGATGTTATATGAACATATGGTGCACTTGATGATGGTCCAAAATTATCATCTATAGTTAAACCAATAAGAAGAATTTTAATATTTGATATTGTTAAAATTTTATACGGTAAAACATTATGAAATGGTGTTGTTGTATTAACTTCATAAACATTTGTTGCTATCCATTGAAATTTTGATTCATTTAAACGACGTCGTAATGATATTTCTTTCAAATCAAATTCATGATTACCTAATGTTGCATAATCAAGACCAAGTACATTTAATGTAGCAATCATTTGTTTACCATTTAACATTGATCCATTAACTATACTATTACCTATTTAAAGAGCACAAAACAAAAACAAAATCTATTTTGAATTTCATACTAATTGTATGTATTTCTAAAGTATGTAGACAATTAATAGGCTTCAATTTTACTATTAACTATTATCGATTCTGGCTTGACAAAGAATTACAAAGAAAAAAAGAATTTGTGTATCATGGACAAAGAAAATTCAGTCAAACTACTAAATAAGTAACTAAGATTAATCTTTTAAATAAGCTATGCCATACATTTTAATGATCGAAATCAAGAGAAAGTTAGATTACTAACGAGGAAACTACTAAAACTGATGCTCATCATTTAATCTTATTGTGAATTTGCAAAGAGGTTTCTGGAAAACTAGAAAAATCTTAATATGACTCGTATCCATGAACCTCCAGAGTCGGGTTATGATTATTTTACTGAATTTTTGATCCAGTTACAGATATATACCAACAAAAATGAAGTAGCAGTATTTCGATCTGAAATTTCGTATATAAACAGGTTGCATGGCTAGTAGAATATCGTGAACGTTTTCAGCAGAAAAGAACATTCCATTGTCAACATATTGATTTTCCAAGTCAACTCGATTTTTGTAACAAGCAATCATTTTTTGAAAACTCATTATCTCCACAAAGGAACATTCTTTTTGAGTGAAACTTTTAGGATATACCCAAAGTCATCAACTCTATCTATAAGCAAAATGTTAGGTCGAAATCCTGTTATTTGATTACCAGTAAATACCTAAAGCATGATCGAAAAATCAGTAAAATAGTCGTAGCTCGGCTCCAAAAGCCTAAAAACATGAATCGTTTTAGGATTTTTCTAGTCCTATCGAGGTCTTCTTGTGAACCTAATATGAGCTCAAACAACAGACATCAGTTCAGATAGTTGATTCGTATGTGTGTACTTAAAGTTAAGTATGAATAAAACTTTTTGTTGTGTTTCTTTTTTCTTTTTTAACTTCGAAATAGTTGAAACTCTATGATTGAAACTTTCTATGTAAAAAAATTCAATCATTTTACGAAATGAATTAAAATCAATAGAAATTTTTTTTGTTTGTCTACAAACTAAAACTTCATATTTAATCATTAAATTCATTTATTTGACATGTGTCTTTTTCAAGATTCGTTAGTAAATTTTTTTTTCCTTTTTGTACCTAATGCTGATGGACTAACAATATCACCCGCTATAACAGTGAATGTGTTTGGATTTTCCTGAAGAAGTAATTTCCTAATTGTTGCTACACGAGCCATACCACCTTTTTTCCCACCACTTAATGGTTTGAGTTCATAAATATCATTCATTTGTAGAATTGTCCATTGTACATATAAATGTGGATTATTTAATAGAGGAGGTGAACCGATATCATCGAGATATGGTATGGATCGTGTATGGCTACGAACAACTGACGTGACATTATTAAGATAGTTAGATGATGATGATGATGATGATGGTGATATGTTATCCCCTGGTGGATCAATTCCACGAAACCAACCGAATACGGCAAGAATAGTAGCAATTGTACAAAGAGATATTAAGAAAGCTATTTGGCAAACAGTTACTTCAATTTTACTTCGACAACCCATTATAATATATAATTCATCTATAACGAATTTAAATCTTAAATAAAATAGATGTTAATATCCACGCCAGGATTTCAATATATTTGTTTTTCTTTCTTATCGTTATTCCGATAAAAGACTCACGGTGTTGGTTATCAATAAATGTCGGTATTATTGGCAATCATATAATGATATTAATAAATAATGACGTTGCTCGGATGCACTTCGTTTTTTTTTTGAAATGGTTGTATGAAGTGTCGATTCTTATGTATTTGAAGGTTTTGAATTCTCTAAATAAAATAACCATATTGACCATACATATTTAAGATGTCAAAATCAATTGAATTTCATTATTTTTCTTGTTTTATCGTACATATAGATTTCATATCGAATAAAAAAGTGAAGTTTGACGGCAAATTGACACGTATTACGTTTTTTTCTTTATCTAATACTTACATAAAAAACTGACAAAGAAAATTCGTATCAGAACAAAAAGAAAGCGAGAAAAGAAAGGCAAACTTTTTTTTTTTTGTTTGTCGTTGTAAATGAATCAATAGATCTTCTCGCTTTTTAATGATCGATTTGTCGAAATAAAAAAAAAAATGAAAAAACTTCATTTATTGCTCTAACGCATTGAGTGTCAATTTTTTCTTCAAATAAATGAATCGTATCTATCTATATCTTAAGTGTATATATATTGACAGATCGAGGGTAAAACTGACGGAGAGATAAAAAAGAGAAAAAGGAATAACGATGTTAAATAAATGGCAAGACATTGATACATTCGACATTTAGCCATGTTGCAAGAATAGTATCCCTAGTGGGCTGTTGATCTCAATCATTCAGAACCACTGCATTAAGTAAATCAGGCGGTTTGAGAATAATATCAGAATGTTTATGACATATGCAACAGAAGTATAGACGCAACACTTCATGATGCGAGAAGTCATTTGTTTCTGTCGGTGAAGCATACTGTATTAGTATTTTTAAGACTTCATTTAACGGTTGTCATGAAATTATATCATGATTTCATTCTACACATTAGTTTTACAATATTCTTTTCCAATTTGACTAACATGCTTCTATTTTAATTCTTATTGAACTGTTAAATACCTTACATGTTGCATTGTAAAGTAAGTATTAAAAATGAGCAAACATTTAATGATTCAAAACATAAAAGAGAAAAGTTATTTATTTCCATAAAAATACGACGTGCCATCGCTCTTTAATTACCAAGTTAGAAGAGAAAAAAAAGTCTTAGAAATACGTGTAAAAAATATGAAAAAAAAAATCAAAACAAGCTTTCTTAATTGCTTGTATCTTTTTGTTTTATATTCTTCTAGAGGATGATCCATTTTAATATTTATAAATAAAAACAATAAAGGGATTTATTCATACATCATTAGTGATAATGCTAGATACTTGATCTCAGAAATTTTTCATATTACTAAAGTATTATTAATTTAACTATTGTCAAATTACTTACGGCATATCAAAATTAAAGACAGTAGTACTTTAATTTCTTATATAAATTCTAAAAAAAGTTACTCTCTACACTCATTGATAGTATAAACGACGTTCTATTTTTTTGCACCATTAGGTTATTGCTTTAACTAATATCATAATACTAAATTTCAATCACACCTTTGCAACTGTCATGTGTGATGATAATATTATTTCATATTGTCTTTGATAGGTGTTCTCCCCTCTTGATTGTCTTTTTGTTCTTCTCCTGTCTATTGTTTACTCATTTTTCTCCTTTTCTCTAATGCGTAGCTATCTTTATTTATTAGGATATATAAAAATAGTCATAGAGAAACAAAAACGAAATACAGAACCAAGTAACTCTCGTGCTTTGTCTCTAAATTCTTATCGAATTTCATAATACCGTTTCGATCGTCTCTTAATTATCCTAAGAGAAAAAGTTTCGTCATCACAAATGGAACATAATTCATCATAAATAACCCTTGCTCGAGTATTAAGTGCAATGCACACTTTAGAATAGAAGCGAAAATTTATCTTATTCATCTAAAAGAGAGATAAGTAGTGTCAAGATTTGATCTAACTTTATTTCTTTAGCTTTCTTAAGGAGATGCTAATAGGGTACAGATGCAAACAAAACAAACAAGACATACGTCTTTATTTATATATATTTATGTCGACGATTAGGCATGAAAAGAGCCAAAAAAAAGAATAAAGAAAAAAGAAAAGAGAAGAGAAGAGAAGAGAAGAAAAAGGAGAAAATCACGAGGAGAATACATATCAAAGATAGCATGAAATAATGTAATCATCACACATGATAGTCAAAAATGTCTTATTAAAATTTTACTATTATGATATTAGTTGAAGAATAATAAAATAGTACATATAATCAATTCAGTTGAACAAACTAAACTTATGAATTTTTCATGTCTTTAGTTTTTAGAATATTTTATTGATATAATTCTTATTCAAGAATATGGTAAAAGATCGATCAATTCTTGAGTATATAGTGCCATAAAATACTCATGTTGAGTTCAAACTATTCAATTTCAAGGTTTTTTCTTTATGAGTACTCAAAATAAATTTTATGAAATCGTATTAAATAAAAAAAAATAATCCTTACTCATTTTCCTACAAAAAAAATGATTGACAAATATAGTTAGGACGACTATTTCAGATCTTACGTTTATATCACACACTATGATTGAGAGGGTATTCCATCATAACTAAAGATACAATGTCGTTGACATTTTACATACTTTTTCTTGACGTAGAAGGCTAAAACTTTTATCAGATATTTATATCTAAACAAGATTTTGGTTTTTTTTTTGCAAAGTTTCAGTTTATTAGTTAAAACAAATACTGAAATGCATCGATAAGGTTAACATGTATGAATTGTTGTATGAAATTTTTGTTTCACAGCGCAAGTAAAATATGTTTTTCATACAGGTAATTCTGTGATTTCAAATAATATCAACAATAACAAATTTTAATATGAAATTAAAGTACGCGTCGAAAATAGAATTTATGAGTATTAAATAATGAGAGTTTAGTATCGAATTCAGGAAATTCCTAAAATGTTACGTCATATCAGCAGAGAAAGATTCTTTTAATAAGACCATTCAAACTAGATGTCATATAAAATGATGAATATCAAAAAGTACTAGATATCTGACCTGAAAATCTTGGAATAATAATCAAAAATGAAGCTGAAAACTAATTGCTCTCAGAACCAGAACATTATTGTTAGGATGAAGAAGCTCTAAAAAAAAACATATTTCATATGTTTTAACAAACATGTAAATAAACACTAACCTATCCTAAGTTATTTTGTGACCGTTTCCGTCTCATCTTCCAAGTGTAAAACGGATAATGATCATCGTGCTGATTATTGATTATATTCATCAAATCTTGAACAAAAAAATTAATATTAGTTTTTCATATTCATCCTTTTAAATGAGACCTAGTTTAAATTTCCTCATTAAAACAATTTTTCTTTGTTGATATGCCGTAAAGTTTTAGAAATTTTCTTGGTGTTAAATTTGTTATTATTGACGTTATCCGAAATCATAGCGTTACCTGTTGGAATATGTATATCTAAAATTTTTTAAATTTAATGACAAATTTTTATGTTAAATATTCATGAATTTACGAAAACAAAAAAAATCTTAAATAGTTTGTATTGAATTTGAATCATCCAAAAACAATATGAAGCATTTGTTCGTACGAGTTGTAGCATAATTATTTAAGGAACGTATAGAATCAGTAAAGTAGTGATATTAAATTGCTAATTTATGAAAAACTAAATATATGTGGCATGTACATAACGAAAAAATTCCCCGAAAAATATCTAATATATCATTACAATCAGAAAAAAGAGAATACTCAAAAATTGAGGAAATTTTCGAAAAAAAAATATATAGAACTGATAGACCAAACGAGAAAAAGCGTATTTCTGTACTTCTTCGTACTTCAGAAGTACAGAAATGTTTGCAGGAAAACGAGACAGTTTTTTTAGCTGCAGATATTTATTAAAAAACAAAAATAAACAAACCATAGAAAAATAAACAGTATCAAATATGTCGTTGTCGGTTACAAAAAGACGGAAATCTATGTCAGAAAAACACAGCTAGGCAAGTCAAGTCAAAAATGCCTCAAGTCCAAGTCAAGTCAAGTCAGTCTTGTGACCTGACAGACACCTGATTTGCTCAACTCTGCATAAAAGGTTTACTCTGTTTAAGCTTTTCTAACTATTATCAATACTGGATTATTTCAATTTCTTTCTTATTCCAGTTTTATATCATCATGCATCGATATTATTATTTTTCGTGAATATTAGTATTTCTTTTTGTTAGATATTCAACATAGTTCTTGTATTTTTATTTTAATTAAAGCAAGTACCAGTCTTCTTTCTAGGCCTGTTTTTCTGTTCGCTATATTATGAGAAAAAGGAATAATTTGACGCTTTTCTCTCTGAACATGTTACTGCAAAAAAGAAATAAGAAGAACAAAAATAGTGATGTGAAAGAAAACAGTTTAGCACACTTTTAGTATTTAGTGAAATTTTTCGTTATTTTACGATAGTTGAGCTTTGTTTTCTATATCGTTCGGTGCAGAATTCAACGGACTACATGTTGGTAAAGATTACTTCTTCTTACATTGAGAAATTAATTAATATTTTCTTAATAATTAGTGGTTAATTAACGAAATTTTTATTTCTTTTCGACGTCTGTATATGGCATATGAGAGAGCAATAAAAATTGAATAAAATTATATTAAGATTATTTCAAAATGGATCATCATGATGAGATTTTCTGAGCGTATACACTTTTCATTAGACACAGTATTCATTAATTTTAATTAACTCAAATATTAAACAAAACTTTAAATTCGCAAAAGTCAATAGAAATTGAAAAGTCTCATTTTTCCTTTCAAACTTTACAGCGTTATCAAATTATACAATGCAAAAAACAGACAAAATATCTAAAAATGATGAGTGAAATCACTTCCTTAAAGTAAAGGCGACCAAGAGATTGAATAGTAGGTTGTATTGGGAGCGACGCCGTCTCGTTTGAAAGGGAAAATGACACTCTTCGAATTCTATTGACTTTTGCTAATTTAAAGTTTCGTTTAATACTTGAGTTAATTAAAATTAATGAATACTATGTCTAATTAAAAGTGTATACTCTCAGAAAATCTCATCATGATGATTTATTTTGAAATAACTTTAATATAATTTTATTCAATTTGTATTTCTCTTCCATATGAAATACACAGAAGTCGAAAATAAATAGAAATTTCATTAATTAACCACTAATTATTAATAAATATTAATCAACCAATTGTCCATTAATTTCTCAATATAAGAAGAAGTAATTTTCACCAGCATGTAGCCCGTTGAATTCTACACCGGATGGTATAAAAAACAATGCTCAACTATCGTAAAGTAATGAAAACATTAGCTAAAAGAAAGAAATGCTCAAAACCATATAGAAGTAAATATACATGTCGAGAAGTATGAAGACGTATGGAGTAAAGACATTCGGAGTCAATTTTTTGTAACTTCAACTCCAAAAAATTTGGAAAATGTATCTTTCTGTAAACTAGTAACACTCACATGTACAAAGATACTATGTAATTTAAGGTTAGTTTACTATCATGAACCATATCTGATTTTGAGAGTACTATGAGCGAGTTAATGAATATGTCAGATGTTAGACAGAAAAATTAAAATTAATTAAATTTGTGAATATCTTTATGTATTCAAAATACTTGAAATGACTGCAAAAATCTTGCCGTAAGAAAAGAAAATGTTTCTGTTAGATTAATAGCATACAACAAAACCACAAACTAAAACTCAAGTTTGGGATAATTTCTACTAAGTTATGTTACCTAAGAAATAAATTAAAAAAGACTTGTGGAGTTTCTATAATTTATATCAACTCCGGTTTTGATTATGATCGAGTCGGTGATCGAAGTCTGGTGTAGGTCTCTAGTATAGAATAGTATGAAGAAACACAGACGTATGCTTTTTTTTTCGTTTCGTGATAGATGAAATATCTTATCAAATGAGAATTAGTCATCAAAAGCAATGAAGAGTATGTGCATATGCATTGAATTTTATTATAATTTATGTTTTCGAAAAATATTTGTCTTGCAAAGGTTCCTTCCATCAGATGTTTATAAATATCATTGGTCAAGAAATAAACATGTCCCAAAAGTTCATATATTTTAATCTTATCTGAGCATTTCACTATTAGTTTTAGCTAGAGAGCTCAAACTTTGGAAAGTTCAAGATATTGATTAGATATATATAAGTGATAAAAATTTTAGTTTTCTAAGCCAAGAACAAGTATAAAAACTGTTATTGACAAGCTATCTTTAGTTAATACAGGACATCATTATTATTTAATATTAATGTGGACATTCGAAGATTATTGTCAACAGTAGTGACCGAATCGAGAGGAGGGGTGTTGAGAGTGCACACGTTTGTCCCTCCACGTACGATTGTAGAAAACTTTTATCTTGTTCCAGTAGAGCAAGAATCTGGTTTTTGCATTCTGTTCGAAGATAGATATTTTTGCGTTGCAAAAAAAAACCTCGGTACTTCTCCAATGTTGGCTGCTTCAGGCCGCCATCGGTTATCAACATTGAGTATGAGCCTGAAGAAAAACATTTCTTATCAACGAAAACGAGTAGAAAATTAATGAGATAAGAAAAGATAAAAGAATTACTTTTCGAAAAACAAAGAAACATTTCTCGTTCGAAAAATGGAGCCATGTTTAAGTATAGAAGAATTCGTGAAAGAATTTGATACACCTAATTTAACTGGTTGGAAACTATTTTCACAAATTCCAACTTTAACGGTCTATCGACGATCACATAAAGTTTGTTATTTCAGTTTCAAAGACGCAATTATGATTATAATTGTTTTGTTTTCTAGAAATTATTTTATTATAAATGTTTTTCTCATCTTCCGGATGTATTACCAGAAACTTTTTATAAAGTAGCACTTGATGTTGAATATCGAGTAGTTTGGGATAAATATCTTAAAGGTACTATTTATCATAATTTATATAGTCTATTAATAAAAATCTTTTATAGAAGGAAGAAAAATTAGTGATGAAGATAAACATGGTGTTTATTGGCAAATTGTTATGCCATTATTTATGAGTAATCGAGATGTATCCTTTTTCTTTTTGTACTATAATTCAATTTATATTTTTTATTCCACAATTATCATAGTTATTTTCCTTAACTTTTTTCTCAAATACTTTATATTAATAGTATACATTTTTACAAGAAAATAATGAATTTGATGTTGGTAATCGCCATTTTTATTACATTTTAACACGTAGTGAACAATTCCAAAATGAACCACCAAGAAAAAAAATTATTCGAATTGAAAATTGTCAATCACAATCATTAATTTGTTCAGATGGTGCCAATGGTTTGAAATGTATATTTGATATTTTGCAAAAAAAACGGAAGGGAGATTAAAATAGTTTATTATTTCTTTTTTCTTTAGCAATATTCTTGTATTGTGAAGATCCACGAGGTAGTTTTCCTAAAGTAGCATGGTCTTGGGTTGCTAAGGTTTACATAAAATTTATTTGTATGAATAATATTTTTTTCATTGAACATATATATTCTAGTTTGGTATTCCATATTATGCAAAATTAACACATAATGCTTGTAATAATTATCCTCAATGGATACAAGATAAAAAGATGGTATTGCCTAATGTAATAGAAGATGATATTGATAGTGCAGCAGCAGCAGCTGCTGCTGCTGCTATGATTGTACCGACAGAGGGTGAACCTGGCAATGATGCTAATGATAATGATAATGAAGATGAAGAACAAGAAGATAAAGAATAATTTGGTTTTATTTAAAGTTCTTTTTTTTTCTTATTTATTTTTCAAAAATATAATTCGGGTTATATGTTAATTATTCGATCAATAAATAGATCAATTGACACAACATCTAGTTACTGTCGAAGTTGAATGTATTCTACTCTAGTTTTAGCTCAGTTATGTCACTTAATCTCTTCATTAAATGATTTTTAATGTTGAGTAATTATGAGTTATAGATATTTTCTTAATAATAAGATTGAAAACATCTAGCAAACAATGATTAATTTTAAAAAAAAAACTCTATATACATATATTTATCTAAAAATGTTTGAAATAAAACAAATTTAATTTGATTTTCTTACTATGTTAGTAGCTAATATAAATTTGTTAGAACGAGTAGAAACTCTCAGATAAAAATATTTAGCATTACGATTAGAGGTGTCAGCGTTTCTTTTGCCAGATGCGGGAACACGATATGTATTCTCATTTTGATAAACGGAAACTTTTTAAGTTTATTGAATGAAAAGTAAATTTTTAAAAATCATGATTCGTCATAAAGTTTGACCAGAAGTAATCGAGGTCAAGGAATCTGAATTAATGATTGGTTCCTCAAAATTTTGGGCTTTGTTTTTTTTCCATAAATAAAAAATTGATTTTCTTTCGCAAAAATATTTCGGTTGATTAAAAAAATCAATTTTTTTACTAAATGTTTTTTAGTATATATATCAAATTTCAAATTTCAAGAAACCAATTATACATTCAGACTCCTCGACTTCGACTACGTTTGATCAAATTTGGTAAAAAATCCTTATTTTTTTCAATCTTCTATTCGAGACAGACAAAATGCTCACGCTCATGAGCGTAAGATGGATAGTTCAACAAGGAACGGAATGAAAAAGTGGTACCTCTACTTATATTCTGATCTGAGAGTGTTACGCATTTCTAGCAATGGGAACGCAATTCACCTGCCCGTTCCTAAGAACAGTACGCAAAAATGACACGAAAAGTTAGAGCGTTTATAGCGCAAGTTTTATAAGCCTTTCTTGTAGAAACTTACTTTCCCTACAAGATGCACTACGGTTTGTATTCCTGACGGGAATGCAAGGTGGTCAAAAAAGCAAACCACTCAAAATACCCAATGAGGCCTAACTATTCAAAATTCTGAATTTTAGGTTTTTTAACTTTTCAACAGTGCATATAGGTGGACCTATGGTTGAAAGACGCGAAAGGTCGCCTGTAGAACAGTTTTCGAATAGGTTTTGACTTAATAAATAGAACCAGTATTTTTTCTCCCTAACATTTGATTATAACACATCCGCATATCATAATGCATGTCTTCGCTTCTGTTCGTTCTGGATGTAAGATTGTCATTGATGAAATGCATTGAATTGAAAACAAAGTACTTTTCTCCAACTTATAAATTATTTTGCTACATTAGAAGTCCAAATGAAAGAATTTAATTCTGAACAAAGGTTTAAAAACTTTTCCGATCCATAAACTTACAAAAAAAAAGAATTCTGTACTAATATCATTTTATTGGAATTTCCGTTAAAGATTTTACTGTTAGAAATCTTGTGTAGTTTCAATGATAAAAAAGTAATAATGACGTCATTGCAGTCTTTTCTTTTTATTATTGACGGCTGATTTGGTATTGACGAATTTTGTTTACTAAAACTACCATTGCAGTCTTCCATTGTGCTAACATGTATGATATTTATCTTGCGCAGAACAAATAAACTCACAATGTTCACATTTTCATCAATGATTTTGCACCTGTCTTTCTCCTATTCGTCTCTTATCCTTTAGAATGTTTGTTGCTATTATCCTGAAAGCTAAAATGAAACGAAGAGAGGAAAAAATTGAACGAGACCTCGAATATTTTGAAGAGAAATGAAACCTCTTACGAACAATCAACAAAACGACACTTGAAAGTCTTATTATGAAATTCAATTGAAAAAAACCGTATAAGTTTGGTTACTTTAACGATTTTGCTTTGGCCTTGTGTTCGTCATATTGCACTTGTTTCAGTCCTCCACATAAGAAAAAAAAATTACACAAACATGATGAAAATTGATGACGCATTGTGAATAAACACATCAACATAAAGAAAAATTAATTTCAGCTGCCAATCATAGTACCGAACCATACCATTTGAAAGCAAGCAACATATATGTCTGATAAAGTTCGTTCATCGCTTTTAGCATTACCTGTTGGACTTGTCTATCGTATTCTGGACAAGCTCGATGAATTAACAATTTTATGTTCGGTTCGCAATGTGTGTACACAGTTGAATGAGATCACCGATACATATGATCGATATCAGGTAAATTTCAAATTTATCATAGCGTAAGATTTTGATCATTTTCAATACATCATTCAGTTTAATAAATTATTATTTTTGTTATCTTGGGTGTTGACTTTAGAAGAATAAAATTTCTGAGGTACTATTTTGATTTTGATGAATATTACCCAAAAGAAAAGGATGAATTATATTATTCAATTCATTTTCGAAGATTTTATTGTGTTTTCTACTTTTTCTCTGATATTTTGTTACAAAGAAAACAGGGTTAATCTATTTTAAACATGCATTTAATCCTTTTGCATTGCAGTTTTATTTTTCAACGGTGATTGTAGAAAAGATTTCTTCAAATAAAATAAAGTGTGGATGTTATAATACTGCGAAGTAATCTCAGTTATACAATCATCCAATGAATGCCAGTAGGTTCATATAGTCAAAGAAAATGAATAAGTGGTTGTGATGTATTTTAATCCTGGCACGTCTTTTCAATTTTCAAATACAGAAAATGAAATGTAACCTTTCAAAAATTAGTATCTTTTAATAGAGGTTTATTTTAGAGAGGATAGATGATTTATTTGATTGATCAAACGATCGATTGGCACTAAACAGTTGTCTAGTTTATGATTCTTCTTACATAAAAAGGAGTCTTCTCAACTTAAGTAACTATAAACCTCGCAAAATGATGAATTGAAAGTTTTGCATGAGATTTCAGGTGACTTTATCCAGCGCTTCACTACCTTTGCGCATATTTTTTGTGTGGAAACGCATCTATTTTGCATGTGGTATTTACCTGAATTATTGCGTAGACTCGATTCCATTATCAGATGGTATGAATAGTCAGTCTGCAATGTTCACTGCAAAATAGAAAATAAGTTGTAGACACCAGAAAAAAGATATTCTTGAAGTATAGCACCCAAAAAAACCCTTCTCTTTACCAACATTGACACTAAATGATTATTTCAACCGTCAGCATTGAATAATAGAAAATAGAATCCTTACTTTCTCATCTGAAAACATTTGGAAACTGGAAGCGTGGTCACAATTCTCCATATCTATATTTTAAACAGACACTCACTACACTCGATCTAAATGACGAAGATACCCCAAAAAAACCAACACAACATCTTGCCAATGCTATCATCAACAATACGGTAATACTGCATTTTCTACTCATTCTCGCCTTATCCATCTTTCCTTTTCACATAGATACTCACCACACTCAAGATTGCATATAAGCAAATCGGAGCTACAGACGCACAATATCTTGCCAATGCACTCGCACACAATACAGTAATGCATCGATTAGTATTCATCTTCATCTTTTCATCCTTCACTTTTCAAACAGACACTCACCACACTCACCCTTACATATACTGGAATCAGAGACACAGGAGCACAACATCTTGCTAATGCTCTCACATACAACACAGTAATACATAGTATACTTCTCATCCCTGTGTTGTCAAGTTTCACTTTTCATGCAGACACTCACCGAACTAGACCTTGACAATAATGACATTCAAGATCAGGGAGCATATTATCTTGCCAACGCTCTCACAAACAACACGGTAGTACACCATTCATTAGTCATCTTCGTCTTTTCAATGTTCACTTTTCACACAGACGCTGAACACACTCAACCTTGAATATAACCGAATCGGAGACATAGGAGCGCAGCATCTTGCTATCGCTCTCACACACAATAAGGTAATACATCATTCATTACTCATCTTCGCCTTGTCAAACTGTGCTTTTTACACAGGCACTCAGCACATTCTACCTTGGATATAATCGAATTGGTACTCAAGGAGTCAAACATCTTGCCAAAACTCTCATAAGCAACGCAGTAATATATCATTTACTACCTATCTTCGTCTTTTCAATTGTCACTTGTCACACAGACACTCACCACACTCGACCTTGGATATAATGGAATTGGAGACTTAGGGATGCAACATCTAGCCAATGCTCTCACACACAATACGGTAATACACCATTTCCTACTCATTTTCGCCCTGACAATGTCAACTTTTAACACAGACACTCACCACACTCGGTCTTAGCACAAATGAAATCCAAGATCAGGGAGCACAACATCTTGCCAATGCTCTCATGAACAACGCAGTAATACGTCGTCCACTACTCATCTTTCTCTCGTCAATCTCTACTTTTCACACAGACACTCAATACACTCGACCTTGGACATAATCGAATCGGAGACCGAGGAGTACAACATCTTGCAAATGCTCTCACATACAACATGGTAATACACTGTTTCCCACTAATAATCGTCTTTTCAATCTTCAGTTTTAACACAGACACTCACCACGCTTGATCTTACTAAAAATGAAATCGAAGAACAAGGAGCACATCATCTTGCCAATGCTCTTACAAACGATACAGTAATACTTCACTCACTTTCCATCTTCTTCATATCAATCTCAACTTTCTACACAGACACTGAGTAGATTAAATCTTGGACATAATCGAATCGAAGACCAGGGAGCACACCATCTTGCATATGCTCTCACACACAACACGGTAACCAACTATTCTATACTCATCTTTGTCTTTTGAATCTCCACTTTTCACACAGACACTCACCACGCTTGAGCTTGTGTATAATGGAATTGGAGACATAGGAACACAACATCTTGCAAATGCTCTTACACACAACACAGTAATATACCATCTACGACTCATTTTTGTCTTTTTAAAGTCAACTTCTGACATAGACACTCACCACACTTGGTCTTGGTACAAATGAAATCCAAGATCAGGGAGCACAACATCTTGCAAATGCTCTCACACACAACAGGGTAATCTACTGTTCATTACTAATCTTCGTCTTTTCAATCTTCAATTTAAACACAGACACTCACCATACTTGACCTTAGCAAAAATGAAATCGAAGACCAAGGAGCACACCATCTTGCCAATGCTCTCACAAACAATACGGTAATACGCTATTCAGTACACATCTTCTTTATATCAATCTTAACTTTTCACCCAGACATTGAATATACTCGATCTGGGAAATAATCGAATTGGAAACCGAGGAGCACAACATCTCGCAAAGGCTCTCACACACAATACAGTAACACTCCATGCATTACGCATCTTCGCCGTTTCTATTTCCAGTTTTTCTTTTACAGACACTCACTAAACTCGACTTGAGCGATAATGTAATTGATGAACAAGAACGACTTCAAGTGATCCAGATTCTAAAAGAAAATGAAACGCTGAAAATATCCTGATAATCACTTGTGATTTCGTTTTGAGACAGTTTCATTGACACCTTTTGCATGAAGCAATTTCTTCATCGGATTGATTCCTTTTTTTTTAGTTGCAAAATTCGCTGAACTTTTTCCTATTGAGACTTTTTTCTGTTTTGTAACTCCATCGTATACCAGAATATTCACAGTTTAACATTAAGCAGAGTATATTTGAATGGATACATACACAATTAAATGCTCAGGCTCGCTCTGCATTAATATGACTATCGTTATTTTAATGGAGTATTGAATATTCCATATTTTAAATATTTTCTCTATTTTTATGCACCGCAGATTATGATTGTTATCATCCTCTTAAAAAAAAACTAGTTAAAATATGCGATAGATCTTTTAATTGACTCAGGGTTTTTTTTTAAACTGAACACAAGTGTGATGGCGAATTTTGGTTTTCATATCTTTTAGTCAAGTCTAAATCAGAAGAAAAGCTGAAGTCGGACATGTTTTTTGCAATTTGGTTCATATATTAAAAGATACAACTTTTGTTAGACTTTGAGAACCTGTTCTCGTTTTTTAAAACACACAGATAATAGTGCACTCTTGATATAAATATTTAAAACAAGTCGCTTGAAAATTGGTAGTGAATTTTTGTACTTCAAATTTTATTTCAAGAGAATAGGTATATAGCACTTGTAGATTTAATTAAGTTCTGGTAGAAATATGAGATAGAAAAAAAAACTTAGAAATATAATAGTTGTCACTCTGGATAAATTCAATGATGTTGGTCCACTTAGTTCTCTTATTTCCTCACAACCATATTGATATTTGACTGTAATATTTTGACTTCTATAGATACACAATATGACTTTTTCAACTGAGGATCAAAGATAAAAACATAAAATATACCACTGGACAGCTTTTCGTCCATGATCTAACAAAGTCTCTCTTTAAAAGACTCGAAAGCTAAGAAACACTTCTTGAAAATATTAACTAATTGTTTATTGCTAGGTTATATTCATTCATTGCCTAATTGAAGTGATTAAGCACAACTTGGGAAGTGTCTATTATACAAATATAATGAAATGTAACTTTTCTATCATCGGATATATTGGCAAGAATTATCAATCCATTTTCTTTGATACATGATTGAATTTTTATCACTCTTTTCTTTTTTCCTATCGCAGTGTATAAAACTATGTTGTTGCGTTGAGCAATTTATATTGATAATGGATAAGTTTTTCGAGAAAAATAGTTTTTATGAAAAATTATCCATAAGTATTTGAGTCCGAACTGAGCTTCCTCATTGATGATTGTAATACATGAAATGCCACTGTTTCAAGGCAGCTGACCAACAAGAATTCGGCTCCAAAATCTTTCTAGATACCTGCGAAGTTTTTAACGAAAATTTCTTCCCCGATCCGATATTAGATGTAATCTCAATTTGAATGCTAACATACATATATGTATATTTCACTATTAAGTAATAAATTAAAATTTAAAATTTTTCATCGTGGTCATAAAATTTTAATTTTATTCATAGCAAATACTATTGAATAAGCTATAATTTAACATGATTGAAAAAACATTTACATTTAAAATCTACTTACAGTAAGAGTGTTGTTTAGAACTAATATTTTCTTGGTTTGAAAACGTTCATCAGATTCATATTATTCTATGTTCATTCATAATAAGTACGATATATCTTTTGCTCAAGATATATGTGTTAATAAGCAATATTATGTATTGCAAAAATTTATAATAATGAACAAATATTTTCTGAGTACAAAATTCACTTTAAACAATGTAGAAAGAAAAACAATGTTTCTATTGATAAATATCAAACAAAATATTCTGCCTAAAGTCTTATATGATTTTTATTATCTAACAAAAAAGTATCAACTGTATTTCATGTTATTCAAACATTTGAATTAAAAACAAAAACAAAAAGTAAACCTTTGACATCATATGTTGATAATCGTATATAACGATTGAATCGTATATGCATTTGATTAATAAAGTATTTGCCTCGAGTCTACTACTTTGAGACCACCAACCACGATTTAACAATATATTCGTAATACCGCCTTTCTTTTTAAAAGTTAGTATAGAGAGAAAAAAAGAAGTATACAAACGAACGTTTGATCTTCATTGATATAAAAAAAAAAAGAAAGAACTAAATCTTTCTTATTGTTAAATAAACGAAGCGTGTTTAAGTGTAGTTTTCTGCTGTGCATCATTTTTCTATAATTTAATTCTCCTATGAAGCATAGAGTATGTATGCATGCATTTCGATCTATTCAAAAAAAAAAGGTGAGGGGTTGACTAGACAACAACATATATTAGTAAAGAAGGTAATCTGATTGGCTTCGTCACGCGTATATACTTCTACTCGTTATCAGCGTGGCATCAACAGTTTTTCAATTAATACTAAAAATGATGCTTCATTAGACAAGAAATGAACAAATGAACGTATTTTTTTATGAATAAATATTTAATCTTTTTCTTTTTGTTGACATGTATACTTATCATAATCAATTCGTTCGAATTTTATTTTCTATTATGAATATAGTGGCGTCATAATTAATTTTTTAGTTAGTCTATTTACGGTTAATTGCATACTTTTCTTTTTGTTCATCCTCATCTTATAAAACTCAAAAAAAAAATCGACGCCAACAAGAACAACTCGAACGACACAACATGTGTATATATATAATATGTATATATCGAAGAGCAATAGGAATAACAAGCTATAATTACATGCATGAAGGACATCACTTGACATCAACAAGGAAATCAGTGATAATTATATATATAGGAAATGTTGATGACACATCATTCTCATTTAATGAAAATTATCTATCTCTTATTAAATCGATAGTAGTTTATTTTTATCTATATGTAGAAAAAAAAAAAAAAAGGAAAGTCTACATAGATTTAAATGATTTCAATTTGTAAATTCATCATATATCTCATTGGTGCTCAATCAATATGATGAATAAATATAAAAACAAAAAGCATGTTATTCTCTATCCATAGTTGTATTCTCTCAATGTTCACTGGAGCACATATTTCAATTTGCTGTTCAATCTCTTTCTATCGATAGGTGAACATCGAAGAGTAAAAAGAGGGAGTGAAAGTTGTCATCATGATACAGTCCATGATATGGTATATATATGTATATGTGCTCATTCTCTCGCATCATTACCACCATTCAGACAAATTCACCCTCATGAAATAAAAAGGTGTGTGTTGTCTGGTTATATATACTCGAATTACTGGCTTCTTCGAGTATTCAATATATCGAAGGGGTTGAACTAGATATTCAGTTACGCATGGAACAAAATAAAAAAAAAATGAGATCAAACAGAAAGATCTCCTGCTGTTACATCTGCTTGCTAATTCGTTTCTTTTTTCTGTGGAGAAAAAAACTCCTGACCGGTAATTGTTTATATTTTCACTTGGAAAAAAAATGGCAAATTATTTGGTGTCACTCTCTCACTTGATGATGGAAGGAATATGACAGGCTTCTCTTTTCATCACTTCGTGTGTTTGTCATATTAGTAGTATGAACAAGGTGTACGCTAATTGTTTAGTTCATATACTAACGACCGTCTTTTAAAACATAAAAAGAAAAGTAGATTGATAAGTAGGTGGGACGGATATGAGCGGAATTAATTGAAAAAAGAAAAACCGAATTTTTTACATGCACGTTAGCCACTTGATTAGACTTGAAGATTGCATGTTCACTTTCACACAACACAAGGTAGTCAGACAGGCAAAAGTCCGGCTAACTTTGTACCACTCACTGAGTTCAAAGAAGCTTCATGTCGATAAAAGCCTATCGTCAATTGTAATTTCCTCAATGATTTTATAAGTTTATTTATAAATAATCACGACATACATTACACAAACTATTAACTCATTTTTTTCATTCCAAATTTTTTTTTTGTTTTGATATTGTTCGTTTAATTTAATATTAAAAAAGAACCATCTGCAACACAGCATGTTACTATTGTTTGCTATTATCTCTTTCTCCTCCTCCTTTTTCTTTTTTTCTGATTGGTTAATGTCAATCTTTAGCAACTGAAAAAAAATCACTTATCTAAACAGAATAATTATCTTCTTTAATCATTACTTATTCAAGAAAAACAACATCACTCGTCTCGACATATTCAATGTATATATTGTTTAAATGTTTCTTTCTTGTTCGTCGGAAGAATGTATTGCACATATAAATTTCCCATCCGTTTGATGATCTATGTTTTTTTTTCTTTAAGAATGACAAAAACACAACAAAAAAATACATATTGACACACATCTTAAATACACCTGATAATTGTCATCGACTGAATGCTTCAGGGATGCCGCTATTATTAACATGAAAATAACACTGATCATTGACACTAAATCTTTTGATAATGATGATGATAAAAAATGATAAAATTTTACAAAACTAAAATTAAACTTAATTTTCCATCAACAAACATCTATATTCTTCATGAAGAAAAAGAAAAGTAAAAGAAATAGAAAATTAAATTAAAAATAAAGGAGATTAGCTAATGGTAATCATATATATATATATGTGTGGATGTTTAGATCAAAGTATTTCTTTGCAAATAATGAAACCATAGTGTTTTACCTATTGTCAAGTCAATTCAATTATCTAAGTAAGAAAATTCTTTATCCAGCTTTTCTATTTTTTTCTCCATCATATCATCATCTCAATATTAATGCGATGAGTCCAAACAGGATGACATTTGAGCTAATTGCATTTTGCTACTGTTGTTCAGTGAGCCTTATCGAATCTCATTTAGCTTGATCCGAATGCGAATATGCCCGTTTCACTTTCACAGAGACAGAAAGAGGGAGAGAGAGAGAGAGAGAGAGAGAGACCCGCCTTATTAATGTCAAATGACAGGCGTGCTCATGCTTCTGATTTCTTTTCATTTTTTTTTCTTCTTTTTTTCTAAAGCTTTCGTTGTCCCCCTGAGACACAGAGACAGATAGATCGACGTTCGCGCAATCGATAGGTGAAGAATCGTGCGTATTACCGTGTATATATAGTAAGTTGCTTCATCAAATCCGATTAGAGCACATTTTTTCATCGACATATGAGAGCGAAGGAGACATACAGAGAGAAAAAGATATGTCTCTTCTCTACACATTATCAAATGACAGCATCACAACATAGTGAAATGAAGCAACTGAGGTCCCTATACGATATATACAAGAGAGAAAGAGCAAGCAAAAGCTATTAATAGGCTAAACTGAATAAATGAATGAATGAATGAATGAATACGAATTAAAATTAGTCATTGCACATATACAGATGGTATGAGTGCAAATCGAATAAATTTAATTGATTTTTAACTGATTGTTAAAGCGATAAACAAAAAGAAAATCAAGCCTTATTCGTTTGGATTTCTCCAGAAGAGAAAGCAAAAAAAAAACAAATTTTAATCATTTTTTGTTTCTTAAAGAGCGTGACAAAGTCAAGTCGGCAAATTGATTTAATTGAGCTCTTACATTCTTTTTTTTTTTCTCTTTTACTCGTCATCTTAGTCGATTATCACCTTAAGAAGCTAAGAGCATGCACATCAAGTCCATTTCCTGCTCCATTTGACAATGTCAGTTTTCATCTTTGTTTCGCTTTACTATTTATGTTGTTCACATGCATATATATATAGTTTTTTTCTTTCTTCCTTTTTAAACTCCTAAAGAAAGAAAGAAAAAAAAACAGAAAATAGAGACAGCCAACAAGCAATTGTCGCTGATTGGCCGATTGAGAAACGATTATCGAACATAGAAGCTTTTTTTCTATTGGTTCTTTTTGTCGATTGGCGAAAGATTAACAACATAGAAAGAGAGAAAAGAGAGAGAGAGACACACACATACACAGCAGGAAGATAATTGTATGAGAAGAAAGTAAAAAAGAGTCTATGTATGCTTGTGTGTAATTTCCGTTAGAGAAAAAAAATCCACTCATACTATAATTTATTATCTGACTGGTTATAAGACGAAAAAGAAAATAAAAAGTAACCGATTATCAACATACCCTGTTTTTTTTCTTTATTTTCTACGAAAAAAGAAAAAAAACAAAATCATCAATTCAAATTTCGCTTATTATTAAAAATGGAAGAACAGACAATTTTACCTTTTCATTCGACGACGAACAGTAATACAAAAACAATTGTTGTCGAACAAGAACCAATCAATCAAAAAAAATTAAGTTTTTCAATCGATAGTATTCTTGACAAACAGCAACAACCATTATTCAATTGTAGTAATTTAAAAATTAAACGTCATCATCATTCAACACCAATAAGTAAAATTACAAAAAAAAAAACCAAACATTACAATAAAACAAAAAAATTTTCTTTTTCTTCTCTTTATCAATCTAGGTAATCATTATCGATCATCGAATAAACACATAAATAATAATGATTCAGGTATACATTTATTATTAATCGATGGAAATAATAATAACAAACGAAAACATAGTGGGTCGTTATCGTCCGATGAACATTCATCATCACCAACAGGAAATAAACATGCTCGTTTAATTAATACCGATGATGATGATGCTAGTAGTAATTGCTCAGGTATAACAACAAGTGATGTTGATGATGATGATATAGCAACTGGTTCAGAAGACAATGATACAAATCATCAAATTATTAATAATAATCATAACAACAATAATAAATATTCACATACAAGTGGAGGAATAAATCAACATAATCATCATGGTAATGGTAATCATGAATTACATGAAATAATGCATAGAAAAAAGAAAACTCGTACAGTTTTTTCTCGTACACAAATATTTCAATTAGAAACAACATTTGATCGAAAACGATATTTATCAAGTGCTGATCGAGCAAATTTAGCACAAGGTCTTCGACTTACTGAACAACAAGTTAAAGTAAGAAAAACTAGATCAATCAGAAAAACATTTTCAATTCTGCTTTTTTTTATTTCTTAGATTTGGTTTCAAAATCGTCGAAACAAGTACGTAATTGACATCTTTCATAAAAACAAAAAGATTTCTTGTATTTTTTGTTTTTGTTAGACTGAAACGTCAAATAGTTGAAGCAAGTCAATCAATCAGTTCTGTTGTTGCTTGTGCAGCATCTTTACAAGCTCCACCACCACCGCCACCACCATCATCACAACAACAATCATCATCATCATCATCAACTAATTCAATAATAAAACGTCCATTACCAATGTCTATACCACCATTACCCAGTGATTTTTCTTCGGTATCATCTTCGTCCACATCTCCATTATCGATTTCATCGAAAAATCCACAACATCGTTTTGATGCAACATCATTTCTTCATTCGAACTTTTATGAATTAGCTGCTGTTGCTGCTGCACATGCCGCAGCACAAGCTGCTGTTTTTCATAATAATACCAATAATAATAATAAATCAACATTGGTACAAAATAGTGTCAATGAACATTCTGAACAAAATTCATCATCAACAAATTCTTATTCAACTTTTCAAGATTTTGCCACGTCTCTTACAACTCAAGCAGCTGTTTGACTCATATATATATATAACTGAACTCATTTTTCTTTTTCTTCTTCTGTATGTGTATGTGTATGCTGAAACAAAAAAAAAAAGAGCCTTTCCAAGTAATCGAAATGCTTCTTCACACTATGTTATTTGATCCGTTGCCTCCAGACGACAAGTGACAAGCATTCTAACCATTTAGAGACAATCTGCATATGTAGAAGAGAGAGAGAGAGAGAAAAAAAAAATACTTGTCAATGAAGATTTGATTTTGTCCTTGTTTGATATAGACGCCCATTTCTTATCATTTTTGAAATAACTAGTGAATGAACGTGTCTTAAAATACAATCGATGAGCAGAAGGTGATTAGTATTTGACGCCGATGATTGAGTCATCAGATGTATTTATATATATATATATATAGAAGAAATGTCGAAGAACAATGACGCCTCAGGGAACAAAAGTAGAATGCGTCATTTAAGTGGAAAACATATATTGATAATTTATAGGTCTTTTTTAGTAAATTAAAAAATATTAACAGTCAAACGATGAGCATATAAGCATATAGAGTTGACATGCAATAGGAGATTGTCAATTAATGTAATTTTTCAATTTTTCAAAATAAATAAAAACTCTGTTATTTTATGAATTATTATCAAATAGTGGATTGTTAAGATTTTCTATCACAAATGAGAAGATGGTTTTGTTTTTCCTTTCATCCTAGTTATAAACGAAATTTGATATGATAAAATTTGATTCTTTAATTTTAAGTAGTTTAAATAAAGATTGTTAAAAACAAAATGATATTTGAAAATTATTTATTGATTAAGATTTATAAGAGGAAAATTCATTTTTATTCTATTAGATATTTCATGAATCGGATAAATTTTAAATGAACTGGATGTCGAGGAAGAGAGAGAAAATAAAGGAAGATCTGATTTCCTAAGAAGAAAAAGAAAATGGTCGATGATTAAATGAAAGTACGAAAGAAAAATGTCAACACTCGTTCTATTGAAAAACAAAATACTTTCAAATGATAAAAAAAAATAAAATTCTATAAAATATATTATATGATCTGATAAAATCTAATCAGAAATAGAACATAAATTTCGTTTTTAGATGATGATATTAAATACTTCTAAAAGGTATATTCTTAATTAATTTTTGAAATAATAGATTAGAAATAGCTGGTTCTTATTGCCCGTTGGTAAAATCATTAGGCAAAGAAGTTTGTAAGATATGTACTGATGATATGATTAATCGTATATAAATCAAATTACTGCTGTCTATTGATGTCATGTCTATGGATTCAATCAAGATATCAAAGTGAAAGATCATGTCAGCTAACACTACAAAGCCTATTAAAAAAGACAATCTAGAATAATACTCATTTTACAAATTAAAGCTCCATAAAAAGAATGACCCAGAATTTCTGACTTGTTTTGTATAATAAATATTCTCAAAGAACTGTTTTTACAGAGAAAAACTACTGTAAAACATGCTCGTCAAAATGTTTATTTAATAAGAAAGTTATTAGTTACTGTAAATATTATACATGAAATAATGAACTAAGTATATGATTTAAGAAACCAATGCACATATGTGAAATTACCTTTGAGCTCTATTTTATAATGAGTTGAATATCTACTATTGTAACGTAATATAATCTTAAGAGTACAGTAAATCTGTCTTTAAAAGAAAAAAATCCTATCTAGACAGTAATTCATATTGTCGATGATTGACATTCTGCTGAAAGTTTTTCTCTTTAACATCAAGAATGATTAAGATGGGAAAAATCAATCGAATATTGTAAAAAAAAAATTAATGACAGATCAATGAAAATTTGGTACATTAAGAACTATCAGAACAGAATGGCTTAGAAAAGTACTTAAACAATAATTAAATTATAAAAAGTTGAAAGTCAAAGAAAATTAGTTACGCAATTATTATCCACATAGAGTTTTTTTCTTTCAAAAATTGATTTAATGTCCAACACTAGTTAGATTCATTGGCAATAGTAGATATTCAAATTTATTATTAGATACTTTGAAAGTGATTTTGCAATGCGAATTGATTGTTTGAATTTTAATGATTAAACTATGAACAATTTATTTACTATTAAATACAATCGACATTTCTAGACGAATAATTATTCTTACTAAAAAATCAAGAGAAAACAATTTATAGTTGTTGTAATATAGTTGTGTTTTCTATAAAGATAGTTCTAGGGAAATATTTATCATACAAAACAAGTCAACACTTCAGAGTCATTCTTTATTTGTTTGTTTGAAATTAAGAGTTCTTCATGTCATAAAATAGTATATGAATAAAGCCAAATAATGAATCATAAATTAGTAGTTTCATAAAAATAACTCAAAGATTGTACTTGTTCTTTTTGTTGAATTTGCATTTAAAATGAAGTTTCATGAATAATTCACAATTTTTGGGTCCATAAACGATGTAAAAGCTTTTCTAGGGTAGACAAATGTTACCATTGAATAAAAATCTCAAATAACATCGATAATCATAATTCATATCTTCTATCTTATTATAAATTAACGGAATCTTTTTTTTTGGAGTTAAAAGTATATATGTAATTATCTTCTTTCATTTTCCAAAATAGACTTCACCTTCTATTTTATGCAAACTTTCATAAATATTATTACCATCAAAGAAATGAATTTTTTCAAATGTTCTCAAATAATAACATATTTCGTAATATTGTTTTGTCTTTTTTTCATTGTCTAGATTGTCAAAGGTGCAACATACGAGCAAATCCAGTCGTCTATTTAGAATCATCTTGAAAAGCTCTTTCTAAATGTTAAATCAAATTTCATTTGTACAATTTCAATATCTCTGTAATCAATGATTTTTTCGTGGAGATATTTTGAATGGTTTGAATAAAGAATCAGCGTCACTTTGAAAAACACTTGTTCCTATATGTTACACTAACTGTTTGAGTTCAAGTATTGTCGTTGTTTAGACAAACAAAAAGATTTGTTTGTCCAGCTTAAGTAACAGTCTCGTATGAAATTCAGGTTTCGTGAAAAGAAAGTGTTAAATGAAAATACAAAGTTCAGCAATTTTACCACGTTCTATATGAGATTTCAGCATGAGTGCATTGCTATGCCTTTCAAACATCCCTAATTAAAAACGATGAAAAAAAGTACATTTAAAAACATAAGAAAAATAAAATAAGTGTGACTAGAAGCATATCTAGTTTGGGACAAAAATCTGAAGTTCATGTGTTGATTAGCCTCATTTATACTACTATTGGCGTCAGAACTTAAGGCACTCGAATGTTTTTTTTTGAATAAATTTCGATAGGAACAAGATAGAACTCTACGATTTTCAATCTTTGATAGCCAAAACCTAGAAGCATATTTTCATATGCAAAATCTTATTCGAGAAGAAATTCGAACACCGATTTCTCCGACGATCTTTTGAAAAAAACAGGCTGGATTTCTCAAAATTGTCATAGTAGTTTATTGGTTTCTTCGAATGGGTTCATAGTTCAAAGTATTTTCTACAAAACTAGATTTAAACGAAAAATTCTATCTTACAAAATATAGACGAATTAGGCAGCTCTTCCAGAGCCCTAAGAGCTCGTAAAGTAGTGAAAACAGTGTGAAAAATGATGACCATTTTTTAGCGGTAAAAACAGCTCGTAAAAGTGGATAACGAATTACGGCGAAATACATTGAAAATTAATGCCTTAAGATGCCGTTTTATAACCATTTCAGGCTGTTTCCGACAGTCGAAATGATCATTCTGGATAGTCGCTGATTTAATGACTCGCATATTCAATAACTTATTTGAAATGTATTTATTTATTTTTATTGGAACGATTTTTTATGGTATTATTATTCCAAAGAGTGGTTCAAGAAGAATATTTTATGATATATTTAAACTGTTACATTATAGTTTTCAAACTTGCAAAAAGAAATATGAAGTTCAATTAACATAGCATTACAGCATATCTCGATCTCGTTGAACATGGTAAAGTTATTTTAACTACTAGCAGTAGGAACATACATCATCTGCGTTTCTGAACTTACAAACTATTTAATCCAAGTTTTAATGAAATTGGAAAAAGTACAAGTTGAGGATGTTATTTGAAAAACCTCTATCTTAGTTATAATTAAAACTAAAGTGAAAGAAAAATTCTACCGATATTCCATTGTACTTGCATAAAGATTGATGATTGATTTGTTATGAAAATTAACGATATAAATTATGAATTTCAAGATAATTAATCAACAAATATGTTCATTATTGACTGCTTTTAAATATAGAATGCCATTCATTTATAATTAATTCTGACAATTTTATTTTGATATTGTTTATTTTGTAATAATTTTTCATTTGTGTTTCAAACATAAAAATATGCGAGATTTTTACTTTGAAGCATGACCATCATATGTCGCTTGTTCAAATATGTTGTTTTAAATAAAAGGTTGCAATAGGAAACAATAGGAGATTTACTCTAAAATTGATTTTAGAATAAAAGAAATGTTAATTTAATTTGTAATTTATTGAAATATAAGGATTTTTTTTTTCAGTAGTTAATTTATGACTGACTAAGAACAAAGGAGTAG